>CM045765.1:145660700-146044584 GCA_025200525.1 Camellia lanceoleosa
ATTAATTTCATATGAACCCCACTATACAAACAATAAATGTCACACATTACTTTTCTGGTTCAATTTTTTGTTTATGTTTTTATGGGTGCATAGGCTTTGTCTAAAATATCACCTCATTGTGATACACAAGCTCTATAGTGTTCGAATTTAGAAACTTCATAGACTTCCATATATGAAAAAATAAACTTCCTTAATTCTTCTGTTTTCTCTCTTACAACAATGGCAACAAATCCTCCAAAATCTAGACACAAACAATAACTATAAATCAAGCTTTCTTCTTCTTCTTCTTTCTGAACAATCCCTAGAATCCATATCCTCCAAACTCTAACCCATCAATTCATGGAAAACAAGCAGAAAAAACACAGCATGGGCCGCCAAAAGATTGAAATCAAGAAGATAGAGAAGAAAAGCCAACTCCAAGTCACCTTCTCCAAGCCGTCTTGAATATTCAAAAAGCCGTGAACTTGGCGTCTTGTGCGGCGCCTACGTCGCCGTCATCGTCACCTCCCCTGCCGGCAAGGTCTTCGCCTTTGGCAACCCCTCTGTTGACTCCGTCATTGATCGCTTTCTCTCCAAAAACCCTAATCCTAACCCTAATTCCCATGGTTTCGACACGTGTCAGCAAAGTATTAACCCTAACCCTAATCCTAACTCTCAGTGCTCGGAGCTCCATCGAGTGAGTAAGAATCCTAACCCTAACCCTAATTCTCAGTGTTTGGACATGTGTCACGAGGAGGAGGTCCGGCAAGTGCAGCAATTGAGTAAGAAGTATGTGAAGGCGGTGGGAAAGTTGGAGGCGGAGAAGGAGAGAGGAAAGGCAGTGGCCGAGTTGAACAGCGGCGGAGGAGGAGGTGGGTTTTGGTGGGATGAGAGTGTTGAGGGATTAGAGTTGCATGAGCTTGAGCAGTATGTGGCTGCATTGGAAGTTCTTAAGAGTAACTTATTGGCTAGGGCTGATGAGATGGCGGTGGCGGTTTCCAAATAATTTCTTGGCTTCCAACGGTGTTGTGGTGGCTGATGCTTTTGGTAGTGCTGAGTGTTTTGGTTTTGATTGTAAGCCTTTCTAATTTGAAACCCTTGTAGGGTACTTTATGGATAAATCAAGAATTTAAACACACAAAAATATTAAGAATACTTGTTTTTGGTGAGTTAAATCTAGACAATATGTTTTTAAATTATTATTTTTTTTTTTTTGGGTACCACAATATTATTTTTTCTGTCTTAATTGTTGATCCAAACCTTTTACATGAGAAGAGAGGTTTTAGAGTTTGGAAAATTCTACAATACACATTCTCTCTTATGAAATTTTTTAATTTTAATTGTAAATCATATTGATGTTTATTTATAAATGTTTGTGGTTATTTATTTATTTATTTTATCCATATAGAATACTACAATAAAATCCAATGAATTACAATCATAATAATGAACATTAAATACAAACTTTACAAAGAAACTATTAAAGTGAGAAAGAAAACTCCAATTATTAAGATTTATGGATAAATCAAGAATTTAAACACACAAAAATATTAAGAATAGTTGTTTTTGGTGAGTTAAATCTAGACAATATGTTTTCAAAATTTTTTTTTGGTACTACTATTATTTTTTCTGTCTTAATTGTTGATCCAAACCTTTTACATGAGAAGAGAGGTTTTAGGGTTTGGAAAATTCTACAATACACATTCTCTCTTATGAAATTTTTTAATTTTAATTGTAAATCATATTGATGTTTGTTTATAAATGTTTGTGGTTATTTTTTTTTTTATTCATATAGAATACTACAATAAAATCCAATAAATTACAATCATAATAATGAACATTAAATACAAACTTTACAAAGAAACTATTAAAGTGAGAAAGAAAACTCCAATTATTAAGATTTATAGTTCTAAATCATGTTGATATTTAGGGCTAGTTTGGCATGTACTAAATAAGTTAAAAAGTTAAAAAGTCACTATCTTGTTTAAGTCACATCATCTTATTTAAATCACATCACATCACTTCTCTAACACATCACATCAAATCCAACCCAAACCCAACCTAAACTCATCAATAAGTCAAAAAGTATAATTTTTTAGGACATTCCAAACCAACTCTTAATTATGGTCAGATCGAATAACTTTAGACACAAACACTCTTAATAAAAAAAATCTTACTAAAAGTATAAAAGCTTAAATATGATTGATTGATAAACAAAAAACTGTGATACTTGTCTTATGATGTTTAGACACATGTTCTTTTAGTAAGATTTTTAGTGCAAGTACGATTGGCATTGCTCTTGTGATACGAGACTTTGTGATATTTGGTTATGAACTGGATTATGAGATTGTGTTGTTATGTTATGAGTAAAAATGACCTTCGTGGTATATTTGTGATGAATCAATTTGATTTTGTTATAACTCAAATTGGTGAAATTTATGAACTATCGTGACTGAGATTTTGTATTTATATGTATATACACCTTTTGGGAGTTGTTTTTTTTTTTTGTGTGTGTGGGGAAGAAATAAAAAATTTCATTAATAATAAAATAATATATACACCATTTGGGAGTTGTATATATTAGCATGTTTCGATTACCTGTATTTAGATCAATGATCTAGACAAGAATTTGTGAAAGAAGAAAAAATGATAGAAAAATATAAGAAATAGAAGTTAATTTTTTTAATTTTTTTTTTCATTTTTCTCTTCTTTTTTCTTTTTTGGCAACAAATTTCAATGAAAATTTTGATCCAAACATAACTTATATTATATAAATAAATATAATATATAGTCATGCTTCTGGATCACTAAATTATATGATCAAGTATTAATTGCTAACATAGTGATAGGCACATGTCATGCTTCTACAACATATTACGCCCTTGATACAACTAAGTTTGTTTCCAAATTAAAATAGAGTCTGTTTTTTTTTTGGAGTTCATGTTGTGGCACTCCACTTGATGATTAAGACATTTTTCACTCTTCTAATTTATTCTCATTGTTAAAAACAATAAATAAATAAATAAAAATAAAAATCTAACATTTTAATTCACATGTTTTCATACAAGTGGTTTATGTCATCATCACATTTTCATTTCCTAAAAATTTCTTTCATCTAAATTTTGAGTTTTTATTTATTTATTATTTTTTACTGCAGTTTATAAATTGCGTTATTCTTTAAGTCTATTTTTTCTTTTTTTTAGTATATTATTTTTTTCAGTTCATTTAAACTAGACGAACTTAAACAAATTTAAAAATTAAAAATGGACTTTTTTTTTTTAATATAAAATTTAACTTATTTTCATCGTCAATAAACTATTTAAATTTTTTAAAAAAATGGTGAAATGAAGCCAAAAAAAAAAAAAAACTTATGAGCTAGTGTCAAAGGAATCCTTAGCCTAAGGATAACACTATATAAATCTTGTTCACTCTTAACCTTGCTTTAATAAAAAAACTCGTGTACTAAATCGTGGTTTACTTGGCCAGTTCATATAGAGTTTGATTATTGAATTATTTTTATTTTTATTGTTTTGTATTTTGGTACAAATAGCCAGCAAGATTTAAGCCGTTGCTTGATAAGGAGACTTGAGTTGGTGTTTTTTATTTTTTAAATTTTTTTATTTTTTTTTTTGCAGAGCTAACTTGTACAAATCTAAACCTTTAAATAAAATAACAATTTTAAATAATCTATAACTTTGTTTCATATGTCTAGTGCTGATTGAAATACTTGTTAAATCCACATTTCAAATATAAGTTACTAATAATTAATAAACTTTGACCCAAACAGAAGGTATAAAATACTGCTGGCAAATAAGACAGCTAAAATATAACATAAGAACACCAAAAAAAAAAGTATACATAAATCATTAATTTTTTAAATATTTGTGAGAGATTGGGAATTTCAAATGATCAAATATCTATCTATATTATTTTTAAATGACAGTATTTTTTATTTTATTTTTTAAAGAAGTCACACAAAGAGGTGCGTAAGGTTTGAACCCACCATGACCATGGGTTTAAGGTGTGAGGACTTGTACCACTTAAACCAAGTATACATTATAACATTAATTTCATTATGATTTTTTTTTTTCTTACCTATTTAAATTACACACGTATCGCGTGTGCCATCGCTAATTTTGATAATGGTAAGAGTACTCTAAGACAACTAAAGAAAGATGAGAACAATCCTACAAACAATACAATTACAGATCTAAAACTCGTACATAAAATTAAGGGCGCATTACACTAACAGTTCTTATAATTTAGAGTTTGTGTCACTTTTATTCATAACTTTTTAATTGTGACATATTTGACCATGAAATTTGAATCTTATTCTAAATAAGGACAATTAAATTTGATAAAATATAAACTAATTTGACAAAAATAAATGTCAAAAGAAATATTTTTGAATTTTAAAAATTATTTCTATCCACTAAAGATAAAATTATGTAAAATTAATAAATCTTTTAGATATTTATTTACTTTGCCATGTGTTTGGATTTTAATGTGTAATCAATATATTTGATATATGAAATGTTTTTAATTTTTAATTTTTTTATTTAATGGATTGGTTTAATAATGATATCAAAGTTGTCGTCATATTTGATTTTTAGAAAAATAAAAACTAATAATGAACATAAAAACAACCACTCATTACATGATCATCATCCAAACACATAATAAAAATTAATTTGGTAAAATAAATAAATAAATAAATGTCTAAAAGATTTATCAATTTTATATAATTTTATCTTTAGTGGGTAAAAATAATTTTCAAAAATATTTTTTTGACATGTATTTTTGTCAAATTAGTTTATATTTTATCAAATTGACAATTTTGCTTTTGAAATTCAATAATGATATATTCAATTGTCTTTATTTAAAATAAAATTTAAAATTCAAGGTGAAATGTGTCATAATTGAAAAGTCAGGGACCAAAGTGACACAAGCCCCAAATTATAAGGATCGTTAGTGTAATTCGCTTTAAAAATAGTTTAGAAAAATAATATGAATTTAAATTCAACTGTTAATTCTTAGGGTCCCTTTCAAAAAAAAAAAATATATATATATTCTTAGGGCGAGTTTAGGTATTACTTATTTTTTGATTTATTATAAAAAAAATCGTGCAAAAAAGTAAGAGTGATGTGACAGAAATAAGTCAATAAACAACTTATTTGGCTTGTTGGAAACTTAGCTATTTTAGTTGATTTTTTTGCTTTTTGACTATTTTTTATTATATGAAAAAAGTTATGTTTTGGATGGTTTGACTATTTTAGTTGTAGTTAATAGATGGTCGTGAAAGAAAAAAAAATGATTGATTGATGAGTAAGATATGACATTTTGTCTTTATTAATTATTTTAGCCAAAAAAATAACATCCCAAACAGAGCTTGAGTAAAACTTACATTTAAAATGAATATGAATTATAAATTATATGCATGTATGATGTTTTGCACTTCCCCCTAAACTATAAACTATAAATTTTTGTGCCTTTCCCTAAATCTTAAATCCCTCTTGTTTTTCATGCTAGATTTTTCTACAAGGGAAGATAGAGATTATGGTGGCTCTCTTACTTATGTTATCTCTCTCTTCTCTCCCTTTTTCTCCCTTCGATCCCCCTCTTAACTTATCTGATGTTTACATCACCAGTTCAGTCATCATTGCCTTATCTTCTCTACTCTTGAGCATAGAATCTTAAGATCTGGTTTTAGGTCTTCTCAGAGTCTGAGAGCCAACGCTAGATAATCCATTTGTTTTATACTAGATGACTACCTCAACTTTAATGTTTGATTTTGACCAACGAATATAAGGTCTTCAGATTCCAATTTGATGGCTGTGAAGCAATGGAGTAAAAGATGAGTTCGGTGACAACTTGGATCTAGTTTGTTTGTTTGTTTGTTTGTTTAGTTTTCTTAATTTTTAGTTTGATGATGTAATAATCTTTCTTGTGTGAATTGTTTCCATCTGTTGTGTGTGTCTTTTCTTATCATCTATAGAGACTTGGATCCTTCATTCTATAAAAGTTATTTATCTCTTTTTGAGATACCATTGTATCAGATTGATCTAATCTTTTATTAATTTTGCAATAAAGATTTTCTTCCCAATCTAAAATGGATTGGGCCTCCATTCAGTCCGTGATTGGACGGAGGGTACTGTCGAGCCCATAGGGGCCTACCACAAGTCCCGTTTCGATAATTTGAACCATTCAATGTGTAGAATTCGTCAAGTATTATATGCTTGTAAAAAATCACGTTGATTGGATATCGATAGCTATCTCATTGGATCAGATTTCTGTCAATCGTTTATTTTTTCGTTTATTTTTTCAGCGTTCATTTTTTTTTTATATACAAAACTGATTTGATCAGGTAGCTATCGATATCTAATCAACATGATGTTTTACAGGTATATAGTACTCGACGAGTTTTACACATTGGACGATTCAGATTATCAAAATGGAATTCGTGGTGAGCCTCCATGGGCCCAACAGTACCTTTCAGTCCGGTCACAGACTGAAGGGAAACCATATGCACCTAACATATATATATATATGTATAAAGGCAGAGCATGTGATAACCCAACTTATATTATGTATGTGATTATGTGCTTGATATAAATATGTGAATTATGTGATTTTGGAATTATATCTGTTGAATACAGGAATATCTGTTGCAATTACAACTTTGAATTGAAATTAAAAGCGTTAGAGGCGCCAGAAACCAAAATCCACTTCATATTTGTGTTTAACATGATTTTTAGAGCCTACATATAGACACCCCATTTTTGACCGTCCTCAAGACTTAGACATCATCTCTTGTGCACTCGATGATTATGATTATGTGTGCTCGTTTTAGTGCCCGAAGTCCTTAGCGGAATGCCCTGTCTCTGAGCCTTCACACCCTGTTCATTTTATGCCTTGTTTTGGACAAAAACCTTCAAGCCTACAACCCCTGGTGGCTGCCGGCCATCCAAGTGGCTTGCCGGTTATCACTGGTGGCCTGCCGGCCATATAAGTGGCTTGCTGGCCACCAGTGTCTTTTTTTAGATATTCTGTTGATAGTTGTTTCAGCTGTTGGCACAATTGGTTTCATCTCCCTACACGTGTATGGAGGGATTTATCTCAGCCAAATGCATGTTTTACTATATATAGGGGGTCTCCTCCCCCATTTTTTAGGGTTAACAAAAATCTCTCTCTCTCTTTATATTTCTCTCTCTCTCTTGCAAATTTATGCACATTAGCCTACATACATCACACTTTTGCCTACACCTCCTTAACCAAAGTTGATCATCTTTGAGTTGAGGTTCCTTGAAGCCTTCTTGGAGCTCTTGAAGGTGGTTTTGGCTTGAATTGTTGCCTAAAGTTGATCTTTGCTTCAAGAGGTATAATACTTATCTTTTAAACTTGTTTTGCATACTTGCTTTTATATCTTTTCCCATTGTTTTTTGGGATGTTTTGAGCAATAAAAAATTCTGTTTTTGTGGGCTGAAATTGGTGGCTTAGGCCATTTAAGGTTAGGGGATAGTTCATCATTCTTTATTCCTTGGTTGTAAGGCTTTTCCACATTTGTTTCTTACCTTCAAACCATCTTTTTTTGGGCTTTTGAACACTAAATTTTAGAGTATTTTCAATGGTAAAAATCATATTTTGAAGTCCAAAGTTGGAGGGGTTAGCTTCCCCTCCTTGTGTCTTGTTTGCTAGCCTAGATAGCTTTATGTGTTAGCTTATTTTTCTAGTTTGTTGTAGCTTAATTCCAACATGTTTTAGGCTCTATTTTGGACTATTTTAATTCTGTTTTGAGTTGGTTGTTGCATTTGAGTCTTGTTTTGCATGCTTCTGGTGTAATAGTCCTCATAAGCTTGATGTTTTAGGCTTTAGACATCACTTATTTGAGTTGATAGCACTTATTTTAGGCTTTTCATACTTCATTTCAGCATTAATCATCTCTGCAATCTCTCTCATTTCTTGGCTTTTTATTTTGCTTTGAAAGTGGTTTCAAGTCACTTGTTTGCCTAAGCATGAAATTGAGATTTCATACTTAATGGTTTAATCCCCTGTGGGGTTCATTACCAATGATATGATGCTTCTTTCATACCCAAAGCAACTTGTGTTTTTGAGCCCTCTTTCCATTAGAGGACTTCAACTCACCATTAGACTTAATTGGATTAAGGAATGGTTGGTAAACTAAAATGAGTAAACAAAATTGGAAACTAAAGTTGTGCAAGGTAAGAATTTGATTGTTTTTTTGGTATGTTCAATCGGATGTTAATTGAATACAAGGAAAATTGGGGCATTTCATACTCAAAGTGATGAAATGTGCCAAGTTTCCTAGGTCTCCATTGCCCTTGATCATGCATGATAGGGTGATGGTTTTGGTCTTGTTTGTGCATTTATTGAACTTGTACACATTGGATCCTTAGCCATTATGCAATGAAATTGCTTGATTGATGGTTTGAGGACCAAGTATATCACTCATTTGAGATGTTTTGACGATAAAGAAGGATACACAGTACAAACAATCTGTGAGAATGCCCTCTCTTTGCCCTGTTTATTCTCTATTACAACATGGAATTGTGCATCACCAGTGGCCGGTTGGCCACTATTACTGGACGGCAGGCCATCAGTGTTGGACGGCAACCCCTTAATGGTGGCCGACTGGCCACTACTTCTGGCTTGCCGGCCACCAGTGATTTTTGAGCAGTGTGCTTGTGAAACGTGGCAGAGTTGATCTGGAGAAGGAAAAAGTGTAAGTGTTGTGTAATAGAGGCATACAACAGCAAAACAGTGAATGTTCTTCGGGCGGAAACCAAGCTTGCATGGGCCACTTTCGCTTCTTGTACTAGTTAATTAGTTTAAATTAGTCATTTATTTGTTGTACTTAATTAGTTGGAGCTAATTAGCAAAGTGTTGTACTTAGTTAATTAATCCGTGTTGTAATTAATTAGTTATAGCTAGTTAGTTTGTTTTTGAGCTTATTTAATTAGTTTTGATTAATTGAATTAGTTTGTGTTGTAATATTTAATTAGCTTAGCCTAGTTAAATTCTTAATTAATTAGCTTAGAATAGTTAGTTAATTTATTTACTTAAGTTTTGTAATAATTAGTTAAGTAGTTTAGCTTAGCTAGTTTATTTATTCAGATTCTCCTTCGTGAGAGCGTAATGTAATAATGTATATGTCTTCCAATCCCACGTCTTTCTCCCTTTTATTTATCCGCTTTTGATGGTTAGATTAGGAGCATTACGTTTCGTTTAGCATACTTCATGTTTGCATTCATTCATCTTGTATTGCATGCACCGAGACTCGGTTCATCATTCTAATTGCATTGTTAGTGTAACAAGCCCGCGGGGGGACCTCGCTACAGCTCGGACTCGATTTTTGTCGTGGTTCTTAATCTGAACCAAAGAGTCCAAATCCGACAAATCGTTTTTGAGAAAACAAATTTTTGAAAGAAGTGCCAAACATGGACTGCTTTGCCAGATACAGAGTCGCCACCTAAATGTTTTATTTTTGGGGAAATTTAGGAAACCCTGACTCGTTTGCCTAAGGCCATGTGTCTGTCATCACCAAAGTTGCCTCGGCTCGGGAACTTGGATACGATTGGGGAAAGTCACTTCGTGAGCACCCCCGCTCACCCGATCAAAGATCGGCCTCTACTAACCATGATATCTAGTTTTGAAAACATTGTGTGCTCTTATTCCGGTTATTAGCCTAGATTTACTATGTGATGCGCACAACATATAAGTATAGACTGGATCGCCTGAATTGGAACAAAACATTTCATGTTTGTTTGTTTGAAAATGGTTTGATGGTGCTACCTGCAGGTAAGTTAAGACGTGGATTTGCCACCCTCGGGTGGGCTTAGAAAACATGATTTTGCCACTATCTAGTGGCATTAAAACACACATTTGATGAATTGTTCCAATTCAAATAACCCAACCTTCACCCACAGGCATTCATGCAGTTATATCACATAAGCAGTTAGCCTCATGGTAAGCATGCTATTCATGGCAGTCACTCACACGCATGCAAGGATGCTAAAGCATAAAACTCACCGAGTACTCCAAGCCAAAACAGAAACTGATTAGAAATCCATGCATGATCCTAAGTATACAGAAATGCCTAATGCAACACATGCAGAAATGCAACTATAGCAGGCTCGGCTATTCTAAACATGGCATATGGAATGCTATAGCTAATACGTATTCAACTTAGAATTGAAATACAAATGCAGTTAGTATGATGCGCCGAGCCCGGTGCATGCAAAACAGATGAGTGAATGCAAACATGATATCATACTGTATGCTAATTGAAACATGCCCTAATCTAACCATCATAAGCTGATAAATAAAAAGGAAGAAAGACGTGGGGTTGGAAGACATACATCACACACACGCACACTTATTACAACATTGCCCTCGCGCAGAGGGTCCGAATAAATAATATACAGTCCCGAATAGTACAGTCCGAATAAATAATACAGTCCAAGATATGTACAAAAATCCTAATTAATTACCAAATTAACTAAGAAAACAATAAACTGGCATGCAAGCCAGGGACTGCCTTGACTCTTCTTCAGATGACGAATGATGCATGTCCGGGTTGCCTTTGCGCGGAAATTCATGGCGATGCCCCAATTAGCCTCTGTTTGTAATTATTCTTGGAATGCGTGCCAAACTTTGGAAGGCTGTTGATTCTTGATTTGCTGCAACAGAGAGCAACAGAGGGGCATGGCAAAGTATTTTCACACATGTATGCATGCCTCGATCCTCGTGCCACTAATCACGCATCTCGATGCATGATGGCCGACGAGTCGAATTGCACAACTCAATATGGAATGAATGCACATGAAAATACAACTAAGACCTAACTCCATCATGGACAATCCGGAGTGTCGGTGACTGGGAAATTGAGACACGTCATTACTCGGAGTACGAACGACTCGCTTCCGTGCTCGAGCTAACTCCTATCCCAAACACAATGCAATATGCATGACATGCATTGATGCAACTAAGATACAACCTAACATGCACAATGCTATGAAATGGCATACACGATGCACGAGGTAACATGGCATACACAATGCGCTAATATACAACCTAGTATATACAATGCTGTGAAATGAAATAGCATACACAATGCATAATGGGCTTACACCAACACAAGTGGACCTCGGCCACACTCACATAGGAGGCCATTAGATGAAAATGAGACACTCGAGATGTGTGCACACGTGCACACAAATCGAGGACCGACCCTAAGGCACCAAATGCCACTCTAACAAGGCATGGCAAGACATGGAATATGGCATACTAGCATGCAAATTTCAGTAGCAAAAAGTGATGCAAAACAGCCCTGAAACATGGCAAAATGACATCCGATGCATGAAATGAATCCCGAAACATGAAATTAGGCGTATGGAATGACCTATGGTTATGCAATGCATGCATTATTTGAACATTAAGTGTGAATAAAGAATCAAGACAGCCCAAAAACAAGCATATTTACAGTTTTAAACAAGGCCAAAAAGTGAACACAAATGGGGCTAAGTTAGCATGCAAAAATGGCCCCGAAAGAGAGATAATGAAGCAAGTAGCAGCTGCTGACCCTAAACAGAGAAGGGCCCTTCTACAATGTTAAAGAGGGGCCCAAAATATGGTATTTTTCAGTTTACAACAAGCCACAAAAAAAAAAAACACAAGTATGGCTAAGCTCTCATGCAAGAAATGGGCCAAAAGAGGGACAAAGAAGCAAGTGGTGGTTTCTGGCCTCAAACACAGGAAGACCCTTCAAAAATGTTGAAGAGGGGCTCAAAATATGGCATTTTACAGTTGATGACCAGACCAAAAACAGTGCACAAGCATGCTTAAAATACTATGCAAAATGAGGCCTAAAAAAAGAGGTTTAAACTTAAAGTACAAAAAGGATGCCTCAAACAGTAAAAGACCCTTAATGAAACATGAATAGAGGGTCAAAATAAGGCTATTTATAGTTCGGACCAGAGCCCAAAAACAAAGGCACAAGAGGCTAACAAATCATGCAAAAATAAGGTCAAAAGAGGGATACAAAGGCAAGTGACAGATAGAGACCTCAAACAGTGATGAGCCCTTCAACAATGTTGAAGAAGGGCTCAAAATAAGTTACTTTTCAGTTTACAACATGCCTCAAAACAGTTTACATATAGGCCTAAAATACTACACAAGAAATAGGCATACAAGAGAGGTAAAGAGGCAAGTGGTGGCTAGGGACCTTAAACAGGAAAGGACCCTTAAAAAAACATGAAAAGGGCCTCAAAATATGATGTTTTACAGTTAGGGTCGGAGCCCAAAAATGCAAGCAAGAGAAGCTAATATATTGAGCAAAATAAGGCCAAAAAGAGGAGAAATGTGCTTACCCTTGTAGCCTAATCTTTGACAGCTTTTTGGCTTGAGAAAAGATGCCTCCTAAGCTCTGAGAAGATCCTCCAAGCTGCTGGAATGGAGTGGTGGTGTGGTGCTAGGTGGTGGTGTAGAAATGGTGTAGGATTTAGAGAGTTTTGGTGCTTGGAATATAGAGAGATATGGATGCAATGCAAGAGGCTCAAAGCCAAATTTTCCTAACCCTCAAGACAAAGGCTGGGGGCTGTTTATATAGGCAAAAGAGGAGAAGAAAGAGGGGGAAAAATGGGGGGGAAACAATTCAAGTTTCCCCCCAAAACTGCAGCCTCCCGGATACAAAATCTGGGGGGAAAAGGAGGACAGATTTGTAATGTACCAACCCTGAGGATCATGGCCGGCCAGCTTGCTATGGTTTAGGTGGCCGGCCGGCCCTCCCCATGGCCGGCCGGCCGAGGGTCAAAAGGGTCAAGTGGCATTAGTGGCCGGCCACCACAAATTGGTGGCCTCCCATGTGTGCTCAACACAGCCATGTGGTCAAAAACTGGAGACAGTGAACCAGGAGAGAGAAAAGGCCATTTTTTGGAGGGGTTCAAAAGGGTCAATGACAATTACTGGCCGGCCATGTGATATTGGTGGCCTCCCAGGTGTCTACAACACAAATATGTGGTTTTGGGCAAGAAAAAGTGGCCTTAGGGTGGTCAACATTGGCTTTCGAGTGAGAAAAACGGGCGACGGAGGGCGATGAAGGAATATAACTGGTTGCTGAAACAATTACTGGCCTCCCACCCTTCTACGACCTTCTCAACAATGAAACAGAGGTCCCTGCCAAAAATGAACTCAAACCGATGCAAAATGAAGGTTCGGGGTAAACGCTGACAGGGCCCCAAACCGATCGTTAGGCACCGGAAGTGGTGTTCGACCACGAAGTTGGTCTCTCGGACCACAGTGTCCTTCAAAAGGGAGTAAATAAGGTGCATGCCAAAAATCGGAGCAAACGGAGGTGGTTAGGCGGTCCCGAACCGAGGCACTCGGCCTGACGGCTCCGAAAATCGGGAACCGGGCTCCGAAATGGGAAAAATGGCCTACGACCACGAAACGTAGCCTATGGCCACTGAGAGATGATCTACGAGACCTCTCCCTTCCTTTGGGAAGAGAAAACAGAGAAAACGGAGCCTGGTTCGCAAACCGAGGCAAGACACGAAAGGGCCCGGAAGTCCGGAGGCAAGGCTCGCAGCCGAGACTTTGAAACTTCGGAACAAGCACGATATGCAACATCACCAAGTGCTCAATCAGTGACGTCTGAGTCTTAAGGTCGGTCAAAAATGGGGTATCTACAGTTAGTTCAATACTTTTTTGAATACGTGCTTAGACCGCATGCTATTTAAATTGATCCATATGCGATATTAGTAACCGAGCCTATTAGTTGCATATTGTATGTGTTGCATTAGTTATCTCGCATAGTTAGGAACCTGCATTTTTCTAACTAGTTTCTTTTCATGGCTTGGAGTACTAGGTGAGTTTTTAATGCTTTAGTATACTTGCATGAGTGCAAGTGATCGCCATGACTAGCATGCTCGCCATGAGGTTAAGTGCTTAATTGCCATAACTGCTTGAATGCCTGTGGATAAAGGCTTATTGCTTGAATTGAAATGATGTAATGAATGTACATTTAAGCTCACTTTGTTGAGTGGCAAATTCACGAACTTTAAGCTCACTTTGTTAAGTGGCAAAATCAAACTCTTTTTGAAACATGAAATTGAATTGTTCCAATTCGGGCAAACTATTCTATACTTGCTTGTGTGCATCACATAGTAAATGCTAGCCTAATAAATCGGAACAAGAGCATATAATGTTGATAAAAATTATATCATAATTAGTAGAAGCCGATCTTTTATCGGGCGAGCGTGGTTGCTCAATTCATAACCTTCCCCTCTCGTACCTAAGTTCCCGAGGCAACTTTGGTGATGACGGACATGTGGCTTTTGGCATGAGTCATGGGTTTCCTAAACTTTTCCAAAATAGAATATTTAGGTGGCGACTCTGTATCTAACAAAGCAGTCCAATTTTGGCATTTTTGATTCAAAAATCAATCTTCTAAACGATTTGCTGGATTTTGACTCTTTAGTGTTTATCAATTTCACAATGCACTTGTGAGATTAGATTCAGAACCACGGGAGTCCGAACTGTAGGGCTTTTTTTTGAGCTTCTGAAAGGGGGTGCGAAAAAGCCGAGCTACAGTTTCTGGCGATTCTGTTAGGGACATTAGAGAACTTGATTTGAAATTCATGATACGAAATTTTATCTACACTTTTATGTTTCTTTGCACTGCATTTACATTGGTGCGCTTAAGTCACTGTGTTTACCATCTGCTATTCCTGGACGATTTGTCGGAGACTTGCCTAAAAAGCTTTGCCAAAAGGTTGACCGATAGCGGGCTTTGCCACGATGGGAACACAACCCTTGGATCTGGACTACCGTTGTACTGTTTGATCCTCTTTTCACTTCTCAGTGTTAGGTGTGAGAGGTATATTAGGTAGTCTTGCTGAGGTACCCTTTTTGACCATTTGGCCTAGTTGCATATCGAAAGCCATAGGCTCAGTTGGTTAGAGAGAGAATATAAGAAAGTGAAAGAAAAAGAAAAAGAATAAAAAAATTAAGTGTTTGTTTAGAAAGAGAGTCCTAGAATGTAATAGAAATTCAAGTTTCCTATACAACTCAAACTAGCATATTAGATACTCTATTGATTTCATGCAAATTTCACAGGGCAATTTCAATTTTCCCACAAAACTTAGAGCATTGTTGATATTTCATCATCTCCAGTTGTAAGAACTCAGAGCATTGTTGATATTTCTTTACAATAGATCAACAATTTTAGCTTTTTAATTCACTGTGAGTTATTTTCTTTCTTTACTCTATATTGTTGTATTCTTAGTTTTCTTAACAAGATCAATGTCTTATCTTGAATATTTTTGGAAATATGTTTCTGTTATTATTTATTTATTTAATTTTTTGGGGTGGTGAAATAGCTGTCATAAATTTTGGATTTGTTTTCATTTTTTATTTGAATTGATAAGTGGGTGAAGTTTAGGATATTTATGTTAGGCTTTTTCTACTATCTATGTATAGGGTTCGTTGCTATAAATTGATGATGGATTTCAATGAATAATTTTTCTTGGGTTTAGCAATGATTGAATTCTTCTATTGGTTTGAGCTTGGATTTGTTCTATTTATTTGTTTAATTTGTTCTATAAAATTATTTTTAGCTTTCTGCTTTGGAAATATATATATATATATATAGGTACCAAATGTTTGAAAAAAATTCTTGAACCAGTATGACATCATATGTTCTTATAAGATCAATCTAGGTTGTATGATTTATGTGCTGAATATTTGCCCTTGTGTGTACTAATAAAAGGGGCACATGTATCTTCTCATTTTATACCATAAATAGAGGACTGCGAAATGTACATTTGAGCATTGAGTATTTTCAGTAGTTCAATTCTAACATGTGTTCATAGTGTTAACTCATACAGCCAACTTGGTGCATGAAACAAAATAATTAAAACAAGCATCCACACCGAACTGTCATTGACCTTATCTCTATTGGTCAGTATACTTGATTAAATGGATGCAAAAATTATTAGATTCCATTGCTTAAATCATATGTTGAAACCATTTGAGATCTCTGTTGTTGAATTTAGATTAAAACTACATATAGAAGTGTTCTAACTTTTATCCATCATAATATGTTGTATAAACTTGTATGGTGACAAGTAATTATACCATCATGAAGAGCTCCTAGAGCAACAAAAGGGATCTATTCAGCAAAGATAAAGCCATATTTTTCAATTTATATCCACAATGAGCAAGCAACAAAAATAGTGGGAGTGTGATAGAAACATAGTTAACCTCTGTGATTGACAGAACCCAATGGCTTAATCTGGTGGTTGTTCAATTGTGTTGTTCTTCCCAAATATGTTTAGCTAATCATGCATCCTGATAATTTTTTTATATTTTTAATTTTTTTGGGTTGTTTTCTATTTTCCAATTGTTTTTGCCAATTCCTATTCTAACTAGTTATTTACTCCTCTTTTTTCTTTCTTCTTTTTTTATTATTTTTTTTATGGGTGCATTTTGTTAGTGAGATGTCCTTACGTACTTATCACATTGATTTCATGTTTGTAGATGGATGCCAATGTCGAATATGATGAAGAACTTACATTTTTAGATGCATAATTTGTTAGTGTCTTAGCATATGCCTATGGTGCATACTACTTAGAGTACGATAAGAGATCACCACGAAATTGTTTTCTAGCGCGACGTGAATTTGTGGGTAAGGTAACACAAAGTGATAAAGATTGTCACGACTTACTACGAATGAACATAGAGTGTTTTAAAAAATTTGTGTACATCCTTAGGGGTACTAGAAGGATAAAAGATACTGTGCATTGTAGTGTTGAGGAGCAAGTTGCAATATTCTTGCACATAGTATCACACAATGTCAAGAACCATCCTGCAAAACACTACTATAAGCGGTCTGGTGAAACCGTGTCCCGATATTTTCATATGGTCTTAGATACAATAATAAGCATGGAAGATAATTATTTAAAGCAACCTTCAGTTCAAATGGAGACTCCTAAAGAGATACATGACAATCCTAGAATGTGGCCATATTTTAAGGTAAAATCTTATTATATATAACATAGTTTAATACCTCTACATGTTTTCTATATAGTCTCATTTGATGTTGCTTCAAGTAGGATTGTGTGGGAGCAATCGATGGTACACACCTACGTGTGAAAGTTTCTGCTGAACATGTAGCTTGATTTCGTGGGAGAAAACAATGGGCGTCACAAAATGTATTAGTAGCTTGCACATTTGATTTGAGGTTCACCTACGTCTTAGCTGGATGGGAAGGGTCAGCATCTGATTCTAGAATCTTAGGTTGTGCTATATAGGGAACATGGAATTTTGGCGGAAGAGCCAATGTTTAGCTATACGACTCAAAGGAAGTTAGTAATTTTTGCTTGTATCAAGCACAATCATATTCGAGGAGTGATGCCATATGATCCACTTCTAAATATTGTTGATAGAGAGATTAACAATGAAACTGCTCCTATTCATGATATCGTTGACGTACAATTAACTAGGGCAGAAGATGGAAGAGAAGGAAAGAGAATTTGAACACAAATAATGAATGAAATGTGAGCTGATTTTGGTCGAAGACATCAATAGAATTATCGAAACCTTATGTTTTGTTATTTGTAGATAAATGTAAATGGTAGTATTTCATTATTGAACTCTAAATATTAATAATGTAAATGCTAGTCTTTTTCAATTGTAGTATTCTTAGTTTTTTAATGATTTGATCTTATGTTATTGGTTAAGCATACTTGTGAGTTGTTATTATAGGAAATGGAGGCACATCAGTCTCAATAGCCCATAGGAGATGGGAAGAAAAGAGGAAAGAACATAGTTTGGTCTAAAGAGATGGATAAGTGTCTTATTTTAGAACTAGTGCATCAAGCTAATGAAGGGTAGAAAGTGGATAAGGGCTTTAAAGATCAAGCTTATGTTGCAGCTGGTTCATCTTTAAATTCAAGCTTTAACCTTTCTCTCAGTCGTGAGCATTGTGTTAATCGCTTAAAAACTATCAAGAAAAAACATTGATTGGTACAGGAAAAATTGAGTAAAAGTGGATTCTCTTGGAATCCAATGACAAAAATGGTTGAATGCAGTAATCAAGTATGGACTACATATGTTGTCGTAAGTATTTTTTTTTTTATAAAAAAAATATATATGTGCTGAGGAATTGACTATTGGTTATATACAGAAAAATTATGGTGGTATATGACTTATGCAGGCAAATCCAGATGCAAAAGGATTACAAGGTAAGAAGATTGAGATGCTTAATGAATTATCTATTGTGTGTGGCAATGATCAAGCTACTGGTGAATGGGCATGTTCTGCCAAGGATGTAAATGCTAACTATTCAAAGAAAACAAATGATACTGAGGATGAGTATTCACATCTCTTCGATCCCATTGACAATATGGTGGCAAACGACGTAGGTAACATAGAAGGAAATGAATTTGCAACTCAACAAGGCTATACCAATAGCCAAAAACCTACACTTGGCAAGCGTAACCACAGATCTTCAAAGACAGTGATAGAGCAGTCAAAGAAGCCAAAAGGTGCAAAGCTTGTTGCTGAAACAATGGTTGTCATTGCAATTAACATGGTGAGATTGGTTGATGCATAGGAGAAGAGTAAGCCTTGCATAGATTATTTGGAACTTTACAAGGCTGTAATGGATGTTGAAGAGCTTGATATCAATAACCGAATGACTGCTTTTGAATACTTGAACAGAGATCCTATAAAAGCTAGAGCATTTCTAATATATCCTCAAGATATGCGCTACTTGTTTTTAATTCGACAACTATCACAAGGCGGTCTGGATGGTATTCAGTAATGGTTGGGAGTTGAAGTTGGATAAAGTTTCTAAATTATAGGTTCATGTCTTCGTTGATATTTTTCTTTCTTAGTAATTTGTTTGGTTCTGGTCATTGTCTCTGTTTGGTATTTGTCCTAGATAGGTGTGAGATTTCAGTTTCTATTATTCTAAGTATAAGCTTGAGCTACATTTTTAAAATTTAGTCATGTTTTTAATCCTTATTAACTACTGCTATGAACTCTTGGGTGTTGGACTTTAGTTCTTTATATGTTTTCCAAAATAATTAGTATTAATATTAGGAAGATTTATAAATAAATTCTAGTGGTCACTGTTTTTTTGATGGAAAAACAATGAACAGTCATTCAAAAAAAAAAAAAAAAAAAAAAAGAGCTTGTCATTTTGTATTTTGAAGCAAGTTAATCACAATTTTCAAGAGAATAGTTTTTGCTACATGTTTATTTTCCAAAATTTGTCTGTTCTTTGGGTCTCAGAAATAATAATTAGCTATTGCATTGATTTTAAATGAATAAAATTCATTTCATTTGTTAATATTTTTGGTTAAAGAAAAAATAATTGAATAAATAAATAAATAATATTGGATGACATGTATGTCAATTGATGCTTGGCGATACTTTTTTTTTTCAAATTAAGCTACTATATTGACATATTTTGTGATTGTTATTTTGTTAAAGAAAGATCAGGGCAATTTAGGAAAATAGAATAATTTTTCTACAACTTTTTTACTTTCCAAACTACATATTGAAAATTTTTCCATCATTTTCTTACATAATTTTCTTCCTAATCAACACATGTAAGAAAATAAAATTTCATTTCTCTTTCTTTTCTTTTACTTTACTTTCTTTCACTTCACTTTCTATTATATGTTTCTTTCTAATCAAACAAAGCCATAGGGACTGTTCCAAACTAGGACATAATGCTTACCCGAATACAGGATTGCGTGAAACCACTTTGCTTGAATAGTGAACCCTCTTATCTGACGAAACTAGGACAGGGTAACCCTATCTCCTCATAGAGGTGTTTTGGCTCTCACTTAACTGGTATGTGCTTTTAGAGTGAAACTCTACAGGAACGTGCGTATCAATTGTAAGTTTGGGTATTAGATTTGAGGGTAGAAGTTAGTGTTCAGTGTAGTTCTATAACTTTTGATTACAACTCTGTGTTGTTTACATCCGAGCTGAGGTGCTGTGCGGTTTCTGATTTTTGCTTTCCTTTTTGCTTTATTTCTTTTTGCTAGGTAGTTTATCACAATTGCTTTGGATAGTTCAAATATCCCCTGAGCACTCTGGACCCGCGTAAAAAGACTTTACAGATCCGAAGATCTTGTCAGGGGACAGCCTGTGTTTGTTTCACTCCCACCGGTTACCAGACAGAGGAGGGTTAGGTATAATTCACCAGTTCAGCAATCACCTGCATCCAGTCAGGGACTGTCTTCTACATCCAGTCCAGTAAGAGATTACTCGCCAATTCCGATGGCACAATATCCCCCAGTCAGCATAAAGGACTTGATCCGTCATCTCTAACAAATCGTTCAAACCATGTAGCAAGATGCTGCCCACCAAGCTGAAGCTACAGCCTACCAAGCTGAAGTGATAAACAGACTGTAGCAACAACAACCACAGCCGGCAGTGACTTTTGCTTCCTATGCACCTCCAGTCAGTGTTCCAACACCGAGAATTACTACTATTTCCCAGGTTGAGAATCAGGGCAACCCAGTAGACCCCATCCCACCACAAGCCTCCAAGGCACCAGTGTACCAAACAGAGGTGCTGTTTGAATTCGAAATTGACTCTACTGTACTGGAAGTCAACAAGCTAGAGAAGCTTCTCAAGCAGGCACAGGGTGTGAACTCTATTCTTGACATCGAAGATGGATACACTGACTCCACAGTAACTTTGCTAAACCGGTTTAAAATGCCACACATAGATTGGTTCGATGGCTCTGGGGATTCCATGGTTCATCTGCAGTTGTTCTCAGACATCCTACGGCCGATGGGCCTCACCAGACTTCAAAAGTTGTTGCTTTTTAGCCGGACCTTGTCAGGAATAGCGGTTATTTGGTATGCGAAGCTGGAGGACTCTGTGAAGTGGAGCTGGGAGGAAATGACTGAGACCTTCATCACACAGTACTTATACAATACGCAGATCGAGGTCACGACCCGTGATCTTGAGGAGACCTGTCAGGAGCCAAAGAAGGGCTTCTCAGACTTTGTAATGAGGTGGAGGGCCAAGGCTTCAATGATGACTACTAGGCTATCAGAGAAGGATCAAATCAGGATGGTGGTCCGTAATCTACAAGGGAAATTATTGTTGAAGATAATCGTCTTACCGTTGTTCACATTCACTGAGCTCCATGAGATAGGGGTTCAGATTGAAGATGCAATGAAACAGAGGTTGATAACCGATGAGAAAGAGCAGGCCAAGAGACCTTTGACACACAGTTCCAATGCAACCACTAGTGGAAGCACAGCTGCACAGCCATCTGATGTGAGTGTTGTCACCACTAGAGCCAAGACCGCCAACCCTTTTGCCAATACAACTCCACAAACCTTAAACAACCAGGCCCGATCCTAGAGGGTCTTTACCTCACTCTATAAGCCTTTATCACAAGCCCTGAGGGTGCTGATCAAAAAGGGGAACTTTAAGCTGTTGGAGCCTTACCCACTACCCGATCCCCTTCTACCTAGACACAACCCAGCCAAATACTGTGCTTTTCACCAGCAGCACAGTCACGACACCGATCAATACTTCAGGCTACATCATGAGATTAAAGATCTCATTAATAACAAGGTGATAGCACCACCCCAAAAGCCAAATGTAACCACTAACCCTCTCCTGGCCCACAACCAAGTTCCTCCACTTCGGAATTTAAACCTAATACATACACTGGCCATCCTCTATGAACCCAACGTATATATTACCCATTCCCACCTACTTAAACTGGCTGTGTTCATCCCTAAAAGCACGGACTTGTGCATGATGGACACGTCCGCACTTCAACCCGAACCTGTGGTGGTGATAGTGGTAGAAGAAGAGTGGTTGGTCTTAGAGAAGAGTACAAATCCACTGCCTGAGTGCTCTGAGGATTTGACTGAGGAAGATTATGATCTGTATTGTTGCATTGTGCTAGTTGATCAGGCCAACCCTGAAGTGGTATTGCCAACAACAGTGGAGGTCAATGTGGTTTGGGAGGATGGCCTAAGTTAGGGACTGGATGATCTAGCAGAGCTAGAAGAGGACTTAGACAATTTGCAGTTCTATAACGAGCTAGATCAGGGGGACGTGCAGATTGACTGGTTTGATCCGAATAGGTTGACAAACAACTCCGGGTGCCTCGGTGACGAGTCTGATAAAAAGGAAGGAACTGAACCAAAACCTGAAGAAAATGAAGCAAGAATAGCTACAGTGGTTGGAATGGCTGAGGAAAAGGAAAAACTTTCAAAGAGCACCGGCATCAAGAATTTAGCTCAGGAAGTGGGCGTCGTGAGTACCACGAATACAGAACAGGAAGCCGCGTTAAAGCAGTTTGAACAAGAAAGGGATCAAGACAAACGGGAAGCTAAAACAACGAAACACCCTGCGGAGGATGTTCATGATGAGAGAGTGACTAGAACAAAACCGAACAATTGTTTGTCGGTTGTCGGAGGTGTATAGTAGGAAGATGATGATCTACATCTGGCCCACATTGACGAGGATTGGGATGAGTCTCTGTTAGACAATACTTGGTACTCTGAAGAGGTGGACCACATGATGAGAAGTGGGCGGTATTTCAAACCCCCACATTTAGACCAAGCCGAGGCCTCTGGGAAAGATAAGGAGGTTGAGAAGCAGAAAGAAAAACAGTTGGAGAAAAGAGGCGATGTTGAAGCAGTTGAAGAAAATTCAAGTCGATATTTCAATCTGGGGTCTGCTTATGGCTTCTCGGGTGCATCGACAGGCTGTATTATCAGTAATGGACAAAGCCAAACTGTCCATTGACACCACCCGTGAATAGCTTGTGGGACTAGTTTTTCTAGGTGGCGCCAAACCGACTCTAACCTTCTCAGACAAAGAATTGCCGCCAGAAGGCTTAGCATACAATAAACCTTTGTACATATCGGTGAAGTGTAGAGAAAAGTGGGTGCCAGTGGTGTTGGTTGACACCGGATCAGCAATCAATGTATGTTCGTTGCACACAGCTTATGCCATCGGCTTGAAACCAGTAGATTTCATGCCTACAACCCAGGTGATTCGGGCGTATGACAATACGAGCAGAGAGGTGATGGGTACAGTATAAATCAGAGTTCAAGTGGGCCCAAATCAACAAGATATTGAATTCCATGTCCTTGATGTGCCAGCCACTTTGAATCTATTGCTAGGAAGGCCTTGGTTGCACCAGGTGAAAGCTATCTCTTCTACCCTCCACTAAATGCTGAAATACCCTCATAGGAAAGGGGTGGCTATTGTGTTCGGGAATTCCTCCATACATCCTCCGCCAGAGGTAACTATACCTGTGCTGGAAATTGTTCATGGCGAGGAGGATGTTTTCCTTTCAAGGTTCACTCTAGCTGAGGCCTGAGCAGTGCAAACCATCTTGGCAGTAGATGAGGGCTTGTATGTCAGTACCCAATCAATCTATTTCATGAACAAGCTCCAACATATACCAGGAATGAGATTGGGAAGAAGTGACCAGAAAGGCGTCACAGCACTGGCCGATGTGCCATATAATCCACATGCCTTTGGTCTTGGCTATACGCCCACCAAAGAGGATTGGGTTAGGAAGAGAGAAGAGATGGTAGGCAGAGCCAGAGCTAAACAGGCCGGGAAGCGTTATGAGCTTGTTCACAGACCAATGTGGGAAACCCTGAATGGTCACTTTGTTTGGGAGGGAGAACACTTCCCATTTTGCGGTTTTCCTGAGCCCTGGATGAATTCTGAGAAACAACGTGTTCCTGGCTTTGAAATTTTCTTTGACTTATAGCTGCAAAACAATGATACAGAGGGAAAGGCTGAACCAACTACTGAAGCTGAGAAGAGCATGGAAAATGACTCAGACAACAGCGAACTTGAAGTAGGAGTAGCACTGGTATGTCTCTTTTCAAATCCTCCGGTCGACTTAGAGAGTTTAGGGGATAACCTGACCATCTCCATGATCGGGGATCAACCGAGTGTGAACCCTTCTAGCAGCATTTTGGATGCGTCTAAAGCACCATCTCTCATTTGGCAACTAGAGAAGGACTACCCGTCCAGTAGTTCTGAGTCGGGTAATGAACTAGAATCTAATTCCACAGAGTTTGTGGAGTCGGAATCAGATTCCGGTTCTTCTAAGTCTGAGTCCGATATTCCTAAGAGTGATAACCCGGATGTCAAGGTTTTGTCCAGGTTGTCCTTTTCTTTTGCTTTTGAGTCGATTGTAACCGAAGAGCTGGATGAGCTGGACCTTATGAATGAGAATGCCACTGCAGATTCTGAGTATTTCTTTGTGCCGCTTGTTTATTGCATTGATTAGTATTTTCAGAGTTTTAATGAAAATGAAGAGGAAGGAATTCCTCTTGTTTTGAAAATTTTGATTAATCGAGAGAATGAGAGGTTTGCAAAACCCCTTGCTGATGAAATCATTGCTTTTAATGCGGGTATTGAAAAGAATCTGCGTCTGGTCCAGATCGAGTCCACATTGTCTTCGGAGGAGCGCGAGCGCTTAGTCACTTTATTAAAAGATTTCAAAGATGTTTTCGTGTGGTCCTATGAAGACATGCTTGGAATCGATCCTGAGATTGTACAGCATCAGATCCCTCTTGACCCTGAGGCCCGACCCGTCAAACAGAAGTTGCGGAGAATACGCCCGGATTGGGCTTTGAAGATTAAGGAAGAGGTCACCAAGCAAATCGACGCAAGGTTCTTACTAGTATCTGAGTATTCAACTTGGTTAGCCAACATCATCCCAATGCCAAAGAAAGATGGCAGAATTCGGGTGTGTGTAGGCTTTAGAGATCTGAATAAGGCCAATCCGAAAGACGACTTTTCCCTGCTGCACATCGATGAATTAGTGGACTTCACCTCATGCCATGCATTGCTCTCCTTCATGGATGGATTTTTCGAGTATAACCAGATTCTGATGGCTACCGAGGATAAAGAGAAAACTGCCTTCACTATGTCGTGGGGAACCTACTGTTATCGGGCGATGCCGTTTGGGCTGAAAAATGTTGGGGCTACCTATCAAAGGGCTGCAACCATAATTCTGCATGATACGATCCATAAAGAGGTCGAGGTGTACGTGGACGACATAATTGTCAATTCCAAAGAAAGAGAGGGCCACTACACCACCTTAAATTTTTTTTTCAATGGATTAGAAAATACAGACTGAGGTTGAATCCGCAGAAGTGTACTTTCGGCATAACAGTAGGTAAAATGATCTGTTTCTTGATCACACAGAGGGGCATCGAGGTAGATCCTTCCAAAATCAAGGCCATCCTAGAAATGCCACCACCAAGGACTGAAAAAGAGGTGCGAGGCTTTCTGGATAAAGTGCAATTCATAAGACGGTTTATTTCTAAATTAACCTTGACTTGTGAACCTGTAGCTCGGCTTTTCGTGCTCCTTTTCAGAAGAATGAATAGCCCGTACAGTTCGGACTCCACTTGTGGGTTCTGAATTTGATTTCACAAGTGCAATGTGAAACGGTGGAAACACAAAAAGAGTCCAAATCTGGCAATTTCTTTTGGAAAATCGATGTTTTGAATCAAATGCCAAAAATGGACTGTTTTGCCAGATATCAAAGTCGCCACCTAAATATTTATTTTGGGAAATCTAGGAAACCTATAACTCATGCCAAAGGCCATTAATCCGTTCTTACCAAAGTGTCTTGGTTCGGGAACTTAGATATGAGAGGGGAAGGTCATTAATTGAGCACCTCACTCACCCGATCAAAGATCGGCCTCTACTAATTATGATGTGATTCTTATGTACAGTATATGTTCTTATTTTATTTTTAACATACAAGTATAGACTAATTTCACTAGAAGTTTTAACGTTTGATTTCATGTTTGTTTTGAAAAAGTATTTTGAATATGTACCACTTGAAAAAGTGATCTCATATATATACATTAATCAAAGTATCCCAATTTCAGTGAATAGCCTTCTGTGGACGCGCCCCGAGGGCCTTGTGCTACCACAGTTCAGACTCAATTTGTCACGGTTATAAATCTGAACCAAAGAGTCCAAATCCGGCAAATCTTTTTGAGAAAACAGATTTTTGAAAGAAGTGCCAAACATGGACTGTTTTGCCAGATACAAAGTCGCCACCTAAATATTTTTTATGGGAGAATTTAGGAAACCCTGACTTATTTGCCGAAGGCCACATGTCTGTCATTACTAGAGTTGCTTCGGCTCGGCAACTTGGGTACGATTGGGGAAGGTCAGCTATGAGCACCCCCTCTTGCCCGATCCGAAGATCGGCCTCTACTAACCATGATATTCGATTTTGAAAACGTTATGTGTTCTTATTCCAGTTAATTAGCTAGAATTACTATGTGATGCGCACAACACTAAAGTATAGACTAGATCGTCTAATTTGGAACGAAGCATTGCATATCCGTTTGTTTGGAAAACGCTTTGAGATTTGCTACTCACAAGTAGGCTAAAATACGAATTTCAACGAGTTGTTCCAACTCAAACAATCCAACCTTCACCCACAGGCATTCAGGCAGTTTAATCAAATAAGCATCTAGTCGCATGGTAAGCATGTTAACATTCACACTCATGCGAGATGCTAAAGTATAAATACTTACATCGTACTCCGAGCCAAAACAAAGAACATGTTAGTAATCATGCATGATCCAAGTCCATGTTAAGTGGCTAATGCAACACATACAAAATGTCACTAGAATAGGCTCGGCTAATCCTAGGATGGCATGTGGAATGCACAGATTGCATGTATTCAAGTTAGATTTGAAATACTATGCAATTAGCATGATGCGCCGAGCCCGGTGCATGCAATACTGATGAATGATGCACGCATGCATAGCATAAGGTATGCTAAAGTAAGTATGCCCTAATACTAACCATCAAAAGCAGGTAAGTAAAAGGGAGAAAGAAGTGGGGGTTGGAAGACATGTACACACGCAACCACACTTATTACAAATTTGCCCTCGCTCGGAGGTATCAAAAGAATAATACAATTAATTAACCTACAAGCTAATTAAAATATTACAGACAATTAACTAGTTAAGCAAATTAACTAAGCTAATTAAAGCGATGAAACCTCGGAAGAGGGCCTAATGCAATCTGGCGCTCGCTCGCCGAAAGCCACTGCCATGCACAAGATGCCTCCGCTTTGACTGTTATCCTCCTCTGAAGACTGCACAAGTCCCAGGATATGCTCTCTGCACACTGTGGAACACCACTGGCTAGGAAAAATGGCCACCGGCCAAGGGGAATGGTCATCGGCCACTGATTAAGCTATCGGCCATTGATGGATGGCCGGTCGGCACTAGAGATGGCTGGCCGGCCAAAACTTCCTGCAGAATCTGTTTTGACAGCAGCAGAGGGCAAAACATGGCATGGCAATGCATTTTAAGCAATGTATGCACCAACCACACTCCTTATCATATTCATGACTCAAAGGGGGATGGGCCTCGATTCTCGAACCACCAATTGCGCATTTCAATGCGTGATGGCCCCAAGAAACCAAGCATGCATTTTGATATGGAATGCAATGCACGTAATCAAACAAAGAAGCTCAACCTTTATCATACTCAACTCAAGAGGTGAAGCATGCATGCAAATGGAATGCAACCTAGGCATAGAGGCTAAGTGTGCAACATGGACATGCAATGTGTATTTAGGCATGCAAGGCATAAGGCAAACATGTAACCACATGCTAAGGGGTGGACTTAAACTAATTTAGGCAGCCCTCAAACAAACCTAAAACAGTAGCCAATACTATGGAAATGAGGGACAATCATACATACAAACATGCATGCAAATGGACCAACACTTAAGCATCAAACAAGTAACCTTTAAGCACACTTAAAAGAGACAAAACATGGACATATGGCATGCGTAGAAAGCTATGAAAATCACAAAGGAGAGGTGCCAAACTAGCTAATCAAAACAAGCAAAGCATGCAATAATGGTCCGAGTACTTAAGGCAAGCCAAGGAGGCTTAAACCATGGCTAAGTCAACCAAGCCTCAAAAGGCTAAGAGGACTTAAAACAGGTCCAAGGAAGACCTAAACAATGCTAAGGATACACCTAGATGGCATCTAAGTGGCTTAAACATGCAAGCATACACAAGGGGCCAAACATGGAGCATATGACAACAACCTTGTAAAGCATTAAAGGAGCATCAAATGCAAGCATACAAGCATACCATGAGGACTGAAATGATGCTATAAGTGGTTCCAAACCACTGAAACAAGGCAAGTAAAGCATGCTACACACTCACACACCTAAGGCTAACAAGCCAAAATGCAAGGTGGCTATACTAAGCATGTTATGGTCGGCCAAAACAACCAAAAAAAGAACTTAAGCATGTTAAAACAAACACAAAAGCTTCACAAAGCTTGGCCAAAATCATGCTATAACAAGGATCAAAACCTAAAGCATGTTAAGGCCTAAACATGGCATTACAAGGCATGTATGCTAAGCAAGCATGGTGTACCTAAACCAACTAAAAGAAGAGGTAATACATGGCAAAATACTACCAAATAACACTTAAGACATGGCCAACATGCACTTAAATTAGATGCTCACACATGAGGCAAAAATGGCCATTTTCAAGGACAACAAGGAGAGGGGGTGGCCCTCTCCTTCTTAGGACCTCAAGGCACCATCCTCACTACTGAAATCCCTCAAGATTTCAGTGGTGAGGAGGCCCAAACACAATGGTCCCGGAGCTCACCAAAATGGCACAAAAAATGGAGCTAACAAGGCTTAAGAGGGGTCAAACAACCTCAAAGCTCAAAACACTCTTAAACAACTATTTAGAGTAAGCAAAAAAAAGACTTTTATATGTTATACACCAAGTCTAAAAATAGTTGCAAGGTAGTCAAAAAAGCTATGCAAAAATGGGGAATAAAAGGGAAAAGTGGTTACCCTTGAAGACCCTCTTCACAAATGCTGGTCCAGCTATTTCTTTGAGCTCAAAACCACCCAAGAACAGACCTCTGGCCCCTCAGCAACCAAGATAAGGTGTAATGGTGGGTGTTTGTGTGCAATACTAAGACTAAAAACACACAAATACACAAAGAGAGAGATATAGAGATAGGATATATACAAACCCTAACCCTAGAACTCAAAACTCTGGAAAAAAGTTGTCTAACCTAAAAGAGGGAGAAGAGACCTCCTCTTATAGACAATCCAATCTTGTAAAGCTTCCAAGGCAAGCTAACAAGAGGGAGATGGGAGCAAAGTGTATGCCAGCTAGCACAGCTGGCATAAAAATATCTGCAAAAGCAAATGAACAGTGGTCGGCCAGCCAAAAATGCAATTTGACCAAAATAGATGGCCGGTTGACCATCTATAGTGCCGGCCGGCCAAACATTTGGCCGGTGGCAACAAAACATAGCCGATGGCCTCAAGCCATGGCCGGTGCGGGTCAGGAGATGGTCAACAAGCCCTCCCCTGCCCCTCAAAGGCAAAACACAAGTGTTTGGTGCAAAATCAAACACAAAACAGTCGAGTCGAGAGATCTTGAGGCAAGGCGCATAGCCGAGACCTCTGGGAACTCAAGACGAACACAAACATGGATGATCACCGAGTGTTCAAACGGTGACGTCCAAGTCTTGAGGACGGTCAAAAATGGGGTGTCTACACCTTCATCCACAGGCATTCAAATAGGTATATCAAGTAAGCAGTTAGCTCCATGGTAGTATGTTTAATATGATAGCAATCACACTCATGCAGTTTGCTAAAGCAAAAATGCTTACCTCATGTTCGAAGGGGAGTCAAAAGAAAGCAAATAGTTAGAAAAAAATGCATGATACTGATTAATGCAACATGACTAATGCAACACATACAACGTGCAAGTAATAAACTCGGTTAGTAGCATGGCATGCGAGTTAATTCAAGGCATATGATAGCGCACGTATTCAAGTAAAGAATTTGAATTTGACATTTGAATAATATGATGAGCCAAACTTTTATGCATGCAAAACGAATGGATGCAAGTCATGGAAATGCTAATTTAAAAATATGATGTCCTTATGCTAACCATCATAAACAGATAAATAAAAGGAAGAAAGAATGGGGGTTGGATGACATACAACTTATTACATATTTGTTCTCGCTAACCATCATAAACAGATAAATAAAAGTGATTTCAAGTCAAACCCAAGATGTGAAACAAGGACTAGTCAAATTCAAAATAGTGATAATGACTTAGGAAAAACCCACAGTGAGCGATAATGACTTGAAATCCAAACTTGATAATAAGTTATAATGACAATTTCTTGCTGATTTCCAAGGGTTTAACTAGAAAGTTAGTCCCTTAAAAGTAAATACACCGGTGATAAAAAGAAATAAAAAATAAAAGATTGGCTTTAGTATAAGAAAGATGTATGCCTTTGGTAATGAACCTCCGAAGAGATTGAACCATGAAGCATGAAAGAAGTTTTATGTCGTTGGTAATGAACCTCTGAAGAGATTAAACCATTAAGCATGGAAAAATTTCTTTCTTATACTTGAATAACAATCTCAATTTTTCAAAACTTTTTAATCGAAATAAGCAAAGAATGGAAGGAGGTTGCAAAGATGATTATGTGAAGTTGATTAATTGGTAAATATAACACAAACATAATATGAAAATAAAAATTATTAACATAAATTAAAGAGCCCCTAATAGCATAATTTAAGCTAGAAAAGGTAAATAAATTCAAGCTAGTAAACAAATTTAAGGAAGGGTGGCTAACCCCCGCACTTTTATAACTTCAAATCACATATTTTAGATGTTGAAAAACAGCCCCAAATCAGCCCCAAAACAATGGCAAAAATTAGAGAAAACAAGTGGGAAACACAAGAATAAAAGCTTGGAATAAGGTTCAAGCAAGGGTGATTAACCCCTCCACCTTTGGGTAGCTTTTAATCACAAGTTTCAGCCCTTAAAACAGTCCCAAAATAGTATGAAAACACAAGAATAAGGCGAACAAAGATTGAAATAAAACAAAGGAAGCTTTACTTCTTGTAAAGAAGGTGTTCTTGTTGTAAACCAAACTTGATTCCAAAGCACCCTCAAGTTTGAGTTATGATCTCTAAGTCTCAAATCAAGTTCCAAGTTCAAGCTCTTGTATGGTATGTATGGATGATATGAGGGCTTCAAGGCTGATATAAGAGCTTATGGAAGGACAAAGATGAAGTAGCTTTGATATTTTTTTGGATATTTCTAAACTCTTGATACTGTTTCTTTCTCTCTAACTCTTAATCTTGTTTTCTTAATCTCTGATACAGCAGGATGAGCCCCGTATTTATAGAACTTGAGCTGCTGCTCAAAATATCTACAGAATTGGGCAGCTAGCAGATTGTTGTACCAACTGCCTGAAAAGTCAAGAGGTCTGGCCAGACCTTGGTGTCTCCGGCTAGAGGTTATTGATGTACGACCGGAGGTCAATGTATGCCCACTGTTTCTCACTTTCAGGTTCAATACAGGTACAAAATTGACTTTCTGGGGTAGAAATACAATGGGTATGGCAGGTTGGAATTGTTTAGAGCTCGAACTCAGATTCTTTTATTGACAATTAAAACCACATACACAATATAATCATCATCATCGAGTGCCCGGAATAAAGTGCCTAAGTCTTACGAGCAGTCAAAACTGGGGTGTCTACAGTTGCCCCTTTTTGACAGAGCTCGAAGTCATTTCTTGATGCGAGTGAATGTCAAAGCCTGAAGACGACCCATTTGATAAGATCGTAAGACTTTAGGCAAACAATCAAATGTGCAAATAATTGGTTGAACCCAAGGGTTGCCTATGTATCTCATTGCAAGGAATCAAACCTGCGTAGTTCAAGGGCAAGATGTAAAATGATATGTAAAACATAACTTATGATCATGTAATGAAATGCAAAACATAACTTATGATCATGCAATGAAAATGCAATCAAGACAATGATGTGACACTGAACGAAAACATAAATCAAAGCAAAACAACTCCAGTCGTGTCTCACATGAAATGAGAAAACGTGAATTCAGGATCCAAATGCACTGTGTGCGAGAGGAGGGATAGTGGTCTTGAGTTTGAACTTGAGATCCAATCGCGTCTTACTGTAGACACCCCATTTTTGACCACCCTTAAGACTTGGGCGCTACTGATTGTTTACTTGGTAATGAAGATGTGCAGTGCAAAGATTTGATTTCTTCGGCATGAGGGGCTTCAAATCCCAACTTCACACCCTTTTTTGGACCAAAGCCTTTTGTCTAAAATGATTTTGAGACCTTAAAACCCTCTCTTTCAAAATATTTTTGAAAAATGATTCTACGATGTTCCGAGGCTCGCATTTTGCTAATGTTGCGCTTTTCGATAAATCGAGCAAGGACAAAGTGGAAATGAATGAAAGAGAGGTGAACTCTTTGAAAAATCTTTCGAAATACCTTATTTAGGGGGTTTGGAGTTGAAGAAGATGGGAGAGGAGAGAAGAAAACTAGTTGAGGAGAAGTTTGGCATGAATTCGGGTAAGATCGAAACTGAGCAGTCTTCACTAAAAGAGGCATAACTTTTTCCACACTTGGAATTTTGATGTGTGGCTTCCACCATTGGAAAGAAGACTTCCAGGGATTCAATTTAGGCTAAAAAATGACCTGAAAAAGAGTCCATATGAAGGAGTTATGTCAGATTGAATCGGGCCCAAAAAGTAAATTTTTCTGGCCAACCAGACGTGGAGGATGTTGGCCATAAATGGGATTTTCTGGCCATGTGCCAGCCATGAATGGCCTATGCCGGCCCCTGCCATCCAAGGGTGACCATTGCGGGCCAACAATGATCATATGCCGGCCATCAATGAAGCAGTGCCGGCCATTGGTGCAAAAAGTCAGTTTTTTTGAAGATATTTGTTCTCCAGCTGTTACAGCTATCCCTTTTGGGATATTTTCAACCTGGAGCCTCATTCTTCTATATATATAGAGCCTTCTCTATGGTTTTGAAGGTTATAACAATTTAGGAAGAAGTTTGGGAGCCTCTCTCTCTATAATCCTCTGTCTAGATTTCTCTCTCTCTAAAAGCTTTGTGCTTAGAAGCTTGAATACATCAAACTTTAACCTATCAACCCTTAATCAAAGTTGTTGATCTTTGGGCTGAGGTTTCTTGAGGCTCTCTTGGAACTCCTTAAGGTGGTTTTAACTTGGTTTTGTGCCTCAAAGTGTGCTTGGCTTCAAGAGGTATAACTCTCTCCCTTTAAGCTTGTTTTAAACACTTGTTTTGCCATCTTTGCATACTGTTTTTGGCCTAGTTTTCAACTGTAAAAAGCTATGTTTTTCAGTCTTAAAAATGGTGGTTTGAGTCTTTGTGAGTTAGGGGGTTGTCCCCCCTTTTGGCTCTTTGGCTTGTGAAGCTTTTTGTGCCATCTTTTCTCGCCTTTCAAACCAACTCTTTTGGACTTTTAACCACTGAAACTCGAAGGTTTTTCAATGGTAAAAACTTTGTTTTAAGGTCCAAAAATGGAGGGGTTGGCCTCCCCTCCTTGTGTCTCTCTTCTATGCCTAGTTAGCATTGCATAGTAGCATGTTTTTGTGGCTTGTGTTAACTTAATTCAACCATTTTTTAGGCTCTATTTTGACATGTTTCAACTCTCTTTTTGGTTGGTTGGAGCACTTGTCGCTTGCTTTTTGTACTTGTAGTGCAATTGTGCTTACTAGTCGAGCATGCCTAATGAGTTAGCGTATTATTCTCGCTTATGTTAGCTTAACTCCAACTTGTTTTAGCTACTATTTTGGCCTACTTTAACTCTATTTTGGGTCGGTTAAGTCCTTCGAGGCTTGTTTTGCATGGCTATAGTGTAATGGTCTTCACTAGTCCATTGTTTTGAGGCTTTGAGCATGAAGTGTTTGAGTAGTTTGCATGTTATAGCATCATTTCACACATGATTTCAATGCATATAGCTCTGTCACACTCTCACATATTCTACTCTTTCATTGCTTTTGAGAGTTGTGCCTTATGCCTTGTTTATAAGCTAATACATAAGCATAATTTTCTTGCCTTTTGGACTTCTATCTCAGCATATTTTGGCCTCTATTTTGACTTGTTTAAGCTCTATGTAGAGCTAGTTTGGTCATTTGTGCTTGATATTGCATGCCTCTAGTGTAGTGCTCTTCACTAATCTTGAGTCTTGATGATTATGGCTTTTGAACATGTCTTGCATGCTTTGCTTGCATGATCTAGTGTCTTTAACATGCCATTTCAGCATTGAAATTCTGCAACCTCCCTCATTTCTTCATTTTTTCATTCGTTTTGAGGGTTGGTTAACCTTAGGTTGTGTTTAAGCATGAGATAGAGCTTGTGTTCAATGGCTTTAACCCTCTTATAAGGGTTCCTCCTAGTCAAAGGCATGATCTCTCTCATGCCTTAAACCATTCTTTTGGTTGACCCCTCTCTCATTAGAGGACTTTCACATCGGAAAAATCAATTAAAGAATGGATTGGTAATGTAAAATGAGTAAACAAGAATTGGATAAGTAAAACATGGCCAAGATAAGCATGTTGTTTGTATTGCATTGTGTTCAATCGGATGTTATATTGAACACAAGGTAGATTGGTCCATTTCATACTTGAAGTGATGAAAATAAGCCAATCCCCTTTGTCTCCATTGCCTTTGATCATCCATGATAAGGTAGTGGTTCTAGAGTCTTGTTTGTGTGCATTTATTGAATGTGTACAAGTTGGATCTTTGGCCATCATGCATTGAAAATGCTTGATTGATGGTTTTGTATCCAATAGTGCAATTCCTTTGATGTTTTGAGATGATAAGGAATGGCACAGTACAAATATACCCTTAGGAGACCCTCCATTTTTCCTCCGTTTGAGCTCTATTGCAGAATGGTGATTCAACACACTAGTGGCCGGCAGTGCCTCATCAGTGGCCGGCAAGGCTTCATCCTTGGCCGGTAGTGCCTCTCTTTAGCCGACAGCAAGCTCCCATGACCGGCAGGCCACTGGTGCATTCCTCAGCAGTGAATTGGTAAGGTGGAGCAGAAATTTCTTGGAGTGATCCTGCAAACAGAGCCTCTTAAGAGCAAACCAGAGGGCTTTTCGGGGCGAGAAACTGAATGCATGCATGTTCAACTTTCTAAAGTAGAGCTGAAGTAGTGTAATTTAATGCTTTACTTGTTAGTTAGCATTGGTTTTGTAATTTAATTAATTAGTTTGCTAATTGATTAAGTGTTGTAATAATTAAGTAGCTTAGTTTAGCTATTTATTTATTGTTTTGTAATAATTAGTAAGTAGTTTACTAGTTATTCAATTTGGTTGCGTAATAATTAGTCTAATTAGTTTAATTAGATTAGTTAGTTAGCTTAGCTTAGATTATAGATTAGCTTAGCTCATTTATTTGGACCCTCTTTCGAGAGGGCACAATGTTGTAATAAGCGTGCGTGTGTGTGTGCATGTCTTCCAACCCCACTTCTTTCTCCATTTTACTTAACCGCTTTCGATAATTAGTTTTAGGGCATTTTTCAATTAGCATACCTTATGCTTGCATGTTTGCATCATTCATTTGTCTTGCATGCACCGGGCTCAACGCATCATTCAAACTGCATCATATCTCAATACCTCTTTGAATACGTGTATCAAATCGTTGCATTCATATGCCATCTTAGATAGCCGAGCCTATTTAGTTGCATTATTGCATGTGTTGCATTAGGCATCTTGCATAGTTAGGATCATACATTGTTTCTAACTAGCTTTTGTTTTGGCTTGGAGTACACTGTAAGTGTTACGCTTTAGCATACTTGCATGATTGTGAGTGATGCTATGTTTCGCATGCTTACCATGAGGCTACGTGATAAACTGCATGAATGCCTGTGGGTGAAGGCTTGGTTGCTTGAATTGGAACAATTCGACGATTGTGAGTTTTAAGCCCACTTTGCGAAGTGGCAAAATCATGTTTTAAGCCCATCTTGCTTGATAGCAAATCCGCGTTTTAACCTACTTGTGAGTGACACTTTCAAACCATTTTCGAAAGCAAACATGAGTCGATTTCGTTCCAAATCTCGCGACTTAGTCTATACTTGCTTGTGTGCGTCACGTAGTAAGTTAGCTAATAACTAGATAAGAACACATGAGGTTTATAAAACAACATATCATGTTTAGTAGAGGCCGATCCTTTGATCGGGTGAGCCGGGTTGCTCATTTCATGACCTTCCCCTCTCGTACCCAAGTTCCCGAGCCGAGGCAACTTTGGTGATGACGGACACGTGGCCTTTGACATGAGTCAGGGTTTTCTAAATTTTCCAAAAACAAAATATTTAGGTGGCAACTATGTAATCTGGTAAAGTAGTCCAGTTTTGGCATTATTTGATTCAAAATCTGATTTTTCAAAATGATTTGTTGGATTGAACTCTTTGGTGTTTGTCAGTCTCACATTGCACTTTGTGAGATTAGATTCAGAACCGTGACAGGAGTCCGAATTATAGGAGACCAATTCGTCTCTCTCCGAAAGGGAGGCGCGCGAAGAAAGTCGAATCTACACTTACATGAGAGGAGGAATGGTGAATTTGAGATCTAAACGCGTCTTACGCGAGGGGAGGAATGGTGAACTTGAGATCCAAACGCGTCTTACGCGAGAGGAGGAATATTGAACTTTGGAAATAGTGAACTTGAGATCCAAACGCTTCGTTCGTGAGAGGAGGAATGTGAACTTGAACTTGAACTTGAACTTGAACTAGAGATGCACAAGACAGTGCGATGCGCCAAATAGCGCGATTGAATTGAGATTGAGATGCACAAGATAGTGCGATAGGATTGAAATTGCGGTGCACAAAACAGTGCGATGTGAGAAATTTGGGTGCACAAGACAAGGCGATGTGAGAAATTGGGGTGCACAAGATAGTGTGATGCGAGAAATTAGGGTGCAGTTGTACCTAGCTGTAGTTCATACGAAGAGGACGAAGGTTTTAACCAAATAAACATGAAATCCTAAATGTGAAGTCCAAACGCGTCTCACGCAAATGGAAGAAGGTATAGTAGAATAATTACTTTCCTTTGATTTGATTTAATTTGATTGATTTTTTTTGTTTTTTTGTTTTTCTTTTTTTTTTTTGGTAAAATAACAATTAATAAAACACAAACAAATGGTCTGATTTGTTGTTTTTTTCTTTTTTTTCCATTTCATGTCCTTTTCTTTTTTATTTTTTTATATTTTTTTTTTTGGTCTTTCTCTCTCTCTCTCTCTCTCTCTCTTTTTTTTTGTGACATAACAATTAATAAAAACAAAACAAAAAAGAACAAAAGAACAAAGTAAAATAAACAAAACTTTTATCGAAGTTCGGCCAGATCTCGGCGAGGTTCGGCTGGATATACGGACCTTCGGTCAGACCTTCGTGATGGCAGGGGCAGATTCAGCAGAGCCACGACTTTTCCTTTTAAAAAACACAAATCAACCCTCATTTCTTCACTTACTTCAAATCCGAAACTTCCTCTCTCTCTCTCTAGGATCCCTCTCTCTCTCTCTCTAGATTTCTCTTTTCTTGAATTTGCCCAACAATCCTTGCCATTTTTTCTTTGAAACCCGTTTCATCCTCTACATTTTGAACCGATTGGTTTTTGATTTGGTGGAGTTTGGGTTTTTCTCTTCATTTTTCTCATTTTTACCCACAATTTCCTCTTCCTCCCTTTGATTTTACACACTTTCTTCACTTTCTCTCTCATAGGGTTTTGAAAATTTGAGATTTCTACCTATTTTCCCTTCTTTTTCTCACTTTTTCTTCATTTTTCTCTACTTTTCCCTATGGCTAGTGATGAGATTCCTGTCCCGGACCCTACCATAGGTTTAGGAGCTACCCTTGGTGCAGACATAGAGGCAGAGGAGGCTGCTGCTTTGCTTTCCCTTGCTGAGAGACCTTTTGATGCGGCTACCTACCAGCCACGCACACATATCCTACCGCTAGGTAGGATCTTGAGATTCATGGGCTTAATCCCAGGGCTAGAGGAGAACACCCTACTGCGCGAGCCCAAGGAGCACTTGTCTGCTGATACCTCCACGGTAAGCGACTTTCCTTTATTGTACTTTGTGCACATATTAAAATTGATAAACAGACCATTCGCCTCTACCGTATACATTGATGTAATTCCCCATTCAACAAGTTATAGACAGGAGGATTATCGGTTATGGGACCATATCGGGCCCCCGGCGTTGCTACGAGCGGCTTCCCATGGGGGTTCGCACAGTAGTTGATACTGCCGGTTTCGGGCCCTTTTGCTCCAAGCTCATACAGACGCGGACTGAGTCAGTGCTATATAGAGCTTTGGTAGAGAGATGGTGGGACACCACAGACTTGCTCCACTTTTCTTCGACTAGGGAGATGACACTGACGCCGTATGACTTCTCGATGCTCACTTTCTTGCGGGTCGGAGTTGGCGGCCTGATCCCATTTGATCCAGACATGGCACAGTGGAGAGCTGCACAGCTCCAACTTCTTGGAGCGATCCCGGATATCAGCAGTCAGGGGATGGTGTGCTACAGCTGGTTCTATGATCACTTCATTGACTGTCAGCCAGCTACGCCAGTTGAGGTTGTCTAGTATGCCCGTGGCTTCCTCATGTATCTCCTTGGTACTACCTTGTTTGCGAACAAGGAAAATACCGTGGAGATATATCTTCTTGGAGCACTGGTACACCTGCTGCAAGTGGCAGAGTATGACTGGGGTGGCGCCAGCTTGGCCACCTTGTATTGCTACATGAGCTCCGTGTCCTGCCGCAAGACAGATTTACTCGGTGGCTACTAGAGAGTTTGAGAGGTACGCATCTCACTCCTTACCTTTCTATTCAACTTTGGATTCTACAGTTTGCATTTCCTGCTCATCTTTACTTTGCATTTTCATTTTCTACTTATCTACCTTATTCATGCTCATCTGTTTACAGCTCTGGGTTTACACATATTTCACCACTCTAGCTCCGATCCTAGTGAGGCCGATTGAGTTGTCAGTACCCCGCTCCCAGTACTACAACTCGTGGTTCGAGTGCCGCCGCTTCATAGACCGCACCTTCCTATACTTCTGTCGCTTCTTCAATATGATCACTGCAGACTAGGTAACACAATATCATTCTTTGCATTCCATATCACTATTCCCATACTGTACTAGCATCCTCATACTATTGACATCTGCCACTGCACTATTTTGCTCATTATACACTAATTTTCTGACATTGCACTGATTTCTGACACTGAATGATATCTAACACTGTACTGTCACTGTACTAATAACACTACACTGACATCTGACACTGTACTATCACTGTACTGATAACATTGCACTGACATCTGACACTGTACTAATTCACAGGCTGATTGGCATTCCTGGGCAGGTATTCTTCCAGTATCTAGAGCAACCTATGCTGCTGCCTGGTATGCTTCTACCATGTGGATTCTGTTCGAGGCCCCCTTTGGTCGGGCCTATTATCTGGGGGAGAGGTTTATCCGCCAGACCAGAGGGGTTGCCAATCCAGACATTCCGCATCCTCCTCCTCCTCCAGGCATGAGCACAGTTGATGAGATACATGACGGACCTATGATCGACCTCTTGATGGAGGGAGATGACGGTGACAAATACCATATGGCCTGTGACTTCACTACCTTCTTGCACGTTCGGGTAATGGCACCTCTCACCCCGGGCGTGGCACGTGCTGTTCCAAAGGTTGCAGCTGTTATGGCTAGTGCTAGTGATGCCTTTGCTAGAGGTGCCCCTGCCGTTGCTCCTATTCCTGGGTTTCCTGTGATTCCCACAGAGATCATATACATGCGCCCAAACGGGGTGCTCGAGCAGATTCCGATCGATGAAATTGAGAACAGGGACCGTCAGATAGGGTTCACTCCAGGCATCGAGCAGGTACACATCTTGTTTTGCTTCTATTCATCCTTCTTTATTGCTTCTGCTTCTGGCTATTTTTTTAAACTCTCACTCTTTCTTTTGCAAGTTCCTCAAGCATTTGTAGATGACCTTGCGCGGACAGTTGATCGGCTACTCCTCATGGTGTGACAGAGTCAGACCACTCTAGCCGCTCACGGGATTGAGGTAAGCTTTGCCCCTAGTTTACAGTCATTTCATTCCGGCTTTAATTGACATCTTATAACTATCTGCATTCTCTTTCCTTTTTTGCTTCTTCAGCTTGGACCAGCACCGATGGCACCTACAGGACTTTCTTCGGCTAGGAGACGGAAGCGGAGCCCAATAAGGGGTAGAAGAGGAGCTGATCGAGGGAGAGGAGTTTAACATGCAGTCCAGCAGTGCCAGTTATGACAGTGATGTACCTTATCTACAGCCGAGGAGGAGGAGAGCTAGGACAAACTATTGATGACAATGATGTCTTTCTCTCTTGGTGTTTTGCTTTTGTTTTTTGTTTCTATTTTTTTGCTTTGTAGTTTGAAACACTAGCTTCAGGGAGACTCATTGTTTTTGAAAACATTTCTTTTGTTTTATGTGTAAAACATGATCAGGGTTAGACTCGCTAGTTTATATGATCGGTTTCTTTTGTTTGTTTTTTTTTGTTTTTGTCTTTTTTTTTTATATTGTCGATGATCTCTTCTTGCGAATTTCTTGTATTGTGTTTGCATATGACGAATAGACAACAATTGTATGATAATCTTCCAGATACTTGTGCTTGATTCATGAATCGGATAACAACTTACAACTAGACAAAATGTACAATACAACTCGATAACAAGAAAACATAAAAACAACTTAAAACTATTACAATAGACTTGGTATAAGTAAAACAAGACTCAAAATACATCCACAACACAAGAGGACAAAGAGCAGCCTTTTCTGTTAGTGCACTGTCTGGCCCACCACTAAGGTATGGCCGGACCTTGATAAGAGTTTTGGTGTGTGTCTAGCTATCACCCACTACTCCATCTAAAATTCTATAAATGGTGCTCCTATACTGTTGTTTCTGGCAGAAGAGCAAGTCTTTTGTATTTTGCTATCAAAATGGAGATGTTTCTCATTCATAAGCTCCAAGACTGGATAACCACTTTAGATGGCTCGGACAAGGTGAACTTTTGCGATTTCGGCCTAAACGTTCTTTTTCCATTAAGCCGTACTTCACTTTGTTTTCCATTTCTCCATGCCATTGCTTGGTGCTAGAATCTAAGCACACATGTATTCTGCTTCGGTTCACAAGAGATGTGTCTGGCACTCGAAGAATTTCAAGCATTGATGGAATCTCGAAGCAATAAAGAAATTGTGCCTCAAACCCGTTTTGGCCATGCTCAAGCTTTAGGACGGATGTGTGGGCTTACTTTGCACGAGGCTCAATCCTTGGCTCACAATGGGGAATTAGACATTCCGGATTTGATTAGTCGATTTTCCATTACCGGTGACAAAGAAAGCCTCCTTTGGCGGGGTTATTGTCAACATGCCCTCTACTTATGCTTACTTGCACACTTTCCTCTTGCCCCTAGTCACGGTTGAGCTAGTATTAAATTGATTGAAGTAGCTCAGTGCCTTAAAGACGGTAAGAGTTGTATGGGCTTAGTGTTGGCCGAGACTTTGACAGGTTTAGATGCTTTTCATCGACAAGAAACTACTCAATTTACGGGGAGTCCATTACTTCTCCAGGTATTATTTCCTATCCTTCTTATTTATGATCGTTACATCACTTGGCACTCAGTCTCTGTTTTGCTCTCGAAATCCTTTTCTTCCTTTTCCCTCACTGTACATCTCTCTATTCTTTTGTTCTCTCTTATTTTCCTTCCCTCCCCAGGTATGGTTAATGGATAAGCTGAAAGTAATGGACCCCTGCCCCGAGTACTTGGCCAGAACTTACTCTCTTCGTTCACAGCTAGTGGAGCTCTCCTCAGAGGGAATATGGTATGACTGGATGCACAGCAGGTCCACGGTTGACATTGCTTGGTGTAGCCCTTGGCTTAACTTGGCTAAGATGAGTTACAGCATGTCCCGGCAACCAAGTATACAGTTGATTGGCCTTACACACTTTGTGTTCTATTTTCCATTCAAGTTCAGACGCCAGTTTGGACATGATCAGACTTATCCAAATAAAGGGATAAAGTACCCAGCTTCATTTCCCATTCATAGTTCATACTTGCCTCGATATCTTACTACTTAGAGGTCGAGAGAAATTTTGAATCCTGCCCTAAATTTTAGTTACGTCCTTCCTAGCGAGTGCTTGGCTTGGCTTGAGGACGAGGAATAGATTAGGCCAACTTCGGTTACAGAGACTTCTACGGGTACAAGAAAGAGACAGAGAATTGACACTTGACTCATCTATGCCCCTAGTTTATTGTTTTGTCTTTTCTTTTCAAGTTTTTATGTAAAAGCAACTTTGTTTTGGAGAATGTACTTGTGTTAAAGTCAATAAAATTAAGATGAGTATTGAAAAGTCTCCTTTTGTGTTGTAAAAAGTAAAATTTTGAGAAACTTTTCAAACCCATTTTCGGAAATGGTCACCACCGGATACACACAAAATCAATCCTAAGCTATATAACCCCAAATTGAAAACCATAACTGCCCCCAAATTGCATTGATCATTATTGCTTCATCTTGTAACTGACCTTTCTGCCCAAATGGAAGCAATACGACCAAGCTGACAAATGGTGGAGAATGATGGATAACTAGATAAACAGGACAGTTGAGTTGAAAAATGGTTATGGGCGAACTTCGGGATGAAGTTGCCTACGTATCCCAAAGATGAGAATCAGGCCTTATGTAGTTCGGTGCGGGTTTGCTCGAGTATTTATTCTCTCCTTTTGCGCTCTACTTTTGCCAAGGTTTGCCCTTTCAGGTTTTCGGCCTTGTAAGCTCAATTATTTATTTATTTATTTTTTTTTTTTCTAATTTTTCATGCTTTAACTTTTGCCTAGGTCGCCTTTTCGGGTTTTCAGCCTAGCGAGCCTCTTAGGGATAATATTTCTTCAACTTGTCCATGTTGATCGGTTGTGAAAACTCCAGGCCATCCAAATCCATAAGAATAATTTCTCCTCTAGATCATATTGACTTGATGATATAAGGACTAGTCCAATTGGGTCTGAACTTGCCCTTAGGGTCGTGAATGGGGGCTCGGTTGTCTTTGAGCACCATGTCTCCTTCCTTGAGATTTTTGGACTTGACTTTCTTGTTAAAAGCCCTAGCAATTCTACGCTGGTAGCCTTGGATATGATACAATGCCTTTAACCTCCTTTCGTTGAACAACATCAATTCTTCAAATCTGTTCTGTTGCCAATCCGCCTCTACTATCTGATATTCGGCCATAATTCTCAGTGACGGCACTTTAATCTCGATTAGCAGAACAGCTTCTATCTCATAGACTAGAGAATAGGGGGTTGCCCCTGTAGATGTTCATATTGATGTTTTGTAGCCCCAGAGTGCAAATGGCAATTTCTCCGGCCAATCCCTATAGGTTGCCACCATCTTCTGCAAGATTCTCTTGATGTTTTTGTTTGCAGCCTCAACGGCTCCATGGGTTTGCGGCTTGTATGTTGATGACTTACAGAAAGCCATGTTATATTTCTCAAGCAGGTCTATCACCTCTTTCTTGAAATGTGAGTCGTTATCTGAAATGATCTCGTTGGGCACCCCGTACCTACAAATAATGTTATTCTTGACAAACTTGGCCACATGCGACGCTTTTAGCACGAAATAGGACTGGGCCTTTACCCACTTAGTGAAGTAGTTGATTGCTACTAAAATGAACTCGCGCCCGTTTGACCCCTTTGGCGTGACTGCGCCGATAATGTCAATTCTCCAAACTGAGAAAGGCTATGGCGAAGTCAGGTTGTACAGCTTTGACGGCGGAATGTTCATGCGATTGGCATGGATCTAACATTTGTGGCATCGCCGTACAAAGCCAATACAGTCCTCTTCCATGGTTGACCAGTAGCAGCCTTGTCTAAGGATTTTTCGAGCTAGTGTCACACCGTTTATGTGAGCTCCACACTTGCCTCCGTGAATAGCTTCCATAAGGTGCCTTGATTCTTCTTCCTTAGCACATAGCTTATGCATTCCCAGATGACCTCTTTTGTACAACTTGCCTCCACAGATGATAAATTGGATAGCTAAACACCGTATTCCCCTTTTGTCCTTGGCATTTACCCCTAGTGGGTATGCCTCTTTTTCTAGGAATTTCCAAATATCGTAATACTAGGGGTTTATGTCTTGAACCTTATTTATCGTATCAATGGTCTCATAGGCCGACGTATACTTTTGTTCAATAATGATCGGATGCATCTTTACTCCAAGCAGGATGTCCACCATGGAAGATAGAGTTGCTAACGCATCAGCAAACCGATTATTCTCTCTTAGTAGGTGCGTAAATGTTAGTTTTTCAAACCTCGGAATTAGCACATCCAGGGCCTGACGATAAACCCTCATTTTCTCTTCCTTAACTTTCCAATCCCCGTTGGCTTGATTGACAACTAAATTCGAATCCCCAATGACGTCCAACCTTATTGCGCCTAGTTCTAGAGCAGTTTCCAAGCCAACAAAACACGCCTCGTATTTTGCTTCATTGTTGGACACTTTAAATCGAAATTTGAAGGCTAGAGGTATATGTGAATCATTGGGTGCCATGAGCAATACACCCATCCCATAACCATATTGATTTGATGCTCCGTCAAAGTACATCGTCCATGTTTCCTCTTCTATTTGCAGGATGTCTTCATCTAGGAATAGATACTCCACTACTTCATCATCTCCTTCTACTGGGTGGTCTGCCAGGAATTCCGCTACGGCCTTCCCTTTGACTGATTTGTGTGTGACATACTTGAGGTGAAACTCGGAGAGAAGAAGTAACCAACGAGCTAGCTTACCTGTAAGTGCTAGTTTCTCAAAGAGATATTTGATGGGATCTAATCTTAAAACTAGAATTACAGAATAAGCTAACAGGTAGTGTCTCAGCTTCCGAGTAGCCCATACTAAGGCTAGACAAGCATTCTCCAGCGGTGTGTAGCGAGTTTCCTAATCCAGCATCTTGTTGCTTAGATAGTAGATGGCCTTTTCCACCTTAGCTTTTGATTCTTGCGCTAGCATGCACCTCATAGTCGAATCTGTTACTGATAAATACAAGATTAGTGGTTTCCCTGGTTCTGGTGGCAACAATACAAGTGGATTCTGAAGGCACTGTTTGACCTGTTTGAAGGCGAACTGACATCGATCATCCCATTGGAACTTCTTTTCTTTCTTTAATAGACCAAACAATGGTTCACAAGCCAAGGTTAATTTTGCGATAAACCGCCTGATGAATTGCACCTTGCCCAGAAAGCCGCGCACCTCCTTTTCAGTCCTCGGTGGTGGCATTTCTACAATGGCCTTGATTTTGGAGGGATCTACTTCAATTCCCCTTTGTGTGACCAAAAATCCCAACATTTTTCCTGCAGTTAGCCCGAAGGTGCATTTCTGTGGGTTCAACCTCAGTCTGTACTCCCTGATCTGCTCAAAGAATTTTTCTAATGCGATGTAGTGGCCTTCTTGCTCTTTAGACTTGATAATCATATCGTCCATATACACCTCAATCTCCTTGCGGATCATGTCATGCAAGACGGTGGTTGCAGCCCTCTGATATGTAGCCCCTGTGTTTTTCAATCCAAAAGGCATAACTCTATAGCAGTAAGTACCCCACGGCGTGGTGAAAGTAGTTTTCTCTCTGTCCTCCGGTGCTATCGAAATCTGATTATACCCAAAAAACCCATCCATGAATGAAAGCAAAGTATGACCAACTAGAAAGTCCACCAGTTCATCGATATGGGGTAATGGAAAGTTATCTTTCGGACTAGCTCTGTTCAGATCCTAGAAGTCGACGCGGACTTTGATTCTGCCACCCTTCTTTGGAACTGGAACGATATTAGCTAACCAAGTCGGGTACTCAAATACCATTAAGAAACTCGCATCAATCTGTTTGGTGACCTCCTCTTTAATCTTCAATGCCCAATCTGGGCGAACTCTACGCAGTTTCTATTTGATTAGTCGGGCTTCAGGGTTAAGAGGGATCTAGTGTTATACAATCTCAGGATCGATTCCAAGCATGTCTTCGTAGGACCACACGAAAACATCTTTGAATTGTTTTAATAAAGCGATTAAACGCTCGCGTTCTTCTGAAGACAACGTGGATCCGATCTGGACCAAGCAAGGATCCTCCTTAGTACCCATGTTAATCGTAATGATTTCATCTGTGCAAGGCTTAACACGCCTCTCCTCCTCTTGGTCAACCAAAATTTTCATAGCCCGAGGAATTTCTTCCTCTTCATTTAAGTCAAAATTTTGAAAATCAAGATCAGTGCAACAAACTAAAGGCACAGCGAAGTAAGCAAAATCTATGACATTCCCATTAGTAAAGTCTGGGTCCTCAGTTACAGTTGACTCAAAAGAAAAACTAAAAGAAGACTTCGACATGACTTTGGTATCCAGGTTACCACCCCTAGAGGTACCAGACTTAGAAGAACTCGAATCTGACTCCGGCTCTACAGACTCAGTAGAATTAGATTCAGACTCATTATCCGATTCAGAACTGCTGATGATGCCCTTTTCAAACTTCCAGACTAGCTGCGGAGCCTCAGATGCATCTACAATAAGATTAGAGAAATCCGCAGTTGGTTTATCCCCGATCATTGAGATAGTAAAACTATCCCCCAAGTTGTCAGACTCAATTCCAACAGTAGACTTTGTTAGTAGGTCAGTCAGTGTTTTTCCCAATAGCTTTTCTTCTTTAACATCTATATTTGCAGCCATGCCTCAATCTGTATTAATGTTCAGGTTCATCTGCTCATCTTACTCTTCTGGTAACTGGTGCCCGAAGAAGATCTCGAACCTGGGATATATTGTCTTTGTCTCCTGGTCAAACCAAGGCTCTGGAAATCCACAAAAGGGGAAATCTTCCCTTTGGCGGACAAAGCGTCCATTCAAGGTTTCCCGTATTGGTTTATGGACTAACTCATACTGTTTCCCAGCTTTCTTTGCTTTAATTCTTCCTTTCAAGTCATCTCCCTTCCTTTGCTAATCTTCCACAGTAGGTTTGTATCCCAACCTAAAAACATGAGGGATGTGAATCATCTCCTTGGTAATAGCACCTCCTTGCCTACCACTCCTGTCCAGTCCTGATCCAGGCATATACCCCTGTTTGTTCATCATGTAAATGGACTGAGTACTCACATAAGTTCCGTTACCTTCTACCATAATGGTTTGAACCACCCAAGCCTCTGTCAGTGAGAAGCCAGAAAAGAATACATATTCTTCCCCATGCATGATTTCCAACACTAGAGTGGCAGTTCCCTGGGGAGGATAGATCATAGAATTACCGTACACAATAGTAATTCCACCTTTAAAAGGGTATTTCACCAACTGATGAACTATTGATGACACAGCCTTTATCTGATGTAGCCAAGGCCTTCCTAGCAGTAGATTGAAAGTTGTCGATACATCCATTACATGGAATTCTACCTCATGTTCGGAGGGGCCAATTAGGATATGGCTTTTGAACGTTCCCATAATATCTTGGCTTGTGTTATCATAAGCTCGAACGGATTGGGTTGTAGGCGTGAAGTCAACCGGCCTCAACCCTATGACATAAGCAGTCTATACTGGGCATACATTAATTGTTGATCCAGTATCTACAAAAACCATCAGAATCCACTTTTTTCGGCTCTCCAGAGTCACATACAAGGGTCGGTTATGGTTGGCACCCTCAGGTGGCAACTCTTTATCTATGAAAGATATTACTGGCGTAACGTCCCCGGATGTGACTAACAACACTAGTTGATCAGCGGTAGTGTCGATAGGCAGTTTGGTTCGATTCATTACCTCTAGCAGTGCTTGCCTTTGCTCCTGGGAAGCCATTATCAATCCCCAGATTGATATGTCTGCCTAAATCTTTTTGAGTTATTTCAAGACCAAATTTTCTTCACAATCCTTCTCTTTCAATTTTCCAACCTCTTTGTTGGAAGATTCTGGCTGATCCAAAGCCACGGGTTTGAAGTACTGACCACTCTAGGTCATGCGATTAATCTCGTCCGCATACCACGTATCGTCGGGGGTATCAAATTTCCACTCTTTGTCCGTGTATGCATGACTCATTATCTTCCCACCACTCTCCTACAGTCAAGACTAGCTTTTATCTACCTGGAGCATGTTCACATCATACCATCATTTTTCTACGACAGTTTTGGTTTCTGCTTTCGAGAATGGCATTTCTTTGCTCTCACTTTCCTGCTGAAATTGTTCCAACACTTGTTCTGTGCTAATCAAAGATGTAGCCCCGGCCTTTACCTTCTTGACCCTGCTTGTCTATTCTGTCTCATCTAGCTCTCCGTGACTAAACCAATCGTTGTTTGTTTCCGGTTGACTTAGGTCCCACCAACTTATCTAGACACTATTTGTATCCTCTTCATCAAAGAAGTAGAGATTGGCTAGGTCTTCTTCTATCTGGGCTAGGTCTTCTTCCAGTTCGACCAAGTCATTTAGGCCTTGTTCAGGCCAATCGTTCTGGTGTTTCCCTAATTGGCTTTCCATGATAGCATTGACTCTGAGAACATCTGGAAATATGACCACTGGTTTTGTCTGATCAATGGCCACAATGTATAAGAAGGGGTCATACTTCTCCACAGGCAAAGCCCCCTTTTCTATGATACAGGTTTCAGATAACCTTGTCTGTAATACATTTCTCTGTTTCTACCATCACAATCTTGGGTTGGATTTGTGGGGTTATGTCCATCATGCACATATCCGTGCCTTTTGGAATAACCATCTTCGGTTTTGGTAGGTGGGACGAGGTAATATATGTGCTGGGGTTGAAGGTAGGCGGTAGTATTTAGATATGGTTAATATTTCTGAGTGGAGGAACTTGGTTATGTGCAGGAAGTGGGTTGGTTGTCACATTTGGTTTAGGAGGGGCGATGGTTTTTTTGTCAATGAGAGTCTAAATCTCATGACATAGACAAAAGTATGAATTTGTAGGATGGCCATGTTGTTGGTGGAAAGAACAATATTGGGTTGGGTCATGCCTAGTTGGCTGTGGCTCTGGGAGAGGTCGTGGTTTGAGAAGCTTGAGATGCCCCCTTTCTAGCAATATCTTGAGGGCACAAGTTAGACTCATATGGAGAGGGGTGAAATTTCTTCAGTTCCAAGGTTGACCACTTTGTGCAGTTTGTGAGTTTGTAGCAGCAGCGAAGGGATCAGCCATCTTGGTCGACAATGTAGCAACGATACTGACATCTACAGGCTGTGGAATAATGCTAGTACTAGAATTGGTACTCTGAGAAAATGGTCTTCTTACGGGTTCACTAGTCCTGTCGAGGATGCCCTTTTTGAAGGCACTCTCAATCTGGACCCCCAACCCATGTAAGGAAGCAAATGTGGTCAATGGTGCGACTATCATCCTCTGCAGCATATCTGGTTCAAGATTCTGAACCACCAGTTAGACTTATTCTCTTTCCGTAGGTCGGTCTGTCATCCGGGCTGCCTTGGCTCTCCGCCTGGCGACAAAATCAATAAATGACTCCTTGGGATTCTGAGTAGTGGCTTTCAACTCACTAACGGTTACTTCTATCTAGGTATTATATGAGTACTGGTTAACAAATGTTTCAGATAGCTCATCCCAGTTCCGTTTTGTAGAGTCCTCCAATTTGGTGTACCAGATGGCTGCTACATCAGACAGGGTCCTCCCAAACAATGAGAGCTTTTGTGCCTTAGATAAACCCATAGGCCTCAGCACATCTGAAAATAATCGGACATGCACAATTGGATCCCCACTCCTATCGAACCTGTCGATATGGGGCATTTTAAACTTCTTCGGTAGTCTAACCGAAGCCTCAGTGTACCCATCTTCAATATCCGAAATGGAATTAAAGCCTTGGGATTTTTTCAGTGCTTTCTCTAGCCTAGCATTTTTTATCATGGCTAGATTATTGTTGATGTCAAAAGGAAGGAGTTCCCCTTGGGGTTGTGCCAAGGGCCTATGAGCTGGAGCTTGTAGAAACACCTCTTGGGGATCTGGGACCTGGGGATTTTCCACTAGTGGAGGAAGATCGGGATTCGGCTTAGTAGTAGGGATTGAATGCACTGTAGATACAGATGCCCCAGATGGGCGATGCAAATCAGCAATGACTTCATCCTGTGCGGCCATCCGTTGATTTACGATATCCATGGTTCTCTGAACAGCTGCCATCATGGCTACAAGTTCTTCTACGTTTTGTGCCACCCTTGTTCTAGGTGGGTGAGATGTTGGTGAATTGTATGCACGAATAGGTGTTGGCGGAGCATTTTGTACCGATGTTGATGCCTGTTTGTTCCTTCTTTGTCGAGTAACTGGCGGGAGAGAAACTAACATTGGCTAACCGTCAACAAGATCTTGAGTTTTACATAGTCTGCGAGAACGAGTCCATACAACTTGGGGGATATCGGGTCTTTCTAAAGCTATGATGAAAAACTACCTAGCAAAAGCAAGAAAGAAAACATAATAAAAAATCGAACAGCACTTCAGCCCTAATTTTCAACAATCACAACACGCAAGCTGAACTGTGATCCCCATTGAACTTTGTTCTCAAACTAACTACTCATTTGTACCACTGATATGAACCACCTTGTACAGTTTCACTGTAAAAGCATATACCATGTAAAAGAACCAAAACACCCCTATGAGGGGGTAGGGTTACCCTGTCTTAGATTTTGACATGATCTAGGTTGCACTATTTTAAGCAAATGGTTTCATAACATCCTGTACGGGTGGCATCCTGTCCTAATTTGGAATGGTCACCAGAGTGTACTATATGCATTAGGTCAAATAGTCACAGAGGGTACCTCAATAAGACTACCTAATATACCTCTCACACCTAACATCGAGAAGTGAAAGGAGGATCAAACGGTACAGCAGCAATCTAGATCCAAAGGTTGTGTTCCCAACATGGTAGAGCCCATGACCGGTCATCCTTTTAGCAAGCTTTGTAGGCAAGCCTCCGGCAAACTGTCTAGGAATAGCAGATGGCAAACACAGGGACTTAAGCGCACCAATGCAAATGCAATGCGAAGAATATATAAATGTAGATGAAAATTCACATCATAAAGTTCAAGTCAAGTTCTCTAAATCCCCAGCAGAGTCACCAGAAACTGTAGCTCGGCTTTTCATGCTCCCTTTCAAAAGAATGAATAGCCTGTACAGTTCGGACTCCACTTGTGGGTTCTAAATCTGATTTCACAAGTGCAATGTGACACGGTGGAAACACAAAAAGAGTCCAAATCTGGCAATTTCTTTTGAAAAATCGATATTTTGAATCAAATTCCAAAAATGGATTGCTTTGTCAGATATCAGAGTCGCCACCTAAATATTTATTTTGAAAAATTTAGGAAACCCGTAACTCGTGCCAAAGGTCATTAGTCTGTCGTTACCAAAGTGTCTTGGTTCGGGAACTTAGATATGAGAGGGGAAGGTCATTAATTGAGCACCCCACTCACCCAATCAAAAATTGGCCTCTACTAATCAAGATGTGATTCTTATGTACAATATATGTTCTTATTTTATTTTTAACATATAAGTATAGACTAATTTCTCTAGAAGTTTTAACGTTTGATTTCATGTTTGTTTTGAAAAAGTGTTTTGAATATGTACCATTTGAAAAAGTGATCTCAGATATATACATTAATCAAAGTATCCCAATTTCAGTGAATAGCCTTCATCCACAAGCATTCAAACAGGTATATCAAGTAACCAGTTAGCCTCATGGTAGTATGTTTAATATGGCAGCAATCACACTCATGCAATATGCTAAAGCAAAAATGCTTACCTTATGTCCGAAGCCGAGTAAAAAAAAAACAAATAGTTAGAAAAAAATGCATGATCCTAATTAATGCAACATGACTAATGCAACACATACAACGTGCAAGTAATAAGCTTGGCTACTAGCATGGCATGCGAGTCAATTCAAGGCATGTGATAATGCATGTATTCAAGTAAAGAGTTTGAATTTGACATTTAAATAATATTATGAGCCGAACTTTTATGCATGCAAAACGAGTGGATGCAAGTCACGGAAATGCTAATTTGAAAATATGATGTCCATATGCTAACCATCATAAGCAGATAAATAAAATGGAGAAAGAATAGGGGTTGGAAGACATACAACTTATTACATATTTGTCCTCGCGAAGGAGAGTCTGAATGTCCAAGTGTCCGAATAAATAATTATTACAAATCCAAATGAATAATAATGAAAATGGGCTGTCTAATTTATTACAACAAATATGCAATGATTGCGCGATGCTCCTCAAGAATTATTATGTTTTCCTTGTTGGGAACTGTTTTGTTTCACCCTATCATTGCTTTCAACCAAAAGTGTATTGTTTGCAATTTATTGGAGCCTTGCCAACCCAGAATACGACTTAGTCGAGCCCCAAATAAATCCAATCATACCTTGTTTTCTTGTGGAAATCTGTTTTTTGTGCCTGAGGTGAAATAGTGTGGACAGGGTATTCCTAGCCATGTTTGTCTCTTTTACCCAACTCTATCATAGAAAATACTCAAGAGAGGAGTGAACTCGGTTCCCAAACCATCTATGGTTGCAAGTTGATTTGCAAGATGATTTTGGACACGATAGGACAAAGATCAATAAATGCAATGCATAACAACCACCCCTCTCTCCTATTATGAAGTGAATTCAAGAAGGGAAGTAGAGACGCTTCAAGGTTTATCAAAATATCATGAATTGATGTAAGACAAGCCTTGACACAATAGACTCCGGCATAACGTCTGGCCGTAAAGACGCTTCAAGATTCATCAAAACATCATGAATTGATGTAAGACAAGCCTTGACACAATAGACTCAGTATAACGTCCGACCGAATCCAGTATTAGTTCTTTATGTCGGTTGTAATCCAATTAACCAATTTTATTTGCCTTTTTTTTTATTACCTTTCGATTTCTTTATCTTTTCTCCTTTTTGTTCAAAAGTGATATTTACGTCTACTAAGTCCAAAATATAATTATTTTCTTCGGGGGAAATTATAAAGGAAGAGTCAAACTCATTTACAAGCGATAAGGGATTTTAAGTCAAACCCAAGATGTGCAACAAGGGCTAGTTAAACTCAAAAGAGTGATAATGACTTAGGAAAAACCCAAAGTGAGTGATAATGACTTGAAATCCAAACTTGATAATAAGCTATAATGACACTTTCTTTGGTGATTTCCAAGAGTTTAACTAGAAAGTTAGTCCCTTAAAAGTAAATACACCGGTGATAAAAAGAAATAAAAAATAAAAGATTGGCTTTAGTATAAGAAAGATGTATGCCTTTGGTAATGAACCTCCGAAGAGATTGAACCATGAAGCATGAAAGAAGTTTTATGTTGTTGGTAATGAACCTCTGAAGAGATTAAACCATTAAGCATGGAAAAATTTCTTTCTTATACTTAAATAACAATCTCAATTTTTCACAACTTTTTAATCGAAATAAGCAAAGAATGGAAGGAGGTTGCAAAGATGATTATGTGAAGTTGATTAATTGGTAAATATAACACAAACATAATATGAAAATAAAAATTATTAACATAAATTAAAGAGCCCCTAATAGCATAATTTAAGCTAGAAAAGGTGAATAAATTCAAGCTAGTAAACAAATTTAAGGAAGGGTGGCTAACCCCCGCACTTTTATAACTTCAAATCACATATTTTAGATGTTGAAAAACAGCCCCAAAATAGTGGCAAAAATTAGAGAAAACAAGTGGGAAACACAAGGATAAAAGCTTGGAATAAGGTTCAAGCAAGGGTGATTAACCCCACCACCTTTGGGTAGCTTTTAATCACAAGTTTCAGCCCTTAAAACAGTTCCAAAATAGTATGAAAACACAAGAATAATGTGAACAAAGATTGAAATAAAACAAAGGAAGCTTTATCTCTTGTAGAGAAGGTGTTCTTGTTGTAAACCAAACTTGATTCCAAAGCACCCTCAAGTTTGAGTTATGATTTTCAAGTCTCAAATCAAGTTCCAAGTTCAAGCTCTTGTATGGTATATATGGATGATATGAGGGCTTCAAGGCTGATATGAGAGCTTATGGAAGGACAAAGATGAAGTAGCTTTGATATGTTTTTGGATATTACTAAGATATTTCTAAACTCTTGATATTTTTTCTTTCTCTCTAACTCTTAATCTTGTTTTCTTAACCTTTGATACAGCAGGATGAGCCCTGTATTTATAGACCTTGAGCTGCTGCTCAAAATATCTGCAGAATTGGGCAGTTGGTAGATTGCTGTACAAACTGCCTGAAAAGTCAAGAAGTCCGACCGGGCCTTGGTGTCTCTGGCCAAAGGTCACTGATGTACGGCCGGAGGTCAATGTATGCCCACTGTTCCTCACTTTCAGGTTCAATACAGGTACACAACTGACTTTGTGGGGTAGAAATACAATAAGTATGGCAGGTTGGAATTGTTTAGAGCTCGAACTCAAATTATTTTATTAAGAATTAAAACCACATACAAAATATAATCATCATCATCGAGTGCCCGGAATAAAGCGCCTAAGTCTTACGAGTGATCAAAACTGGGGTGTCTACAAAACCACTTTTTGGTCTCCTGAAGAAAGGAAAGAAATTTCGATGGGATGATCGATATCAATTCGCTTTAGCAAATCAAGCAGAACCTTCAAAATCCACTTATGTTGTCGCTGCCAGAGCCGGGGAAGCCTTTGATTTTGTAGCTGTCAGTAACGGACACAATGAGGGGATGGATGCTTGCTCAGGAATTTGTGGATAGGATGGAGAAAGCCATTTATTATTTGAGAAAGAAAATGTTGGATTATAAGACCCGCTACACACCGTTGGAGAAAGCTTGCTTGGCCTTGGTATGGGCTAAAAGGAAGTTGAGGCACTACTCGTTAGCTCACTCCGTTATTCTGGTTTCGAAATTAGATCCTATCAAATATCTCTTTGAGAAACCAGCTCTTACGGGTAGGCTAGCCCGTTGGTTGCTTCTCTTTTCCAAATTTGATCTGAAGTATGTTACTCGCAAGTCGGTCAAGGGGAGAGCTGTAGCGGAATTCCTGGCAAATCACCCAATGGAAGAGGATGAAATGGTAGAATACTTATTCCTAGATGAAGCCATTCTGCAAGTTGAGGAAGAGATTTGGACAATGTACTTTGACGGAGCGTCTAATCAATATGGTTATGGGATAGGTGTGTTGTTGATAGCACCCGACAATTCTCATATACTTTTAGCCTTCAAACTCCGGTTCAAAGTATCCAACAACGAAGCAGAGTATGAGGCATGTATCACTGGTTTGGAAGTTGCCTTGGAACTAGGAGCAAAAAGGTTGGACGTCATCGGGGACTCGAACCTAGTTTTGTCTCAAGCAAAAGGAGACTAGAAGGTCAAAGAAGAAAAGATGAAAATCTATCACCAGACCCTGGACGTTCTGATTCCTAGGTTTGAAAACTTGACTTTCACGCATCTACTGAGAGAGAACAACAGGTTCGTTGACGCCTTATCAACTCTTTCTTCTATGATAGACATCCCGTTTGGAGTTCGGATGCGTCCGATCATCATTAAGCAGAGATACACGCCGGCCTACGAAATTATCGCCGCAATAGATGAAGCACATGATCAAAACCCTTGGTACTATGATATTTGGAACTTCTTGGAAAAGGAGGTTTATCCACCAGGGGCAAATGCCAAAGATAAAAAGGTAATATGGCGAATGGCCATTCAATTTATCATCTGTGGAGGTAAACTGTACAAGAGAGGTCATCTAAGAATGCAAAAGTTGTATGTCAACGCAGAGGAATCAAAGCGCCTGATAGAGGCTATCCATGGAGGAGAGTGCAGGGCGCACATGAACGGAGTAATGTTAACTTGGAAGATTCTCAAGCAAGGTCACTACTGGTATACTATGGAGAAGGATTGTATTGGTTTTGTTCGGCAATGCCACAAATGCCAAATTCATGCTAATCGCATGAGCATCCCGTCGTCGAAGCTGTACAATATGACTTCACCATGGCATTTTTCAGTCTGGGGAATTGACATCATTGGTGCAATCACACCAAAAAGGTCGAATGGGCATGAGTACATTCTGGTGGCAATTGATTACTTCACAAAGTTGGTAGAAGCTCAGTCTTATGCATTGTTGAAAGCAGCGCATGTAGCTAAGTTCATCCGAAACAACATCATTTGCCGTTATGGGGTCCCAAACGAGATCATTTCAAATAATGGTTCCCGTTTCAAGAAAGAAGTGATAGACTCATTGGAGAAATACAACGTGACTTTTCATAAGTCATCTACATACCGGCCGCAAACCAACAGAGCTGTTGAGGCTGCTAACAAGAACATCAAGCATATTTTGCAGAAAATGGTTGAGACCTACAGGGACTGGCCAGACAAATTGCCATTCGCACTCTGGGCCTATAGAACTTCAATCCGGGCGTCTACAGGGGCAACTCTTTATTTTCTTTTCTATGGGATGGAAGTTGTTTTGCCAATCAAAATAGAAGTCCCGTCGTTGCGAGTTATGGCTGAATGTCAAATAGCAAAGGCGGATTGGTAGCAGAGTAGGTTTGAAGAATTGATACTGTTTGACGAGAGAAGGCTGAAAGCATTGTACCATGTTCACAGTTATTAATGCAGGATTGCGAGGGCTTTTAACAAGAAGGTTAAGTCCCAGAATCTCAAAGAAAGGGATTTGGTGCTGAAAGACAATCGAGCTCCCATTCATGACCTTAGGGGCAAGTTCAGACCCAATTGGACTGGTCCTTACATCATCAAAACTATCTGGTCGGGTGGAATTGTTATTCTCATGGACCTGGATGGCCTAGAATTTTCTCAACCGATCAACATGGACAAGTTGAAGAAATACTATCCCTGAGAGGCTCACTAGGCCGAAAACCTGGAAAGGTAACCTAGGCAAAAGTTAGAACGTAAAAAATTAGAAATAAGGAAAAACTGAGCTCGCAAGGTTGAAAACCCTACAGGGTGGTCTTGGCAAAAGTTAAAGCGCAAAAGGAAAATGTTAACACTCGAGTGAACCCGAACCGAACTACGTAAGGCCTAATTCCCATATTCGGAATATATAGACAACTTCATCCTGAAGTCCGACTGTAAACACCTCTAAATCAACTATCTTGTCCATATGTTTGATCAGGTCATCTTTGTTTGTTCTTTACCTGAGGGTTCGGTTGTGATCTTTATTCTGAGAACTAGTTATAGTGCTGAGCAGTGTTATTCAGTCAATGGGCAATTTTTTATCTTTGGATTAGGGGTCGTATATCTCGAGCATAGATTCCGTGCGTGTCAAGTGGTGATCCTTATCGAAAATGGTTTTGAAAAGTTTTGATAAAAGTTAATTTTCGCTCAAATTTGCCTTTTACAACTTAGACCATTTTTGGACCAAAAGGGAAAACTTTCAGTGCTCACAACTTTAATTTCATTAATTTCAATACAAAGTTCTTCAACTCTTGATACAAATCAAAGTTGCTTTTATTACATTCAAAAAAGTTGAAAACTAAGATCAAAGCAATAAACTAGGGGCATAGATGAGTTAGGTGCTCCTGCGTCCCTCGCTCATGCTTGTGGAAGCTTCTAATGCCAAAGTGGGCTCAGTTTGTGCCTCATCCTCGAGCCAAGCCAGGCACTCGCTAGAAATGACGCAACTAAAACTAAGGGCAAGGGCCAAAAACTCTTTTATCCTCCAAGCAGTGAGGTGCCTAGCCAAGTGTGAACCTCGGATGGAGAATAAAATCGGGTACTCTACCCCCTCCTCTGGGCGAGTCTGATCATATCCAAACTAACGTTTGAACTGAAAAGGGAAGTAGAATACACAGTGTGTAAGGCCGATCAGCTGAATGCCAGGTTTCCAAGTCATGCTGTAGTTCATTTCGGTCAGATTAAGCCAAGGGCAACGCCAAACAATATTGGCAGCAGACCTGTTTCACATCCAGTGGCACCACCACCCTTCGTTTGGGAAATCCACTAGACTGTGGCAGAAGAAATAGTTTCGAGTCAAGCACTCAGGGCAAGAATCTATTACTTTCAGCTTGTCCATTAACCACACCTAGGGAGGAATGAAAGAAAAGAGAGATATATGTTGAAAGAAAAGTGAGAAAAGGGTTTTAAGAGAAAAATAGAGCATGAGTGCCGAGCAATGTAAGAAACACGTATTAGAAGTGATGGGAAACATTACCTGCAGAAGTAGTGGACTCCCTGCAAATTTGGCAGTCTCTCGCCGATGGAAGACGTCTAAGCCCATCAAAGTCTCGACCAGCACCAAGCCAATGCAACTCTTGCCTTCTTTTAGGCTTTGCGCCACTTCGACTAATCGAATGTTGGACCCGCCGAAACAAGGGGCAAGAAGAAAATGAGCCAGCATACATAAGCAAAAGAAATGTTGCTTAAAACTTTGCCAAAGATAGTCGCCACAATCACCGGCATCATAAAATCGATGAATCAGACTGGGAATATCCAACTCTCCATTGTGGACCAAAGATCGAGCCTCGTGTAGAGTGAGCCCGCACATCCGTTCCAAAGCTTGGATATGGTCAAAATAGGGCTAAGGTATGATTTCCTCATCACGCCGGGATTCCATTAGCACTTGAAATTCTTCGATTGTCGGGCATATCTCTTGTCCCCCGAAGCTAAAGACATGTGTAATTGGGTTCCAGCACCTAGCCGCGGCATGGAGGAACGCAAAATAAGGTGGAGAACAACTCAGCAGAAAAAGTGCATTTATGTCAAAACCCCAAAAATTCATCTTTTTCGAGTCGTCTAAAGTTGCAATTCAATCCGAGAGTTTTTCGGTGAAAAATAGCTCCATTTGTAAAGAATTTGTAGCTGAAATGAAGAAAACACGAAGCTCAACCTTTTGTAGAAGATAAGGTAGTGAGTAGAAGCTAGCTGTCAACAATCTGAAGGTTCTGCACATTGGTGGCTGGCAGGCCACTGCTGATGGTTGGCAGGCAAGCCACTTTTGGTGGCCGGCAGCCATTCTTCTCTGGCTGACACCCTTCCTCTCGGGTCTACCATCCATCTTTGTGCTGAACAGTGATGCAAGCATGTGTTTTGTTTTGGTCTTTGTGTGTTTTATGGTTTTGTTTTGAGTCCTTTTGGTTTTTGGCAAGTTTGTTGAGTTGTATTTAAGTTGTTTTGTTTATCGAGTTGTATATTGCATTTTGTGTTTTGGTTGTTGGTTGGTTTATTACCTGATTAAGCATCTTGTTTTAATCAAACATTCTTGGCCATTTCAATTCCTTGTCAATTTCATGCATGTATGGTGCTCATGATGCAAAAATGACAACACTTTTTCATAAAAACTACGCTGGTTTTGATTCCGATCATGGTTTTCTTTTCTTTTCTTTTTTACAAAAGTGGAGTACAAAGTTTTAAAGCAAAACAAAACTTTCTAAGGTTATATATGTGCTAATGCTACTAACAAAAAGAAACTAAGCAAAAATACAAATGATCAGCGCAAGTCATCTCAGGCTCAAAAGGCCCTCTTTGTCTTCTTCCTGGGCAGAGACTCAAAGCTGTCACCATTAGCGCTGCTGTTTGACTCAGATGTTGAGCCGAAACCGAAATCATTGTCGCTCTCTGCTCCAGAGCCTGACCCAGCATCACCTCCACTCTCAGATCTCGAGCCATTGTCATCTTCACTCTCGGAGGACTCAGACTACAGACTTATTGCCTCCTCGGAGCCACTGGTTTTAGCATCGTCATCACTTAACACATGTTCCGAGGGACTCCTCCGACCTCGACCACGACGCTCCTCTCGGCTGTATACTGGGGCCCGTCTCTCTCTCCTCTATGCTGTTAGAGGAGGTGGTGATAATACAAGTGCAGTCGCCACTACTAGTGCTCTCGGTATGGCTAGAACCTAAAAAGATACAGTATTGGCATATCAGATACAATGTATAGTTGCAGATGTAGTATGATGAAAGTGGTAGAATGCCATGAGCCAAATACAGTACAAATACAGTACAGTGTGTCAGTGCAGCACATCAGTGTGATGTGACAAGGGGCAAAATGCATGCCGTGATATGAGAATCCATGCCTCAGTGACAATGATAGGCACAACAGTGTGGAAAATACTGAAATACGGGCAGAAAATAGGGAAAGAAAACCTGAATGCCATGAAAACTGAGCAGTGCCTCTCTCCTCAGTATCATGCTCTCAAATGAAGCTTCTAGCTCGAGCAGTCCCTCAGTATACCCCGGGGGTGCCTGTAAATGTATTGGAAATGATCAGTATCCGAAAAGAACAAATATTAGAAGGAAAATGGAAAACTGAAGAAAATATGGTACATACCGGAGGTGTGTCATGAGCTCGGACGTATCTGTGCCCGGCCTCTACTGGCTCGATCGAAATTTGGTAGGACGTCCCGGCCGGCCTCCAGCATGTCAACATGGTAGGGATCTCGGGCCAACCGATGACCTATCCAGTAGGAGGGGCCCCTCTAGTTCTGGCCCTCGTCGCTCGGGTCCTACTTGCCATGGGGGCAGCTGGGGCTTTGTCTGCCTGAGCACCCGACAAGGGAGGTATGAGATATGTCTGGATGAATGTTGAATAATTTCCCTCCCCACAGAAGTAGTCGACATCCAAGCCCTCCGTGAACTGGATCATCTCCTGGAATGGGAGGCTCTTCGTAGCCCTCATAGATACTAGAGGCATCATGGGAACTACCGGTTCAGGTAAACCCATGGTCTGGTGCATGAACCGCTCGCCCAGGAACCATGCTCGACAAATAGGGCCCTCTAGCAGAAGCCAAAAACGGGACGCCCCTCAGGCTCTAGCATACTGGTCTCTAACTCCAGTCGGCATCAACGCCCAAGGTTGCCAAACGATCTACAAACAAGGAATATACAAATTATTAGTTGTCTTCCATTGTTGACAAAGCAAAAATAACTGTGAGTTTGGGTTACCTCTCCCGCAATCATTGTGTCGAAGTACTGGCGGAAGAATGAGAAAGTCTCCCGAGTCCTCCTCAGGCATTTGTCGTCGTACCGATGAGAGTACGACACAACAGAGGGAATCTCCACCTCTGGCTTCGGAGCAAGGGTCAGGAAATATGCATATACACAAAGCTGCAAGGAAAAGGCAACAGTAAGTATACAGCGTATAGATACAGAGAATGCAGAATACAAAAAGCAGAATGTGTAGTACAGTGTATAGAAAGTACAGATGCAAAGAATGCAGAATCCAGAAAGCAGAATGTGTAGTACAGTGTATAGAAAGTACAGATACAGAGGATGCAGAATGAACGATGCAAAAAGCACAATGTATAGAAAGTACAGATGTAAAGAATGCAGTATACGGTGTACAGAAAGTGCAAAGCAGAAAGTACAGAAATAGAAGATGGAAAATGTAAGGCAGAAATGTAAAGCATACCTCCTAGCCTCTCCAATAGCCTCCAACCTTGTCTCCCCTCCTACAGGATGTCGAGCTCATATAGCCATACAATGTGGCAAGGCCAGCTTCTTCTCAATCATAGAGTCGGACTTGAGATAAGTCCACCAGAGCGCTCAGTAGATATAATCCTATGGTTTTTCACCTGTTTGCAAACAAGGTGGTACCGAAGAGGAACATCAAAAAGCCCCGGGCATACTGCTCAGTCTCCTCTGGGGTCTTTGGCTCTCTCACACAGAAGTGCTCGGCAAACCAGCTGTAGCGGACCATGGCTGGTTTAAAGAGAGGTGGGCATGCTCCTAACAGTTGAAGCTAGGCGGTCTCCCACTCGTTCATGTCCATGTTATAGGGGATCGATCACCCCTTACTCCTACGCCTGTGTAATACCCCTGTTCTGTATTATGTTAATTGGTCCCTAATATGAGTATGATTATGTGTTTAGCATGATTTTATGTGCCATATGTAATTTCGAAGTCCTATTTGTTCATCGTAGGAATATTTGTTTGAATAATCTGCTTTGGAAATTAAATTGGAGGCCTTATCAGCCACAGAACCCGGAATTGGTTACGCCATTGTGATTGGCATGATTTTTAGAACCTACGGTGAAATTTAATTGAAAATTTATTTGGATCAATTAATCAGATTAATATTGATGATTTAGTCCCCAATTATTTAATATTATTAAATGATAGTTAGTGGGTTATATTGTATAAACTCTACACCCTCAAATCTCTCCCCTTAGTGCATTTTGGCTGATCAACTCTAAGAGAAAATAAGAGAGGGCCGGCTATTAGAGAGAGAGGAGGGAGAGAATTGGGTGATTTGGGCTCAAGGATTGGGGAACTTGAAGATTAGATCCAAGATTTTGTTATAATTTGGGAGATTGAACTCTAGGTAAGTAAACTCATGGCTTTTTGTTTGTAAATTTGTGAATTCAAGTTTAATAGATGGCCAAGAGCATGAATTAGTTTGAATGTAAGGGAATTGAGTTATATATGTTGAATTTAGAGGCTTAGAACACATGCATGTAAGAAATGGACATGAATCTCCATGTTTGAGCACAATGTGTGTGATTTATGTTGGATATTGTTTGAAAACCATGTATTTGAACCTCTCTTCACCAATTAAGTTAATATGAATGTATATTTCTCACATGCAAGAGTAGATCATGGAGGTATGAGCTTTGCATGTTGCAATTTGATATGTTGGTGATGAATTTGGATTAATTGGAGACATGCATGTAAATGATATAAGGAATTGAGCTTCCTAATGTTGTAATCTTGTATTGGTAGCATGTTAGCATGTGTAAATGTAAATTTTGAGCCATAACATGCATGAATTGTTGGTTGAAAATTGAATTGGAGCTCAAGAACTCAATCTGGGAAACCCAGATTTTTGGTGTCCGCTCGAGCGGGGGAAGTGCCGCTCGAGTGGGAAAATCGTGCCCCCAGCACTTTTGGCAGACATGGTTCCCGCTCGAATGGGGAAGTTGACGCTCGAGCGGGGAGCTATGTAGACAAGCAGTCCGCTCAAGCGTTCGAGTTCATGCTCGAGCGGGAATTTGAGGTAACCAGCACTTTTGCAGGGTTAGGGGTCCGCTCGAGCGGGGACCCTGTTTTCTGAAATCCTGTTTTTGCATTTTGTGTTCTGTTTTCCGTTCTCTTTCACTTGCAAGCACTCTTAGGCATTTGTTAAACATTGTAAGTGAGTTAATGAAATAAGAATAAAGCCTAAAGAGGAATACGTGAATTAAAGAACGGATTGAATTGTTAGTGACCCGTTTGTGTTCGTGAAATGTGTAGGGTCAAGCTTCGGGGCAAATCCACAAGCCGATCACTGTGAGTAATATCGATATTTGAATGCTTGTGAATGTCCAATTGTTTATTCCCTTATAAGCTTTATGAATTGTTAATTGGGATTGTGGACGTAAGTCTGACATGGATAAACATGAATGGACCAAAGGTCGTTTTGTTAAACATGAATGGACCAAAGGTCGTTTTGATAAACATAAATGGACCTAAGGTCGTTTTGATAAACATAAAAGGACCCAAGGTCGTTTTGAAATGAATGAATGGGCCGAAGGCCGTTCTGACATAAATGAATGGGCCAAAGGCCGTTTTGATACGAATGAATGGGCCGAAGGCCGTTTTGACATAAATGAATGGGCCAAAGGCCGTTTTGATACGAATGAATGGGCCGAAGGCCATTTTGACATAAATGAATGGGTCAAAGGCCGTTTTGATATAAATGTATGGGCCGAAGGCCGTTTTGACATAAATGAATGGGCCGAAGGCTGTTTTGACATAAACGAATGGGCCGAAGGCCGTTTTGACATAATCGAATGGGCCGAAGGTCATTTTGACAAGAATGGAAATCTGAATGGGCCAAAGGCCAGAATGTTTGGAATTACAATCACTTGATTTGTATTTCGTATAGTTATATATATCTGTTAAATAGAAATATGAATTGGGCCCAGGGCTGTTTGGAACATGTTGTTCTACATTGTTAAGTAATTTTTGTATTTGATATTATTCACTGGGCTATCGCTCACACTCATTCATGTGTTTGTAGGTGAGCCAAGAAGTCAAACCGGCCCGATGAAGTGCCAGGAACAACATGAGTTTTAGAGAGTCAACCTTGTGTCTCACGCACGAGACCCAACCTTGCCATTTTGTTATATATTTACATTTTGTCTTGTTGGCAAGGACCTTGTGTATATCGGTATGTAGTTTTGATATGGGTTGACTCAGTTTAGATGATCCTGTCTGAAAAGGATTTTATGGTACTGTATTTTGTCGTGGGTTATTAACGTATGTGCACATGGGTTGTTTTAAAGTGCATATAAGCACCGCTCTATGAATAAAGTTTTTAATTATTGCTTCCATTTGGCCCCTTTACTCTGTTGAGTTACGTCTGTTTTGGTTTGAGGCCTTAGATAATCTCAAGATTACTGGCCGGTTATGTCCTTAACCCATAGGGACGGGTTTGGATCATGACAGCCTGTGAGTATGGAGAATTCGTAGGGAATCATCGTCATCTCCCCGGCGGTGGAGAAGTGGAAGGAGTTGGTGGTATCCCACCACCGCTCCACTAATGCACCAAGAAGTGGTCGGCTCGCAATATGGCATGAGAGCCCAGTGCAGAACAAGCCAAAGTTGGCATCATCAATGATGTAGCATACATCGGCAGGGAGCTCCATATACTAGTCCCTCACGGATGTGGCTCCATAGCCCCTGATGGAACGAGAGTCTTCATGTGATCAAAATAGTGATATGAGAGCAGGCAGATGAAAGGAAGTGTAAGAAATATAGTATAAGAGTATAATTAAGGCAAGAAATGCAACAAGAGGCAAGAAATACAGTGTAACTGTACGGTTGAAGCAATGAATACAGTTAAAGTAAGAAATGCAATGTAAAACGAAGAAAACATGAGAATACAATGTATACCTCGGTGGTGCTGTGGGACAAATGAGAGTCCGACTCTCGTAGCAAGAGGTCCTCTGGTACGAGTCACGTGAACTCTCTGAAGTGCCTGATACCCCTAGGTGGCAGTATATGTATCCAAGGATGGTATGCCGCCAGATCGAAGGGCATACTCCTAGTGGTAATATCTCGGGCTTAGGCTCGACCTCCATCTCTGCCGGAGGTGATAACTGGGGTGGGATCTTGAAGGGAGCTCCATCATGAGGAATATCGTCTGCCATCTGGAAAGAAGATGAGAAAGTGGTCGAAAAATGGAGGAAAAAGGGCAAACTTTGAAAAAGTCAACCCTAGGAGAGAGAAAATAGAAGAAAGAGGCAAAGCCCTGGAAAAAAAGCACAAAACTCAAGAGAAACTCGAGGGAAACAAGCCTCAAGTGGTGAAACTCCAAGAAAAAACATCAAAATCAAATTTCAATCGGTTCAAAACAGAGTAAATGAAGAGGGTTTAGCGAATAAACTTCACGTGGGGCATTGGAAAACGTGTAAAAAGCTCGGATCTAGAGAGAAGAAGTACCTAGAGAGAGAGAGGAAAGAATTTCGGATATGGGGTTGTGTGGAAATGAAGTGCCAAGCTCTATACTTAAAGACCCGAAACAAAAGGACAAAATTGCCCCGAATCTACCACGGGTGGTCGGCAGGCCACATTGGTGGCCGACAATAGTTATTGAAGGCCGGCAGGTGGCCCACGGCCTCCTCTTGTGGCATACAAGTGGCCGGCGGCTTTCTTTGGGGTTCTGATGCCATTTTGTGTCCTTGGCTTCCAAGAAGTGTAGGGATGGTCCACTATTGGGTCCAGATTGTCTCTATGGAAGCTCGAAACTGTGTTTTCAGTGCACGATGTTCGTCACTTGTCAACATGAACGAGGTGTATCCTTTAGACATATTGGAACTCTTCCGAAAGGTAAATCGAAAGTTGCTACTGAATTTGTTTTTGTCGAAATTATGCTTTTGCTTATTGCATAGAATATGCATTTCATTTTCTTGCGTAGAATATACGTTTCACATATGTTGTTACATAAGGTATGCATTTCATATATGCTGCATGCGTGTCTTGCATCCGTTATGAATCACGCATAGAATATGCTTCTGTTATTGTTGCGTGCAGAACATGCTTTCAATTAACATTGTATCACGGTTGTTTGTCTTGCATAGAACATGCATTCTTACTGTATCACACTTGTTAAGTTTCTTTCTTATACATGCACGATATTGTATGTACGGTTCATTCGAAGAAATGCATGATATTGTATGTATGGTTCATTTAGAGGAGTTCCAGTTGAAGTCTTTGTGCATCTATCGCACACATTCACTTTCTTTGTGTATCTATTGCATACATTCACTTGCTTTGTGCATCTATCGCACACGTCCACTTGCTTTGTGTATCTGTGCATTTATCGCACACATTCACTTGCTTTGTGCATCTATCGCACATGTTCACTTGCTTTGTACATCTATTGCACTTGTTCATTTCATGCATCTATCGCACACCCCTCTCTTTTAGCTCGGGACATATGAAGTACGCGCCCGAGTGGTCGTTTCTCAGGACGCATGAAACGTGGCCTTGGGCGGGTTTTACCTCGAGAGGTATGAAGTACGTGCCCGAGTGGTTGTTTCTCAGGATGCGTGAAACACGGCCCTAAGCGTGTTTTACCTTGGGACGTACGAAGTACACGCTCGAGTAGTTGTTTCTCAGAACGCGTGAAACGTGGCCCTGGGCGGGTTTCATCTTGGAACGCGTAAAACGCGGACTCGAACGATTTTCTTTGATTCTCAAGATGCGTGAAACGCAACCTTGAGCGGTTTTCAGTTTCTCGGAATGTGTGAGACACGACCCCAAGTGGTTTTTTCAATTTCCCAAGATGCATGAAACGCAACCCTGAGCGGTGTTTTTTTTCCTCGTCTTTTGTTTTGGCATGGTTAGAATAAGTTTTAGTTCTTCTTGCATAGACCTTATGTTGGTTTTAAGCTTGAAGTTGTTCATTCATGTGTTGTTATCTTGCTTAGTATGTTGTTATCTTGCATATCGCATCTCTTATTACTTATTACATCATCTCGCATGATCATAAGTTTTCAATATGGTCGGCTTCGCGAAGTGTGTAAGTCCAATCTTCAAACTGGTTTACATGCATATCATTTGTATCTCGCCCCAGAACTACGCTTGTTTGATTCATTGCAAAGGGATACGTAGGCAGCCTACGAGTGTAGCCATTTATTTTCTGTCTTATTTGTTTGTCCAAGTCTTCGGCCTTGTCAAAATGGGTAGTCTTCGGGCTTTGACATTCACTCATGTCATTTCATGACTTCTGAGTTCTGTCAAAGAGGGGCAACTGTAGACACTCCATTTTTGACCGTCCTCAAGATTTGGACGTCATCACTTGTGCACTCGATGATTATGACTATGTGTGTTTGTTTTAGTGCCCGAAGTCCTCGGCGGAATGCCCTGTCTTTGAGCCTTCACGCCCTGTTCATTCTATGCCTTGTTTTGAACCAAAACCTTTAAGCCTGCAACCCCTGGTGGCCTGCCGACCACCAATGTCTTTTTTCAGATATTTTGTTGACAGTTGTTCCAACTATTGGCATAATTGGCTTTATCTCCCTACACGTGTATAGAGGGTTTTATCTCAACCAAATGCATGTTTTTCTATATATAGGGGGTCTCCTTCCCCATTTTTGAGGGTTAAAAAATTTGGAACAAAAATCTCTCTCTCTCTCTACATTTCTCTCGCTCTTTCTCTCTTGCAAATTTGTGCACATTAGCCTTCATACATCACACTTTTGCCGACATCTCCGTAACCAAATTTGATCATCTTTGAACTAAGGTTCCTTGAAGCCTTCTTGGAGCTCTTGAGGTGGTTTTAGATTGAATTGTTGCCTAAAGTTGATCTTTGCTTCAAAAGGTATAATACTTGTCTTTTAAACTTGTTTTGCATACTTACTTTTATATCTTTTCCCATTGTTTTTTGGGCTATTTTGAGCTATAAAAAACTCTGCTTTTGTGGGCTGAAATTGGTGGTTTAGGCCATTTAAGGTTAGGGGGTGGTTCACCCTTCTTTATTCCTTGGTTGTAAAGCTTTTCCACATTTGTTTCCCACCTTCAAACCATCTTTTTTTAGGATTTTGAACACTGAATTTCAGAGTATTTTCAGTGGTAAAAATCATGTTTTGAAGTCCAAATTTAGAGGGGTTAGCCTCCCCTCCTTGTGTCTTGTTTGCTAGCCTAGATAGCTCTATGTGTTAGCTTATTTTTCTAGCTTGTTGTAGCTTAATTCCAACATATTTTAGGCTCTATTTTGGACTGTTTTAATTTTATTTTGAGTTGGTTGTTGCATTTGAGTCTTGTTTTGCATGCTTCTAGTGTAATAGTCCTCATAAGCTTGATGTTTTAGGCTTTAGACATCACTTATTTGAGTTGATAGCACTTATTTTGGGTTTTCCATACTTCATTTCAGCATTAATCATCTTTGCAATCTCCCTCCTTTCTTGGCTTTTTATTTTTCTTTGAAAGTGGTTTCAAGTCACTTGTTTGCCTAAGCATGAAATTGAGATTTCATACTTAATGGTTTAATCCCCTAGGGGGTTCATTACCAATGGTATGATGCTTCTTTCATACCCAAAGCAACTTGTGTTTTTGAGCCCTTTTTCCATTAAAGGACTTCAACTCACCATTAGACTTAATTGGATTAAGGAATGGTTGGTAAACTAAAATGAGTAAATAAAATTGGAAACTAAAGTTGTGCAAGATAATAATTTGATTGTTTTTTTGGTGTGTCAAATTGGACGGTAATTGAACACAAGGAAAATTTGGGCATTTCATGCTCAAAGTGATGAAATGTGTCAAGTTTCCTAAGTCTCCATTGCCCTTGATCATGCATGATAGGGTGATGGTTTTGGTCTTGTTTGTGCATTTATTGAACTTGTACACATTGGTTCCTTAGCCATCATGATTGATTATTTGAGGACCAAGTGTATCACTCATTTGAGATGTTTTGATGATAAGGAGGGATACATAATACAAACAATCTGTGAGAATACCCTCTCTTTGCCTGTTATTTATGCATTCTGACATGAAATTATGCATCACCAAAGGACCGACGGCCTTATTCTTTGATGAGGCCATCAGTGTTGGACAGTAACCCCTCAATGGTGGCTGGCCGGCCACCACTTCTGGCCTGCCGGCCACCAGTGATTTTTGAGCAATGTGCTTGTGAAGCATGGCAGAGTTGACCTGGAGAAGGAAAAAGTGTAAGTATTGTGTAACAGAGGCATACAGCAGCAAAATAGTGGATGCTCTTCGGGCAGAAACCGAGCATGCATGGGCCTCCTTCGCTTCCCGGACTAGTTAATTAGTTTAAATTAGTCATTTATTTGTTGTACTTAATTAGTTGTTGCTAATTAGTAAAGTGTTGTACTTAGTTAATTAATCCGTGTTGTAATTAATTAGTTGTAGCTAATTAGTTTGTTTTTGAGCTTATTTAATTAGTTTTGATTAATTAAATTAGTTTGTGTTGTAATATTTAATTAGTGTAACCTAGTTAAATTCTTAATTAATTAGCTCAGAATAGTTAGTTAATTTATTTACTCAAGTTTTGTAATAATTAGTTAAGTAGTTTATGCTTAGCTAGTTTATTCATTCGGACTCTCCTTCGTGATAGCGTAATGTAATAATGTGTATGTCTTCCAGCCCTACGTCTTTCTCCCTTTTATTTATCTGCTTTTGATGGTTAGATTAGGAGAATCACGTTTCGTTTAGCATACTTCATGTTTGCATCCATTCATCTTGTATTACATGCACCGAGGCTCGATTCATCATTCTAACTTTATTGTTAGTTCAATACTTCTTTGAATACGTGCTTAGACCACATCTTATTTAAATTGATCCATATGCCATATTAGTAACCGAGCCTATTAGTTGCATATTGTATGTGTTGCATTAGTCATCTCGCATTATTAGGAACATGCATTTTTCTAACTATTTTCTTTTCATGGCTTGGAGTACTAGGTGAGTTTTTAGTACTTTAGCATACTTGCATGAGTGTAAGTGATTGCCACGACTAGTATGCTTGCCATGAGGTTAAGTGCTTAATTGCCATAACTCCTTGAATGCCTGTGGATGAAGGCTTGTTGCTTGAATTGGAATGATTCAATCAATGTATGTTTAAGCCCACTTTGTTAAGTGGCAAATTCATGAACTTTAAGCCCACTTTGTTAAGTGGCAAAATCAAACTCTTTTCGAAACATGAAATTGAATTGTTCCAATTCGGGCAAACTAGTCTATACTTGCTTGCGTGCACCACATAGTAAATGCTAGCCTAATAAACCAGAACAAGAGCATATAATGTTGATAAAAATCATATCATGATTAGTAGAGGCTGATCTTTGATCGGGCGAGCGGGGGTGCTCAATTCATGACCTTTCCCTCTCGTACCTAAGTTCCCAAGCCGAGGCAACTTTGGTGATGACGGACATGTGGCGTTTGGCACGAGTCATGGGTTTCCTAAATTTTTCCAAAATAAAATATTTAGATGGCAACTCTGTATCTGGCAAAGTAGTCCAATTTTGGCATTTTTTATTCAAAAATCAAATTTTCAAACGATTTTTCGAATTTGGACTCTTTGGTGTTTATCAATTTCACATTGCACTTGTGAGATTAGATTCAGAACCGCGAGAGTCCGAATTGTAGGGCTTTCTTTCAAGTTTACGAAAGGGGGCGCGAAAAAGCCGAGCTACACTACAGTGAAATTTTGTATAATTACGATTCGTAATGATTTAATTAAGTTTAATTGACCTAAGTATATATGTATATAGCTTCTTGAGTTAAAGAGTGAGTTAGAGAGAGAGGAAAATGAGAAGCTAGGGTTTTGGAGAAGATTCAAGGAGCAAACCCTAGATTGGTGCTAAGGTATGGAAATCTACTTAAAATTCTTGTACAACTCATCTTTTGCTTGAAATCAAGAGGGATTTGAAGATTCAACATTTATATGAGTTAGGGTTTGGAAATGTGTAATTGTTTGAACTAAATTCAAGAAGTGGAACCTTAAGCTCTTCACATTCGTTTGATTGGAGTTCAATCTTGTGAATAATTCATGAAATAAGCTCTAGATTGTTGATTTATTAAAAGATCATCCATGTTTATATGTTTTGGGGCTTGATTATATAATTTATGAATGTATGAAAAAGATGAGACCTTGATTTTGTCATTGAAGCAAGATTGATGTGTTTGAGTTGTAATTACACATGAATCATGTTAGTATATCATGTTTTTGAGTTGTTTTTGCATGAATTTGGGATTGAAAATGAGTTAAAAGCTTAAGGTTGAATCAATTTTTGGACTGTCCAGAAAAGCCTAGAACCACACATGTGGAGCTCACAACCGCACATGTAAAAAACAGAACAAATCTAAGTATCACTACTACTTTAATTGCACATGTTGAAAACAAGAGAAAAACCTGTCTTTTTCTGTTAACTTCTCCGACCCTCTGAATCTATTTATGAACATGTTTTAACCCTCCGTAATGCCTAAAGATGAATGGAAAACGAATGAATCGTAAAATAAAGAAATAAAGGAAAAGGCTAAGAATTGAATGAATTGTTTACCGAATTTGTATATGAGTTATTGTCATGACCCAAACCCGCCCCCTATAGATTAAGGTCATAACCATCTAATAATCATGAGATTACCTATGGCCTCAAACGAGATTAAGGATATCTTGAAGGAAATAAAGGGGCCGAAACAGAAGCATACTTAAAATTTTTGTCCAATGAGCTGTGCTTACCTGGCATGTCAAAAACATTTCCATGTATGTAATAACTCACACCATGAACCAAAATAAACGTTTTGTACATCCAAGATCATACATCATATGGCCAGCTAAACAAAAAGTTTATACACATAGGCGATTCAATAGAACTACCAAGGTAGCGAAAGAGGTAAAACAAAAGAACGAAAACATAGTCTCATGCGTGAGACGTTTGGGTTGACTTCACAAAAACTTAGAATTCTCTCACATCCTTCACTGAGGTTGGGGTTGGACATCTTTTTGTTCACCTACATACACATAAATAAGAGTGAGCGAAAGTTTAGTGAATAATACCAGAGTAAAGTGGTTAGATGAATGAGATTCACATTAAGTCATATTAAGTACATTGAACCCGTGAATTTTATATACAAATGACCTCAGGCCCATTTTATGATTTTGTTATACGTGTCAAATGGCCTCGGGCCCATTTTAAATCTTTATCAAACATATCAGACGGCCTCAGGCCCATTGCATAATTTTGTCAAATTTATCAAATGCTGCCCATTATTTCCCATACTCATATTTATGCGCATTTCATATTCATGATCATGATCACCATTTTGTTCAAACGGCTGTTGGCCCATCAAAACATTTTAACGTATCAAACGGCCTCAGGCTCAATTCTCACATATTAAGCGTATCAAATGACCTCAAGCCCAATTCATATCAAACATGTCGAACGGCCTCAAGCCCAATTCATATCAAATAGCCTTGGGCCCAAATCATGATCTTCGCAAAACCTTATACAAACATTAGGCATATCGAATACTCATCCACAATTCAAATCAGCAATCCATGAAATTTGTACAAAAGTAGCATTTGGAAAATAACATACTTGAAGGTATCTTTACTAACATATTACTCACAGTGTTCCATCGATAGATTTGCCCTCGTACTTGACCCTACACATCTCATAACACATTGGGTCACAAGCAATTCAATTCATTCTTAACTTGTTCATTTCTCTTAGACCTCTTTCTTATTCTCTTAATTCATTTACAATGCCCAATGCATGTCTAAGAATGCTTAGAAATTAAAGAGAACGGAAAACAGAACATGAAATAACTTTTCAAAATTTCTGAAATAGGGCTTTTCACTCGAGCGGACAAGTCGAATTCTGGAATTTCCAGCATACATTTTGAGCTTCAAAACACAACTCCACATGGTGTAACTTGCATGATATAACCTATGTGTCAAACATACAACCTTTAACATAATATGATGTCAATTTCACAAGATTTGAAGCTCAAATTCCCATGAATTCATCATATAAGTTCAATTATACCAAATTTATTTCCATAACTTCAAAACTCATGCAACAAATCTTATATCTTCTTGGATCTAACATGCATGTGAAGTATAGCTTATATTTTCATCTCAAATGGTACAATTGATGCTTAAACTCATAAGGCTCAACAAAATTAGGCATGTATGTGTGATTTGGTGCCATAATCTCCATGTTCCAGGAATCATCTTCCAAATGCAAACATGAATCTTTAGAATTGAGTTTCACATCATGGTAACTCTTACATGCATGCATCAAATGACTCTCAAATCAACATAAACTACATGTTTCATGCTCAAATATGCAAATTCATGGCAATCTCTTACATGCACATGTTTATTGACTTCAAATTCATCATATTCATCTTAAATCTTGTCTTTAGCTTCATATTATCTTTGAAGTCACTCGATTATGAATTTAAACTCATGAATTTGAGTTCAATTACTCACCTAGAAACTCAAATCTTCCAAATTCTAGCTAGTTCTTAAGTTAATCTTCCCAATCTTTAAGCTTCTTGCTTAATTCTCCAATTTGCCTCCACTGTCTCACTAAAATCATCTCTCCCTCTCTCTCTAGAGTGTATTTTCAGCCATGTTATAGAATATAAGCTCAAAAAGAATGAGCAGAAGTGTAAATAGGCCCATATATATGCTTGTCTAATCAAATTTGATTAAGGTTAAGTAATTATGCTTAATTTAATCAACTCAATCTAATTATTTTGATCCAAATTAATTTTTAATTAAATCTCACCGTATGCTCTAAAAATCATTCTAATCGCAAAAATACGGTCAATTTCAACTTCTGTCACCTTTACGGCCTTCAATTTGATCTCATAGCAGAAAATCAAACAGATTTTCCTACGATGAATAGATAGAAATTTAAAACCACATATAATCATATAATTGGCACTCAAAATCTTATTAGGCACATAATCACAATTATAATTAAGATTAATTCACATAACACATAACAGAGTTGGTATAGTTATGTTGTGTAGGTCACCTACCAGAAGGACCGTTATACGATTAATATCACTGTGAGTAATAGTATTGTAAAGATATGTTCATAATTGATTATTTTGATCCAGGTATGGTAACTTATTCTGATATTGTGTTTTGATCGAAATGAATGAGTTTTATGAATGTTATATGACATGTGCAATATGGACCTAAGGTCGTTTATGCTATGATGTGCTCGGGCCCAAGGTCATTGTGATATATGATTGGGCCCGAGGCTGTTGTGATATATGATAGGCTTGATGCCATTACGTTATATGTTGGGCATGTGGCCGTTTTGTAATATGTTGGGCCTAAGGTCGTTCCGTAATATGTTGAGCCTGAGGTTGTCCCGTAACATATTGGGTCTAAGGCCATTCCGTAATATGTTAGACCTGAGGCTGTTCTGTAAATGTGACTATGGATAGTGTTATGAAGGATGAAAAAAAAGAAGAAGGAAAAGTATTGTGTTCACATAATACGCTTTCTTTTAATTTAAGATTATTCATTTGATTCTCTTTACTTTACTAGTATTCATTAAGTGTTGCTCACCCTCTATATTGTATATGTGTAGGAGATCAGCATGGAGGTCAACCTTAGAGTCAACCTCAGGAAATTGCTTATAAGGACCTGTCATGTCGAAACTCCATGATGAAGCTGTTGTCTTTTAACTTTATGCCTATGTTAAAACTTTGTACAGTGTTCGTTATGCTGGTCTTGTGAATGTGTAACTTAATGTCTTCACTCCTACGTATATAAGTATTTTATCTTGACCATTGCACCACTCAATGGATGTTTTTTCTTAAATTTGCTTCCACTTAAGGCCCCATTATTACAAACATTTGTTTTCTGTATGAGGCCGTAGATAATCGTGTGATTATTGGCCGGTTATGAACTAAACTTTTAGGAGCAGGTTTGGGTTATGATAGAGCAAGTCCAATTTCAACAATTAAAATCAACAAATCACTATTAAAACTAAGCTAAAAAATGATTAAAAAAATATAATTCATCAATTTCAATTTCAATGATATAACACTAGAAAAATGCAAATAAGAAGTAATATCACAATAGTTAATAACTTTTTTCAACATAATGGTACGTAATATTTAATATTCATAATATAATTATACTAGTCATATAACCATAATAATTTGTTACTAAAACTTTTTTTTGTGGTGCATCCCTTCATAACATAATTATAATGATTTCTATTAACACTACAAAGACTCAACTATTCTACAAAATGTAGTATATAAGAAATAAGAAGTTTGGAGGGGCCAAGTGCAATTAAGTGACACACGAATCATATAAACCACATACAAATCTTAACAATCTTGGCAACTTGGTAGGGGCAAGTATCCCTCTCTCTCCAGTCCTGCGTGTACATATATATATGATGTTTTGTTTTTAGCAAGTAATATTATGTATGGAAAATGATAGAGGCATCAAAAGATTTGTCAAATTTTTTACTAAATGTTTTACTGTCATTACTCATTAGGAAATTTTACTATATACACCCTTTGAAAGGGGTGTATCATATGCATTTCGAATTATGTTATTTTCTTCTTTAGTTATAATCAATTTTTTTCTTTAGTTACAATAATATTTTAATTATGATTCATAATATCTTTGGTTATATCTCAAGTCGTATTTGATTATAACATCTTCTTTTTTAATTATAACTAAAAAAATATAGAATTATGCCATTTTCCCTTAGTTTTTCCTCAGTCATTATGTATAGGTAATGGTATGCTAATTTATCCACAAGAAATTTTATTTACATACATCATTTGTCTCTCTACATACCATTTACTCAGTTCACACCACACAAATTGAATATGTTAATTTTGTCTCAATAACACACCAATAATTTTCATATAATACCATATTATCCTTATCTCCGTCATCTCTTTCAACAAACCCTAACTTTTTCCTATCGTCCGCTGTCGCCCACCACCTTACTCTCCCTTCCCCGGGTACCCCTACCTAGCCCCTCCAATCACTGTCGTTGTTTCACTACCATCGTAGCACCTTCACTGTCATTGCCTCACTACCATCACAGTCACTCACCGCCGTTACTCACAACTACTGCAACCCCACCCGTTGTCACCTCCTAGCACCACAGATCTCTCTCTCTCTCCAATCACATATCTCTCTCTTTAGGTTACATATGATGGGCCGCCGACCAGAGATGAGTTGCGATGGTAGTGAGTCGTTAGGATTTGAAGGTGCGATAATGGTGGGCGGTCAGGGATAGTGATTGTAAGGTGATGGAGGCAAGGATGAGATTGAGAAGGTAGTGATGGTTGCAGCAGTGGAGTTTATGAGGAGAGATAACCGATGGCTGGTATCGATAGTGCAAGTGGCTGGTGTTGATAGTGGTGATGTCTGGTATGTGTTGAAGGGATTTAGAGTTTTGTCCTAAAAGGTAATTTCCTTGAAAGGCACAATGATAATAAAAAAATTATAAGATAATGGTGTAAATTGTGAATAATAGTAACGTGTAAATAGAATTTTTCTTTATCTATTTTTTTTCTTTTCAAAAGTTGAACAACGAATCAGAGTAAAATGGTGAGCCAATGGGCTGCCACGTGTCATAATCTCAGAAACTATGCTTTTAATAAAGTAACCCAATATGGGTATAAATTAAGTAAAGCCAAAAAAAAAAAATAGAATAGGAAAATGGTGTGCAATGATGGTGTTGTACAATGCCAGACCAAGCAAAGCCATATTTTTGGGTAGCTACAAGGATTGCGGACATTCAGTTAATAATAATAATAAATAAATAAATAAAAAGCGGACATCTTATTTAAAAAAATAAAATAAATATAAATATAAATAAATAAAGATTTGTGGGCATTGGAGGATGCTTTAGATTTGCTCTGTGGGCAATTGCTGGCATGGAATATTTGAGGAGTTTTCATCAAACTCTTCTCCTGCCTAAAAAGAGGGACCAGCTCATCATCATATGGTTGTTTTGTGTCTAAAGTAGTTTATAATTTTTTAAAAAAAAAATTAAAAATTCCACACCCAATTTAAAATCCTTTATTTATCAAAAACACCACATATTCTCCAAGACAAATGAAAAAGATAGAAATATGTTTAAGAAAATCAAACTCTATTTATGACAATACGAATGATGTATACATGTGCTTATATTTTACTATTTTATAAAGGAACCGTGCTACGTAACTCGAAACCAAGGCCCCCCTAATCCCCCGAAACCAAAACGACGCCGTTTCGGCGTTTTTGAATTTTTTTTTTTTTGGTTCAATCAGAAAGAAGAAGCAGACGGGAAGAAGAAGAAGAAGGGAAGAAGGGAAGAAGGGAAGAAGCAGAAGCAGAGGCAGACGGCGGCGACGGAGGCAGAGACAGACGGCGGACCGACGATCGGCGGAGCTGCGACGATCGGACGCTCGGCCGGAATGCAGGGGCCATTTGTGTGTGTGTGTCTCCATTCCCTCTTCTCTCTTCTCTCCCTCTCTTTCCCTCTCTCCTCTCTCTCTCTCTCTCTCTCTCTCTCTCCCTCTCCCTCTTCCACCTGCGTTTTGAGCTCGAAAATGGTGAAAAATGGCAGAAAAAAAAGAAAAAAGAAAAAAGAAAAACCTAACGCCCAAAACGACGTCGTTTTGGGCATTAGGGGGATTAGGGAGGCAAATTTTTGAGCTCTCAAGCTTTATTCTTTATAAAGTTAACTTGTCAATTTGGTGCAAACAATAAATTGAAGTTAAAAGTAACACTTTTTCTAATTTCAAATTATTCAACAAAACTCACTTCTTCTTCTGCTTATTCTTTTTTTAATTTGAAATTTTGTTTCTTTATCTTCTCCCACCAATGTAATTGCTTAAGTTACTTCATTTGATGTATTATACACTTCTACTTCTAATTTATAATATTTTATAAAGCCAACAACTCAATTTAATGTGAACAACAAAGTGAGTCCCGGTTTGGCATTTATTTTGGGGCAAAATAATCATAAAAAAACAAAATTTACTATAAAAGTCAATAAGACAAAATACTATTTTTTATTCATAATTATTATATTTTTTCTATGACAAAAGTTAAAAAACTCTCAAAACAAAACAAAATGAGGCAAAGAAAGCCAAACTAAAAAAGTCCCAACACAAAAAAGTTGACTATATTAGTCAATGCCAAACGACCTCTGAAACTGTTATAACAAAAAAATTAAAAAAATTGAAGTTTTGCAACTTTTTTTTTAAATTCCAAAATTATCCAATAAAATCACTTTATTATTATTTGAAAAACATTTATTTGTCTTGATTGTTGGGACAAAATAAAAAATTCCCAAATTCAAAACTAATCAACCTCACAATTTATGTTATTATTCTCTTAATTACTTAATAATTTGATGTATATTACACACATGTATTGACAAAAAATATTGTAAAAAAAAGTCATGAAAAAGAATTTTCCAACTAAATATGACCAGAGTGACGTGGCGGCTGCCTATTAACAGTAGTTTTCGTGCACCCAACGGTCCAATTTTTTCATGGCTATGTCCAGTCCACTTCCTCACTCCTTCCACTAAATCCCTTTTTCCCAACGGCTGAGCCTTCTTTTGGTTCACTTTTTAGTTATTTTGCTTTGGGTTAAAAAAATTTATTTGAGATAGACTTTTTAATTTTTTTCAATTTTTGTGAGAGAAAAAATAGGCTTGTTTGGTTTATTTTTGAGAGAGTTATTTTTGAAAAAAAAATTGGAAAGATAATTTAGAAATTTTTTTGATTTGTTTGGTTGTATATTTTAATAGAGTTATTTTTTTGGGAGTTTGGGATGATTTGATATTTTGGGAGAATTTGAGTAGATACACGTGAGAGAAAAAATGATTGAGAAGGAGAAATGAGAGAGAAAAAATGATTGAGAATGAGAGAGGAGAGAGAAAAAATGATTGATTGATGTGTAAGAGAGAAAGTGATTTTAAAATTTTTTTGAGAAAAACTTAAACCAAACAATTTTTGAGAAATTTTTTTCTAAAACTCATCTCCCAAATACAAACCAAACATACCCAAAATGATTATAGTTTATATATGATATTTTATTTTATTAACTTTTTAATCTTTTTATTTTATTTTATATATATATAACACTAAAATAACCTAACCTTACATGTCAAACATAGCCTTAATGGTGTGTTTGGTTGAGGGATTTGGGGAGGGATTTGGAAAGGGAAAGGGAAAAGGTGTGTGAAACTATGTGAAATATATACATATTTTATTTACATTTCACCTACCTTTTCCATTTCCCTTTCCCTTTCCCTCCCCAAATCCCCCAACCAAACACAGCATAAATGTAGCAAAAACAGTACTGGAATTAGTCCCACTTTTATTCCACAACCCAACGGCTCACGTTGCTGTCCCTACTACTCACGAAAACGCGGAACAGTTATTCTCCCACGCACACAACAAATCACTTCGAAATCCCCAAAATACCCTCACTCAACCACCAATATTACGAAAAATTACTCTTCGCCATTTTTATGTTTGGTTGTTTTTTTTCTTTGGCCCTCAAATTTTTTTTTTTTCCTTTTCATATTTCAAAATTTTCTCAATTTATTTTTTAAATTAATTTATATTTAAAATTAGACAAAAAATATTATGTTAATTGACATATGACGTAAAAAATATTATTACATTAGAGTTTTAGACTTTGTTAAAAGCATGAGCTACCAATTCACTCCTTTATATTTGGTCATTTTCACATTTTCATCCTTGTTTTTTTTTTTTTTTATGTGTGTGTGGTTATTTCAGCCCTTTATATATTAAGTTGTTTTAATTTATTTTTAAAACTAATTTCTATTCAAAATTGAATAAATAATGTCATGTTAGTTATCACATAACATAAAATATATATTATTATATTAGAATTTAGATTTGGACTAGAATTGGGAGTTGTATATAATAAAATAGTGACGGTCAATATATCATTTTTTTGTATAATTTTGATATAAGTTAACTTTTAAAATAATTTGAGAAAAACTTAAAATATAAATAACCAAATTGAGGGGAAAAAAAACCTTTAAAAATTAAAATATGAAATGAGCAAATATAAAGGAGCAAAGTGTAATTTAGCCTTCAAAATTGCATCCCAACCCCTATCTATAAAGCCCCGTTTATGTTTATGAAGAACAGAGCTCCTTTGTAACCTGACCTACCAAACCAAAGTTTCTCTCTGCAATTATAGAGAGAGAGAGAGGATGGAGAAGAAGTCAGGTTTGTTCTCCTTCAATAGGGTGGTGGGGAGGAAGGGTAGTGATGGCGGTGGTGGTTCACGGCGGTGGTGGTGGAGGCTAAGGAGCTCTGGGTTTCGGTGGAAGAGGCTCAGATTTCAGCTATGGTTCGTAGATGGGTTTCTCTTCAAGATCGTCTCTGTTTTTGAAGCAATTTTTCTTGTCGCCACGCTCTGCTTCTTCTACCTCTGCTGTGGCTGCCACATCTAACTCTCTCTCTCACTATCTTCGATTAACCCTGTTTTTCTAGAGAGAGTAAAAGATGGGTATATGCCAACAAGTGGATCGAAAGCTTCAAATTGAAAGTCTAATGAACATGTAGGTGTCGAAATTTCTCTGTTTCAGAGCTCTGTTTCGCTCTCTAGATTGCGACATTTAACTCTCTGGGGATTGTTTGTTTGGGAAAAAACTAATTTGGGTGTAATTTTGATTTGGGTAATTTTTTTTATTTTAGATTTTCTGGTTTCTGTTTTTCTAGAGAGAGAGAAAGAGAGAGAGAGAGAGAAAGGGGGATGGGGCTGCTAACAAAGTAGGTTCATAAATTTCTCTGTTTTTGCTCTGTTTTAGAACTCTGTTTCTCTTTCTAGGAATGTGACATTTTGACTCTCTTGGGATTCTTGGATGATGTTGTTTGGGTGTGGGGTTAGGGGAAGCTAAATTGGGAATTGGGTAGTGTTTTCATAGCTGTTTTTTGTTTCTGTAATTTGTGTTTGGAACCATGTTATTTAAGATCAAGTCATTATTGTGTACAAAAGCTAATCACTATTCTTATTATTATAACCCTCTCTCTTTCTTAAATAAAATAAAAAAACTCTCTCTCTCTCTCCTTGTTTTAGTTTGTTTGTACATTGCCACAATGTTATATACATATGTATTCATCTATTTAATTATTAATTGATTAATCTGTATTCAATTTTTTCTCCATACAACGGTTACAACTATTTTTCATTTTTGCATATGCAGTTGCAATTTTACATTTAATTTTTTGCGTGATTTGAATTTGAAAATTGTTTCACAGCTATTTACTTAATAGAAAGTCTTACATTTACTGAACTGTAGTTTTGGAATAAATTGTGAGCAACATTCTTGAAAAAAAGACTAAACAAAAGTGTGACAAAATCTAAAATTTAAAATTAAATCTCAGATAAATTTTTTATTTTATCTCTTAATTTTTTGATTTACTCTCAATTCAAATAAATTATCTGCCTATTTTCATAAAGTAAAACTAAAGAAAAAATAATAGTATTTTAGTTATTAAATTTCATAAAAAATAATATCTAACATATTTTATGTATACTTATATTGAGTTTAATAATAAAATATCATTTTTTTTGTGAGTTTTATTTACTTTATAGAAATAGACAAATGACTTATTTTGACAAAATTAAAAAATTATTTTGTTAAAAATTTAAATTGATAAAATAAAAAATTTATGTTGTTATAAAGGTCAAATCTTAATTTTTTTCTCAAAATATTTTGAGTTATGTATTTTATATATAATAAAATAAATAAATAAATCAATATACACATAGATGATTCATGAAGACGGCGATTTTATCCTCAAAAAAAACAAAGAAGACGGCGATTTTGGGGCAAGAAGGCGGATATGGTGAGAAATTCGGCTTTGTCATCCTTCTATCCGGTTGGCAAAATACTTGAGAGTGAATTAGTTTATTAAAAGATAAAATAATAAAATAAATATTATATTTAAATTATAATTATTTTATTTTTTTCTCATAAAAATTAAAAAAATCATTATAAATGAGATTTTTTAATTCCAAATTAAAGTAATCTAAAAAATTAAAAAGTTAATCATATTTCAAACGAAAGCTGTTTTCGGTTGGGGCCCCCGATGTTCATACCACTCCGCTGGGTGCTATTTCTCAGATGCCAAATGCAGTTTTATGGCGTCAACGGCGAGGTTCTAGTTTACGTCGAGCTCCAACCAGAACTGGGAGATGTCAGAAGCAACGTAAGAGTGGCGGGTTGGTCGGGGATGTTTTCTTCCGACGGCGTAAGCGCCGTCTCAAACCCAAGGCCTGCATTCCCCAACGGAGTGTGGCGGGATCGGCGTCAGGTTACGATTCAGAGCCTAGTTCAACGGCTAATAGTGAATATCCATAATTCCAAATTATTGGTCTGAGTCGCAGCAGGTGGTTTTATTGACCAAGAGGCGGCAGGATGGAAGATCTCGGGCTTTCTTCACGAGCAGCTTTCATTCGGGTTTCTCAGAGGTTGTCCCACAACAACCTCCTCGGCGCCATGAGGATCTTTAGTCGAACTGTAGGGGTTTGGGTCATCCTTCTGCTCAACAGTCAAACAATTGACCCGTAAATGGAGGCCAAATTTGATCTTTTAAGTGAAACAAAGAAATCACTCATCGTGGATTTTTGGGGATATCTCTGGGTTATAAGCATTGTTTTGGCATGAACAAATGTAGTAGTAGGGGTTTATGGGTCATGGGATGATAATTATGACCCGATTGGCGTGGAAGCTTCGATCGTTTATTGGTTTTGGAAGTGTTGGATAAGCTTATGGGTAAATGGTATATGTTTTTGGTTTACGGACCCCCGCTCAAGGATAGAGCACCTTTTGGTTGGAATTAGAACAGAAATCTGAAGTCATGGCCAGGTGTGCTTGTTGGGGACTTTAATCAAAAGTAAATTTGGTCAAAAATGGAGTCCCACGCACGCGTAATTAGAGGAGCTTCCATTTAATGATCTGATTTTTAATTCAAGAATCGATTGAAATCCCAACTCAAGGGATGTGGTATACTTGGAGTAATAATGAATCGATTCGGTATTATTTACTGAAAGGTTGGATCGGGTGTTGGTATCAACAGATCGGTCAAAAATTCCCAAGGGCTTCTTGTTCTTCCTATTCAACGTCGGATCACGCCTTTGATTTTTGACACAAATTTGGTGTACAGCTCTTCTAAGCGGGTCCGGCGTTTTGAAGCCGTCTGGTTGAAAGATGCATCTTTGTCTCATATTATTCACGGCGTGGAATGTTAGGTTCGACCGCTCGACCAATTTGTTGTATGTCGGAAGCAGCAGATTGTTTTCAATCATATTCGTAACTGGAGTAGTCTGTCCTATCGAAGTTTGCAGGGGCAAATTAATGAGGTGCAAGGGTTGTTGCAGCAGAAACAGAGGCACCTTCAAAGCAGGGCTGATTCGGATGTGGACTGGTCTCTTCGGCTACGCCTAGATGAGCTCCTGCACAAACAAGAATTATATTGGGCCCAACGTTCTAAGCAGCACTGGTTACAAGTGGGGGACAAGAATACTAGGTTTTTTCATCAAATGGCCTCTTGGAAGAAGAAGAAGGTTCAAATTCGTGCTTTACAACGGGAGGATGGGGTCTTACTCACAGACCAGAATGAGATTCATCAAGTTTTTATCACTCATTTCAAAGCTCTGTTTCACTGTGATGATCCACTTTCTATTCCAACTCGGTCCTCTCCAGGTGCTTTTCCTTCTCATTTTGATTTACTTTCTGTTTTTAGTAGTAAACTAAGTGAGACCCATCAACATTTATTGAATCTCCCATTTAATGAGGTTGAAATCAAAACTGCGGTTTTTCAAATGGGTAAACTCAAAGCTCCGGGGCCGGATGGTTTCATCATGGTTTTATCAACACTATTGGAGTATTGTTGGACCGTTAATTGTTGAAGCAAGGCTTGCTTTTCTCCGCCGTTATTTGCTTAAGGAGTTTAATAAAACTTTCCTTTGTCCGATCCTCAAGATTAAGGACCCGATGATCATAATGATTTTCACCGATTAGCCTATGCAATGTGATTTATAAAATTGGGTCTAAAGTGTTGGCCAATCGATCGCGTGAGGTGCCCAATTTAATTGCTCTAACCAAAGTGCTTTTCTTCGTGGTCGCATTATTTCGATAATATCTTGATTGCCCACGAGTTGATTGAATTTATTCGCCATACTAAAAAGGGCGTAAAAGGTTTATGGGTCTAAAGTTGGACATGAATAAAGCCTATGATCGTCAATTGGGATTTCTTGCTTTCACCTTCTGTATGGGTTTCAGTGAGCACTGGGTAAAGTTGATTCATCAATGTGTGTCTACAGTTTCTTTTTCTGTTCTACTCAATGGTCACCCTTCGGAATTTTTCACTCCAAGAGCTGGGCTGCGTCAAGGGGATCCGTTGTCACCCTATTTGTTCATTCTAGTTATGCAAGCTCTATCTGAGGGGCTCACTCATTTGGCTCAGCAAGGTATTTGTCGAGGTATTGCTATTAGTAGGCACTCCCCGCCAGTCTCTCACTTGATATTTGCTGATGATTGTTTTTTATTTATGGAATTTCAAGGAGAAGAGGTTTGGTGTTTACAGTGGCTTTTAAATGCATTTTGTGAACAGTCTGGGCTAAGAATTAATATCTCCAAGTCTGAGTTGTATTTAAGCCCCAATTTTGGCGGCCGAGAAAGGGGTATCTTGGATTCTATTTTTAGGATTAAGGTAGTCCCCACTCCGGGAATTTATTTGGGAGCATCTTTGAATTATTCGCGGAGGACAAAAAGGGAAGTATTTAATATCTTGGTTGAGAAAGTTTCACGTAAGTTGCAAGGCTGGAAATGTCGGCTTTTATCCTTTGCTGGTAGGTGCATTATGGTTAAACATGTCCTGCAAGCTGTCCCCATATACCTAATGTCTGTTTTTAAGATTCCTTGTGGGGTTATCCAGAAGATGAATGCCATCATTCGACGGTTTTTATGGCAGTCAGATATGGGACATGGGGTGTTCTGGAAAAAATGGGAGAGTTTATGTCTCCCTAAAAATGAGGGAGGGTTGGGTTTTCGAGAGCTGGGTGCTTTTAATCAGGCACTTTTAGCCAGGCAAGCTTGGCGAGTGGTATCCAACCCGACTTCTTTCTTTGCTTCAGTGTTGTTGGACAAATATTGCTTCGGAAAAAAATTTCTTGCTATCCCGTGTGCTTCAGCTGCATCTTGGGGTTGGAAAAGCTTAATGTGGGGTCGGGATTTATTAAATGAGGGTTTAATTTGGAGGGTTGGGAATGGGCAGTCCATCAAACCTTTTGAGGATCATTGGATACCTGGGCAACTTAACCCGGTGCGAGGAATGGAGCTGTCCATTTTCTTTCCACAGATGAGAGTGGCACATTTGATAGATTTTCCAAATAAATGTTGGAGAAGTGATTTGATTTCTTGGTTGTTTCCTGCCGAAGTGGTCCCATTGATTCTGGGTATCTATATCCCCTTGTTCTCTTGCCCCGATAGATTGGTGTGGACTAGCACAAAAAATGGACTCTTTTCGGTCAAGTCTAGTTATTGGTCGGCTCTTCATCATCGACCTGTGGGAACTACTCATGCTTATACTGTGGATCTTTTAGTTTGGAAAAATTTGTGGAAGCTGCGATTGCCCTCTAAATTGAGCTTATTTTTGTGGAAATGCCTCCATAATATCATTCCTGAAATGGCAGCCAGACACGAGGCATCCCCTGCTGACCCGATGTGCTCGATGTGGCCACAATGAGAAAAACAAGAGAGCATGTCTTCTTTGAGTGCCAATGGTCTCAACGGGTATGGCGAGGCTCAAGTTTGGGACTGAATTTCTCCACGGGTCAACCTGTTGAGTTTCATATTTGGTGGACGGAGTGGATAACTTCGGTCCAGGAGGATGACATTATTCTCCACTCGGTGGCTATCCTTTGGGCCATTTGGCGACAACGTAACCTTAAGGTTTTTCAAAATGAACAATTATCCATTGAACAAACATTACTGCTGGTTGATGAATTTAGACAACAATGGTCCAACAATTCCATACAAGTTACAAATGCTAGTTTGGACCATGAGTTTGTGCAGTCACATGTTTCATCTTCTAGCCACTGTTGTGTTCTTGCCCATAATGATGTGGTTTCTAATGGGGTTCAGTTGTTTACTTGTGTGGTGGATGGAGCATGGCAGCAAGCCACATGTGCAGAATGCGTGGGTTTGTTTTGATGATTATCAATTGCAAGTATATCAACAAGGGATTTCAACCCGGCTATCCTCTCCACTGCTAGCAGAGGCAAGAGCTCTTTTGGAAGCTATTAAGTGGGCGACTGCGCAGAAAATTACATGTCTGTCTCTTCTTACTGATTGTCAAGTGTTAGTTGATAGCTGTGCACAAAAGTTTTGTTCTGATTGGCAGGTAGATGTTGTCATCCAAGATATTTTGATGTTAAGTTCTGCCTTTTATTTCTTAAGTGTAACTAAAGTATGTCGTGTGTTGGTTGAACCAGCACATAAACTTGCAAGGTCTGTAATTGTTTTATCCTCTAGCTAATATATATTTGTGTTTTTGCCTGGTGCTCAAAAAAAAATTATTGAGGGGTTAGTCTAGAAAGTGGATTGGCCTTTTAATTTTTTTATTTTTTTTGATTATTTTAATTTGAGTTAAAAAGTCTCGTTTGGAATAAATTTTTTAATTTTTTTGATTTTTGTAAAAAAAAATAAAATAATTATAAATTAAATATATTATTTTATCTAATTAAATTAAAAAACTTATTTTATTTTTTTTAAATAATTTTAACAAAAAAAAAGCCACAACCTCAACTTTTCAAACAGGGTCTGAGTTAAACCCCATGTGTTATCACGATCATCAACAAGAAAAACATGAATCACGAATTCAACAAACATGTCATATGATATGACGGATCAACACTGTAGATATGGACTAGGCCTTCCTTGTCCCTTCCCCTCTATTTGTCAATTCAACAATTCCTAATTTTCCATGATAATAACATTATAGAAGAATGCGTGAGGTATTGTAAAGTCTCCAAAGATACCCAAGTCAAATCATTGCATTACTTAGCCTAACAATTGAGGAATGTTTTTCCTTTGTCTGGCATTCATTAAACGTAGGGAATTAGAAATCAAATCGTTTTAGAATAGGTCATTTTAATAATTTTTAAATTTTTTATAAAAAAAATATAAAAAAAAATAAAGAGAATAATGTGATAATTTATAATGATTTTTTAATTTTTTAATTAAAATATATAATTGGTTTTCATCAAACACAAAAAATTAGTAATAAATTTTTTTTGTCTAAAAAAATGAATATATTAGCAACATGTATTTGAGTTTGGGATCAACTTAAACTTGTGAATTTTATTTTTATTTTATTTTTTTGGCAGTAATATTACAAACCCAATATCTAGAAATTATCCAAAATTATATCTTATGGTTCAGATTTATTCTATACTACATAAATTTAATTTCCACCACACAACCACCTATTAGTCCAGGTACCATGCTTTTCCATTTTTTGGTCTTTATTGATTTTTTGTCAAATTTGTGTCAAATTTTCTTACCTTTCAAGTCTTTTTTAGTGTAGAAGAATCTAAGAATTGTTTGGGAAATTGACTTGTTAGTATTTTTTTGACTTGTTTATCAAAAGAATATGTAAAAAACAAATAGAAAGAGTAGTTGATTTTTTTGACTAAAACTTGAAGTTGCCAAAATAGGCCTAAAAAATTAAAAAATGTTTGAAGAAATTTACAAAATTCACTAACGACACAAAAAAAAAAAAAAAACCAAAAAAACTAATTTTTTAAAAGTTTTTTTCCTTTTTTTTTTTTTCTTCTTTAGTGAAAAAAAAAATCAAAATTTTATTTTTCTAGTCAATCCAATTGAGTAGAATATAAAAATAAATTTTTTTGATTTTTTAAAAAAAGTTCACTAAAAATGGAAAATATTAGTAAAAAAGTAATTAAAAAAATCAATCACAAATACATCAATATTATTTTCAAATTTGGATTAGTTTTCTTAAAACGAAATAGACCTTATGTATAAGACTTTTCTTAAATAGAAAAAGATCTTAAAGACACAGCAGTACCCCAAACCCTGATAATGTAGAATTCTCAAGATTAAAACTTAAACCAAACCCTGATAATGTAGAATTTCCAAGATTAAAACTTAAAACCAAGGTCCACCACCTGTGACGATGCAGAGATTTGTATGATTTTCTTTTGATCCACAATGGGTTTATTTTTAATAAATTCTTTTTCTAAGGATTTTATTCTATCTAACCTATCTTTTTTTTGAATATTTCATTGAGTGCTGCTATTAGCACCTACCAAAATTCTTTGGACCCCCATTTTTTTTGGACCCTAATCCTAAACTCTAAATTTTAATAATATTTTTTTGGACATCCCACTTATTACCAAATCTACCCATATTCATAATATTTTCACAGTGAAATACACACCCACCTAATTTTTCATCCCTCTCCTTCCTTGACTCACTCAATCTTCAGAGTTTGGAGCTTTGGTCCAGTACAGCTCCTCCGACCTCCCCATTGCGTAAGGATAGTAATTCACTCTCATACCCTTCTTCATTACTGTCCCATTTGGCAATACGTCGTTCTTTAAAGCTTGCTTTCCGTCAATGGAGATGGGTGGGTAGAGTCTCATGGTCTCACTCAGCGACGCGTGTGTAAACCATGTCTTTCACTTTTTCATAGATCGGAGCTTCGGATTTCTCATTGATTTCTTTGAGAATCTCAATTTCTACATCTGGGTTTTTGGAGACAAGCCAGAAGAACCAGATTAAAGCCACCGAGGTGGTGTCACGACCCGCTAGTATCAAGCTGATGACAATGTCGGTGATAAAGTTTTCATCTAAATGCCCTGAATTCAAGAATCTCAATAGGAGATCAGGAAATTCGAGTGATGATTTTGAATTTGTTCACCACTGTGTAGCCGAAAAAATATATTTTGTTCAGAACTGTTTTGTCGAACAATAATGATCCTATCAGCACTGTATATCCGAACAAAATTTGTTCATCATTGTATAACTTGAATCCGTTCCAATTCACAACTTAAAATAATATGAATTAAATCCATTCAAAATACATAATTTAAATCCATTCCAATTCACTCTTTTTCCATTCTAAGTTAGTTTAACAAAGAAAATTACATAATTGACTATCTGCATTAATGTTCGAAACCTATGTATTGAACGAAAGGATTATGTTCAAGATCTTAGACATCAACATAATTCTAACAACAAACCAAGACCGAAAAAATCGAACGAAACAAGAACGATTGAAAATAATCGAGAATGCTAATACAAGACAGATAAACTTATTAATGAAACGCTGGTCTCACTAGAATTGTTGTACTCGTCCTTCATAAGTTATACTTGAAGCAAAACTTTCAAGTTCAATAGCGTTGATGATGGTGATGAAGATGACACATTCAGGATTTAAGATGATTATAAAACATAATAGATTTAGGGTTTATATTAATTAGTTATGAAAAATAATAGGTTTAGGGTTTACAAATATGGAATACGTATAGTTGGAGTTGGAGGTGGATGTGGGGTGGGGGTGGGTGTCCAATATTATAGAGTATTAGTTTTTATCGATAGGTGGGTGTTCCATTTAATAATGTGTTTTAATGTAATTTTACTTTAAGGTATAATTGTAATAAAAAAAATTTTATAAAATGGGGGGACCAAAAAATTTTGGTAGGTGCTAATAGCAGCCCTCTATTTCATTAGGTCTTGTTTAATGTAATATGACCAAATAATCCTTCTAATTTTTTGCACAGGCTTCCATTTTAAAACTAATACACAATAAAAAAATAACTGTAGTTTCTCATTTCATGGAAAAAAAATCTCTCATTCTAAAGAGAAAATATCTTCCTCATTCCACAGAAAAAATCTAAAATTATGAACTTTCAACTTTTTTATAATGTGAAAATTTTAAAAATAACACAACAAAAAATTTGAGGGAAGATTAAAATAAAATGTGAATGTTCATAGTAAATAACAAACGTACAACTAACTTTCAAAAAAACAAAACACATCCTAAAATACAATGTGAATATTCACAATAAACAACAAACATACAACTAACTTTCGAAAAAATAAAATTCATATCAAAATATAATGTGAATGTTCACAGTTTACAGTTTACAATTAACATAAAACTAACCTTAACAAAAATATACTCATACCAATGTAAACATTTATACTATAACATGAAAACATAAAACAAAAAACAAAAAAAATGAAAATCAACTATTTCGATTCTTCAATGGTAACAAAAATAATTGTTTAACCAACAAAAGTAGTAACAAAAACAACAAACACACAAGTAACTTTCAAAAAAATAAAACTCATATAAAAATATAATGTGGATATTCACAATTTATAATTAACATACGACTAGTCTTAAAAAAAAAAATCATACTAATGTGAACATTTACATTGCAATATGAAAACATAAAACAAAATTAAAAAAAATGAATTTTTCAATTGTTCAATAGTAATAAAAATGATTGTTCAACCAATAAGTATAATGACAAAAATAACAATTATACAACTAATTTTTGAAAAAAACTTCAAAAAAAACAAACTCATAAAAAAATACAATATAAATGTTCACAATTTACAATTAATATACAATTAGCCTTAAAAAAAACTAAATTCATACCAATGTGAAGCAACATGAAACAAAATTGAAAGAAAAAAATTGACTATTCCGATTGTTTAATGGTAATAAAAAATGATTGTTCAAATAACAAGCATAGTAACAACCAATATACAAAAAAAATATCAAACAAGATATAAAAAATATCAAATAGTTCATATATATTGATGCACCTTTTTAGAAAAATATATATATAATCAATGCCGGTATAACATTGGTGAATAAACTACACAATATTGATGGCTACACAAATCGACAAAGAGACTATTGTTTATGTGTAACAGTGGCAAAAAAAATGATTGTTCATTATGTGTTTACAATCATCTTTGTTGCGAGTCCATCATCATCTCTATTATCGGTCTATAACTAACATTCTCTTCTAAATGTTCTTTTATGGCATGACCTTAATACAAAATAATGGTGAAGGAAGATCTTTAATTAAGTAAATCCCTCACATTGAGGTAAAATTTTTTACTAAGAATGGTAATTTTCCATAGTCTATATGTAATGTTCTATATATACCATAAATAAAATATATCTAATAATTGATATTCTCTACTAAGGGATTGTTTGGAGTGTCCTAAATAAGTACACTTTTTGCCTTTTTAGACTAAAAAATTGAGAAAAAAAAATATGGGTGTTTGGGTTAACTTTTTGACTTTTTATGAAAAAATGTATATTAAAAAATTAAATAAATTAGTGTGTATGGAAAAATTAGGATTGAGAGTTGTGCAACCGTAATTTTTGACTTTTGGTGAATAGTGATAACTTTTTGACTTTTTTCTAACTTGCCAAACTTAACTTGAATATATAGTATAATGATTATATATATTATAATAAAAATTTATAAGGATAAAATAGTTCACCTCATAAGAAAATGACCTATATTAAAATATAAAATATATGAGATTTGATAGGATATTAGAAAACTTTATTAGGTTTTAAATCTAATTAATGAAATTTATAAATAAATCTCCCATCCACAATACTTGCAATGGATGGGAAAGAGAGGGAGCAGTGCCTCTCAAATTTGACGCTTAAATTCAATCTAAAAAAAAATTATGCTTAAATTAGCATTCAATAATCTCTAATTCAATAGTAAAAAGAGAGAGATAAAACGATCGAGAATTGGATTTTTAAGATTTTCGGATTTAAAAATCGATTCAAGCTCAAAATTTATTTGAAATATGAAAAAATGTTCAGTTTAAGATAAAGTTGGCCCATTCGAATTTTGCTTAATAGAATTTGTGAATTAATTGTTTTGCTCTTGTTTATGGAAAACCAAGAACAATCACATAACACTCAAAATCTTATTTTTAAATCTACCTTTGCTGAACATTTTATCATTTAAAAGATCTTTCAATATAGCATTAACTAGTATGAACCAATTTTGAAATTTTTTAAATTTGGGTAAATTATAAATACATCTTCTGAGATTTGATTAAAATATGAATCGCCCCTTGTGATTTTAGAAATTACATTCCACTTCCTGAGGTTTCTAATTTCATAACAAATTGTCCCTTTTATTAATAAATCATCAAGTCAATTAACCGTTTTTAATGATGCTAGAAATATATTTTAATTAATAATTTAGGTAATTTTATTATTGTATAGGAAAGCAATTATGAATTTCATTTTTTTTTAGTCAATTCTGTTAAATAAAAAATTCTAATAAGGATGTATTTGTAATTTTTCAAACCACGGGGAGCAATCTATATTTTAAGCAAACTTTAGAGGGTGTATTTTTAATTTACTCTTTAAATTTTAAACATAAAATAATACTAGGAAATTAGGATGAGTTTTGGAAACTGTAGGAATAATTTTACGAACTTAAAATTTTGACTTTGAGATTTCAATTAACACAAACATACTCAAAGATTCCAATCATTCTAGGGTAGATTCAAAAAAGGTTATATTGATCGAGACTTCGACATTTTTAAATGTTTTTAGAATTTCTCAAAATTTGATGATTTTAACTTTCGTTACATGGTTGTAATCCAAGGATGGGCTTAAATATTATAACTTGTAGAATGAAGTATTTGCAATACTCAAGTGAATGTGAAATTTCCCAAGAAAAAAATAAATGTTATTTTCATCCAAATCTCTTCCTTAATCACTATCGAAGAAACCAATAACTCTAAGGCCCTGTTTGTTTTCAGAGATAAAATGGAGGGAATTCATAGTAAGGGAATTGTTAGTGAGGGGATTGATAGGAGGAGATTAATAGTGAAGAATTGTTAAATTATTTTTATATAAAATAATAAAACAAATAAAAATATATAAAAAATTAAACATTATATTTTTAAAAAAAATTCTCAATATATAAAAACTAAAAAAATAAAAAAATTTCTAGTCCCCTTACTATTTTTCTAATACCATCTCTACCTCCTCCTTACCAATCCCCCTTCCAAGGGGACTACTAATACCAAGGAACTAATAGTCCCCTCCCCATCTCTCAAAACAAATACCCCATTAATAATATCAAGGGATTAATAATTCCAATTTCCTCCCTATAAACCCAAACAAACGGGGCCTAAAATCATTAGCCCATTAATAAAGTAACTCATCATGTTATATAATGAAGAATTCTCTTTACCAAATTTATTTGTGGGAAGATTCCATTTACACCCATTAAATTTCTTATTATACCCTTTTCATGCATTATAACGGTAATGTAAGCGTGTGTGCAATTCAGGCGGGTTCGGTCCAGTTAAAAGGTTGTCTAAACTCAGCCTAAGTTGTGCTAAGATCTGTCTAGGCCCGTCTAAGTCTGAATTGTAACCCAAGGTTGTCTGCATAAACCCGACCCCAATTAAATCCGAATTACCCGAATTGTAAATAAATTTAATTTTTTTTTGTTTGTAGTTACATTATTAAATTAATAAAATTTGACTCTATTTATATTTTTTTTTATAGAAAATTATTAATACCATCAAAATAAATAATTTATATAATATATGAAAGATGCCGCTATGGTAGTCTTTACAATTTATGAGTAAAATTTAATAAAAAAAAGTAAATTTTATGTTATTTGTATATATAATATATATTCATTATGATTTAATAATCTAAATTACTTTAATATCAAACAATGACTAATAATTTATATATATTTAATGTTTTTATATATCTATATATGTATAATTCGGGTTTCGGGTTGTTTGACGTCTTTACCCAAGTCCATCCAAATTTAATTCGAGCTCCTGAATTTTTACCCAAACTCGTACCGAATTTGAAAATATCTTGTCCAAACTCTAAAAAATTTTAGATTGGGTTTGGGTTGTTTGGGTTGAGCCCGCCCAAGTTACACCTAGGTACATGTAAGTCTGATTGGTCCAATACTTTCTTATTTATTAATTAATCCAACAACATAGAGTATGTCTGACCTAGTATAAATGAGGTATCAAACACTTCCAACTAAACTTTTAAAGTAAGTTGGTTTCACATTATCACAATTAGTGCTCTTCCTTAGCTCTAATCTATTACCAAGAGAATGTTAACCTTATTATCACAAGCGAGTGATATACACGATACGTGTACAATTCAAATTAGTAAAATTAAAAACAAAAATAATAAATTAATTAATGTTATAATATGTATAACTTTATACCTCTTTTTTAACTTTTTATTTTATGATAGAAAAACATAACATGTAACGTGAGGAAAAGCAAAGGTTTCAAAACACTAACTGACCTTATATTAATAGTATAGATACTCATTCCAAATCTTTTGAGAATCTACTTTGCAAAATGTCTTTGAAAAATGAAATTTTCATATTCTCTTTTCACAACTTCATTGTCAAGAAAGAGATATATCAATCCAATTTAAACTCATGAATCATACTCATGTTGATTTTCTTGAACATATAGTATAGAATTGTTCCCAATGAAATCGAAGTCATCAATATAGATCCCCACAAGTAAACACCTTTCTATCAGCATCCATCTTCATATAGTGCTCTTTTGAGAACACAGGTTAAAAGCTGCTTTTGCAGCTTGGGAATAAAAAAATTAACTTTACTTTTTTTAGCAAGCAGTGATTTGGTAAGTCTAAAAAAATAAGTTGTGAAATTATAATTATACCCTTTATATTATTTGAGTTCTACATAAGTAAAAATATAAATTTTTTAAATTGAGTGGAGATATTTTAGTCATTTAATTATGATGTGACATCATAAATAAATATTAATTAAAAAAGTTAAAAGTGATTTTTTACCAACTTTTCAAATTACTTTCTAAAAAAATTAAAAAACTTGATTAAAAGTCAAAAGTAAATTTTTAACTATCTTCTCAAAATACTCCAATGCACACTTTCAACGTTATTTCTCAAGTTTATTATGATAAAAGTACTTATTAATTATTGCATTTCATACACATGGTGCTTGTTTTTAGTCCATAAAGGGGTTTCTTAAACTTGTAAACCTAATCTTCATGCCTTTGACATACCTCAAAAGTTGTTCAACATAAATTTTTTCTTCAAGAAAATCGTTTAATAATGTTAATTTCAAGTTGATAAAATTTTCCATTCATGTTGGGTATAATTAAAGAAATCATCAATCTAATAATCTCTAAACAAGTCACGGAAGCAAAAATCTCTCCATAATCAATTCTGACTCTTTCTTGTGGCATTTTTACCTTGTATCTTTGAACTTCACATTGTATGACTCTTTATTTTGTACACCCATTTCAAGCCAACTCTCTTCTGGCCTTGTGGTAAGCTAACAAGCACTCATCTATCATTCTTCATAATTGCTTTGATTTTTTGGGTAAATAGTATTTCTATTGGACAATCTTTAAATAATTATATTACAAGTGAAATATATTTGTTGATGCAATAGACAAAAATAAATAAATAAATAAATAAATACTTCCATCATCAAACACAGAAAAAGACTTACAACCCATGAAAGATAACCAAAAAAAAAAAAAAATTTTATTCAACAAAAAGCTGCTAAAACATTGCCAAACCACACTGAGAGTTGTAATGTAATATAAAAATATCAGAAACGGTTGGAAAAATTAAATCTACTTTATTCTTTAATTTTGAAGCATTTTTTTTTCTCCTAAACAAAGATGTTTAGTTTGGTTTGGTTTTCAAAATTTGTGTTGAGAAAAGAAAAAAAAATGCAAAATTTGGTAAAAATAAATAAAAAACAATATGTAGTTTTATTTTTTTTGGAGGGCAGAAATTATTTTTTAAATTTTGAAAAGGAAATTTTTTTTAAGATCCATGATATTAAGATTTTATAAAATAAAAGATATATAATATTTTCATAGTAGTTAAAGTCCCTTAAAATTTTTACAAAAAAAATTCGATTCAAAGAAATTTCGTCTGACTCAGAAAAATTTCAGCCTGACACAAAGAAATTTTAATTTTTACAGACAAATTTCTCTAATTTCATAGAAAAATTTTAAAATTTCTCTAATATAATCGCAGAGAAATTTCATCAAAACATCCTGGACCTCTCATATTATACAAAGTTAGAAAGGATGTTTTACTAATTTTCTCATTTTAACAATATTATTTTGATGTTTATTTTTGTCAAATTAATATCTATCTTTTTTAATTATAAAAAAAAAAAAATCTGAAAATAATTTCCGCAAATCAAACCAGGCCAATATCTTGCCACTCTTTCTTATCTCTTCCCCCCAACGGTTACACACACACTCGTGAAGTGAGAGAGCGAGAGAAAAACAGTCACATAGAGATGATGAGTTCTTCAATCTCCATACCCATTTCGCCCACTTCTCACAAACTCTTCGAACCCAATAACAATCGTCTTCTATTTGGTCACTCTCTCTTCCCAAAACGCATTTTCTTTGCTAAGAAAAGAGTTTCTTTCACTGCAACAAGGGCTTTGCTCTCAACTTCTAAAGAATCAGTTTTAAAGGATTTCCATGAAAGAAGAGCTCTCAAGGTATTGTGATTATCCAACTGACTCCCACTTACCCTCTTGCTATTACCCCGTTCCGTTATGTCTTTGATTTTCTTTCAATGGACTGTTTGGCTTCTGAGAAAATCAGAATTTTTGTAGTGCTGGACTCTTCCTATTGCCTGAAAGGCTGAAGCCCATCTTTATTTATTTTTTATCTTCTTCTTTTTTCTGGGTATTTTCATATGAATCCCTTTTTGGGTTTTAAGTGGATTTTTACTCTATATGTAAGAAAAAAATTTACTCTGTTTTTAATAAAATATATAGGGGATTTTTTCCAAACATTGTGAGTTATCTGAAATAATGAATTTTGATAACTGAGGACTGTCTGAATTGATGGTTTTTACAATCATGTTATTGCACTAATCAATTGTTGTAATTTTGTTCCAAAAACAATAGTTGTATAATTCTCTGTTTGATTCATAAGTTTGTTTAACATGGAAAACAACGTGAACAGAAAAAAAATGACAAGATTATGGAACAAAATTCTACTTTTGCCTGCTCTTTTTCATAATTTCTTTTCATTTAGTAAAAGAAATTTAACCTCACCTTTTTATTTTAGGAGGGAAAAATAAAAGCATGGAAAAATGGTTTTCCTTTCCTCTTCCTTTTCCGTTAGCAATTCCAAGGTCCAAACAAAGCTTAAAATTTGACACACATCCATATATTAGCACACTGCTTTCCCTAATAAAATTAATTTTTGTGTATGTTTTTTTGTATTTTCTTTTCTTAGTGATACCAAGCTAGTATTTGTGTCCTTTGCAGATTATTTCAGGCTTGCAGAATTTTTGTAGAGACAATGTTGCTTCTGTTGTTACTGCTGCAGATAAGGTTGGTCGTTCGTGTTCATCTTAGTTCATTTGATTGTACTCTATAACTTATCTATTATAAAGCTAGAACCTAACTAATTCTCAATCTCAGAATGAAAAACATTTAGCTTTTTCCACAAAATACAAGATCACTCATTCTAAAATCTAGTAGTATAATATAATCCATAGGTGCAAAGATGGCAAAATTATTGAAAGAAGGTATTTCTGTAATTTTGGGGATTTTTTGCTTGGAAAAAAACAGTTGAGGCAAACACTTATTCTAGGAAGGGCGTTCATTGCTACCTTGAGATCAAAACTTTCAACTTCCTTTTGACGAAGCACCTTGTACCCGCTGCTTTATAGAATCACATAAAAAGAAAATTTTATGTTCAAACAATTTTTGTTGGTAAAATTGTCACTGCATAATCAAGATTAAAGAATATTGTGTGCCTAACTCTAGTGGCAATCTAGAGAAGTGAACTTGATGTTTATATGTTTTATAAACTTTATTCTGACATGTCTCAACACCCTCCATCACTATTTTTGAATTTGTTTCTCACTTTTATGTTAATCACGCAGGGTGGGGCAACTCATGTGGACATAGCTTGTGACCCGGAGTTGGTGAAGCTTGCCACTAGCTTGACTTCTCTTCCAGTAATTTCTTACTCTTTGGATTTGCTTTTCGGATCGTTCTTCCTTCAAATTAAATGTTTACTCTTTACATTATGCAGCTTTCCCGGCTGTGATATTGCAGAGAAATTATTCAGTGCTCTTGGAGCAAGTCTAGGTGGTGCTTCAAATTAACAACTATTGGAATTGAGCATTGCTCCAGGAGCACTGAATAATTTCTCGATATTGTGTATAAAGTCTTTTAAAAAGAAGACTTGTTAAATGTTCTTATGAACTAAATTTTTGCCTCAATAACATGAACTCAATTCACTTGTATTAGTGCTTGTCACTTAATACCATATATCATAATATTAATTTGCCCAATATATTAGAATCTTATTGAGATCATATTGTTAAGTATTTTGAAAATTATCCAACTGTCGCTTTATGTCATGGATCAACTAGTTGGTGTTATTGGGTTGACTTTTTCAATGTATACAGATTTTGCAGTTTGATGAACACATTTATCTAGCACAGTATCTGATGACTGCATTTTTTTTTTTTTTTTTTTTGCATAATCCCTTTTCCAATGGAGTTGAGTTTTTAATCATTTATGATCTGATGACTCGCATGTCTCACTTGCAGGTTTGTGTCTCTTCTGTTGATCCAGCAGCATTTCCAGCTGCTGTTGAAGCAGGAGCATTGATGGTTAGGCCATAATCTTAAGCTACTGTCATTTGATTTTGAGTTCACAAGCTTGAATATATGACCCTGTGGCTTTTTAATGTAATATTACATAAGTAGAAAAAGCACAATACATATTGTAAATTCTTATCAACAAAAGCTGATGGTTGATGCAGGTAGAGATTGGAAATTATGATTCCTTTTATGAGATGGGCATTCTTTTCTCTCCAGAGCAGGTATAAGAAAATACTAATCAAGGACTTATCTTATAAGAAAAAGTTGTTGCTTAAAAAATTGATGCAGTTAGCAAATGCTAAAAAAGGTTTCTTTGTTATTGCAAAGTTTAGGTAAGTTGATGTGCTTTTTTGCTCTTTTTTTTTTTTTTTTTTTTTAGTGATTTGCTTTTAGATTTTTCATTTTTTTTAAGATCCTTCTAGACTAGAAGGGGACTGAGAAGTAGAAAATTTTAATGCAAAATTTAAAAAATTTCACTAAAGACAAAAAAAAAAAGTTTGAAAAAAATGTGACTTTTTTAGCAATTGGAAAACATAGATGAATCTTGTTAAAGAAGTTGTTTTATCACAATTTTCAGCTAAAAGAGCCATAGCCAAACGGTCTATCTTTTTCTTTTCTTTTTTTGGGTGCTTAAATAGCCAAAAAGTGACTAAAAAAGCAGTAGCCAAACAGGGCCTGTAACTCAAGCTCAACTTGAGGGAGTACCTGCGGTCGAAGCAGGGGCACTATGGTCACGTTCAATCGGGTCCCCCTTCAACCTTTTTCCTGCTGAGAAAAATCCAGTAAAAGCATGAAAAATAGAGAATTAGACAACAGAGTCAGCTGTGACAAGTAATTTTTGGAACATCCTAAATGAATTTGAAGACTAATTTTCCACCTCATGATTTTCTCATCATATTGTTCCAACTAATACAAATCATAAGCCAATTAATTCATTCTGTTCAAACCATTCAAAGAAGCTTCTGATGATTTCTCTTCTTCTTACGCTGTCGAATATTGTTTGCAGATACTAAATCTAACAAAGGAGACTAAGAGAATTCTTCCATCTGTGACACTATCAGTCACCGTGCCTCACACACTAAGCCTCCCGGATCAGGTCACATTCAACATTTTTATCTGAAGTATATAGTTCAGATTAGCTCGATTTGTTTATTGAATTTTATTTATTTATTTATTTTTTGAACAGGTCAAGCTAGCAGAACGGTTGGAACAGGAAGGGGTTGACATTATCCAGACCGAAGGAGGGAAATGTTCTAATCCCTCGAAGGCTGGCGTTCTTGGTTTGATTGAGAAGGTATGATAAATACATACACATTATATATACATTATATTTGAATGAAGGACGATAAGAAGATCCGGAGTGTTCCTTTAGGCAAATGTTGCAAGAACAGACCATAAAATGTAGTAATGAGCGTGAAAATGTACCCACAAAACCTGTTATATTTGTCAGTGTCTTGTAAAATAGGTCAAGATCTATTTGCAACACTCACTGAACCTTGAACATCATCTTAAAAGGTTTTGGGGAGAGATTCTGACCCAACTACTGCTCGACTGACACTAATGCTTTGTTTGAATCTTGGATTTATTAAGGGTCAGGGAAATGAAAATTTTTTAAAAATGAATGCAGCTTCTTTCATTTTCTTTGTATCTTTTCCCTTTTCTTTTCCGTTTGTCTCTATTAATTCACGATTCAAACATAGCCTAAAGGATGAAAATGAAGTTGCAGTATTCAGCAGCTGATGAATTGTATAACTGCCTTTCTTGGTAAATAAGTTTTATTTTTTTTTCTTTTTTATGAACGTGAAAAATATAAAGAAATAAAAAAAAATGCTACACAAAATAAACTTCCTTAATTTTTTTTAATAATTAAGGGCAAATTACAAACACCCCCTCGAGGTTTGGTGAAAATACAGATTCCCCCCTGAGGTTTGAGAAATTACATCCCGCCCCCTGAGGTTTACATTTTCATAACAAATTGCCCCCTAGGGTTTTTATTTTCATACAGATTCCCCCCTAATTTTTTCTAATTTATTATGAAAATTTGACCCTCAGGGGGGAATTTGTAATTTCTCAAACCTCAGGGGGGAATCTGTATTTTTACTAAACCTCGAGGGGGTGTTTGTAATTTACCCATAAATTTAATGTGGCGAGTAGTAATGAAGTATTAATATTTGAAATGGGACCCACTGAATTTAAATGATAAGAACAATGCAACTGACACATCAGTCGGTAAACTAGGTTTGTTAAAAATGTATGTTTCTATAACATTACTCATATAAAACATAAACCCGAAAGTTTATTTACTCTGATCTCAAAATGTATGCTTTTCTAATCAATTCAACTATCAGTAGAAGTATACATTTGCAAGCAAAAGTTGTATGCACTCAAAACAGATTCCTTGAGAGCCCTTCTATGAAAACACCTTTTATGGACATAGAAGCTGTGAAAAATGTTATGTTTGCAACAGTCATCCAAACTTCAAATTCTCCTGGCAGTTCCACTCCATGTGTCGGGTTCTGGGAAAGTCATCCCAATACTAGTGTTATCATATTCTATTTCCCGGGTTGTCAAGATCACTGTCAGGTTCTGTGATTGATTTTCAATATGTGACTGACATATTGTTTTCACTTCAATGGAAAATTTTTAGGCAACCCCAACGCTAGCATCAGTGTATTCTATTTCCCGGGCTGTCAAGGTTCCTGTTATGTGTTCGTCTGGACTGAGTGCAGTTACAGCGCCAATGGCCATCGCTGCAGGCGCTGCTGGTGTGGTATGTAATCTAAAAACTGTTAATGTGGGATGATGATCTTTGTATATTGAAGAATTAGGTTTGTTCAAATATAGTGAAGTAAATCACTAACATTAGTGTTTTCATGTATATACAGGGTGTAGGGTCAGCGATTAACAAGCTTAATGATGTGGTTGCGATGGTTGCAGAGGTCAGAAGTATTGCCGATTCATTAGGCATCTCTTCTGGTAGGCAAACGGTTGTTGAGGAGAAGACATTGAGACTGTAATTCATACAATTTTGTCAGTTCAAGATGCCATACATATATATGACTTGGAAAAACACTTGGGTTTCTATGAGATTATGTATAATAAACCAAACAATTGATTACTATTGCAATTTCAACTTCCTTTATTTTTTTTTCTCTTTCTTTCTTTCTTTCTTTATCTTGTTTGTTTTCTGAAAAAGTATCACACAATGCCTTCTGAAAACATATGGTGTATAATTCGTCATTTTGTAGAGAGAGTGAGCGAGAGTTCAGGTGGATGATATACATTGGACAGAATGTAGTTTCGTTATGCTCCATCTGTTTGGGAAAAATATTTTATGAATTTCCGCATTTTGTACATTTGATATAACGAAAAATAAAAGCTAACCCAATTTTTTTTTTTTTTTTTTTTTTGATACACAGAACACCTCTAAGGCAGGATCTTTAAGATCCCTCTACAAGCCAAATTGGGATAAACTAGCCGATTTACCTAAACCAAATTGGGTGAAGCTAACCGATCTACCTAAACCGTCGGATTTGCACTTGAGTAGTAGAGGGTTCGAACCCTGATCAATAAGGAGAGGAGCATACTCCCTTACCAATTAGGATGCCCCTTGGTGGTGTCAACTGAAATTATTTTTGATGATCAACAAAAAAACAAATCTATTTAGACAAAAAATTTGAAAGGTGAAATATTTTTCAAACTAAAATCTTACCAATTGCTACCCCACCCCCACTAATACAACTATAATTAGTACATTAGTTTTAAGAATACAGCCAGGAAAACGTTTTAATCCAAAAAAAATTTCTGTAATTTTTTTTTTTTATATGTTTTCTGCCAAAACGAGGGGGTGTAATTGAGAACAAAACCTGGTCAACAAATGTAAAAGATCCCACTGGGATCAAAATCCAATAAATTTCAGCAAAAACCAAAAGCATTAGCCACCAAAAATCACGTACTTCTGTATCAAATCGAATGCAATTTCCAAACAGTAATTTACATAAAGATTATACAGTTGTGTAGTTCCAAAGAACCATGAAGTTATATACAACTGATTTCCCAAATTTCTGCTGTTCCTGCAGAAACACTTCTTCCCAGAACAAATAATCCTAACGGTCCTACTCATCAAACGCTGAGTCCTCACTTTCTTGATCCTCTCCGCTTTCCTGCAAAATTTCCGTTCATTCATAAGACAGAAAATATGTCACACAGTAATCATGCCATAGAATCATGGCATTCAAGAAACTCAAAGAACATGTAAAAGAAGCCTACCTTCTTTTTGTTATATGCCGCGATGGATTTATCAAAGTCTGCTCGTTTCTCTGTGGCTATATCATAGTATTGAACCTTTTCCTATTACATGAAAATTTAAAGGTTATAGCTGCGGGAAAAAAAAATGGTAAAAAAAGGAAGGCAAATAGCCATGAATCCATTAGCACATTCCATTTTAGGTTTTCTGGTATTTGAGCGCGTTTTGAGTTTGCAATACAATGAGAAACCAACCCACCTTGATTTAATTAATTATTATAGCCGTGGTAACTTATCAACATTTAACCTGATTCAGATTCAAGCATCGTCATAACCAACATTCTCACCCACTAAAACCACCATCACATCAAACCATTGACCGACTTCACTACCATTAATAATTAAAGGACAATCTTAGATGTTTCTTTTGTTTATTTCTACTCAGCATACTTCTATGGATCTCAAAATGCACAACTGAGAAGGATTTCACTTCAGGGTCACATGAGGATTCCGTTTTATAAATAAAAAACTAAGGATAGTTTAAAACAAGTGTCAAGCGTTGCGCACTGCCAAACACATTCAAATCTATGCCATTCCCTCACACAGCTTTTTTTTCTTTTTTTTTTTAACTGAAAACGTAGGTACCTACATCCATGAAATTTTTCTAAATTCAATCCAGATCAAATGATTAATTGAACCTTTATTGGGAAACCAAAGACAGGACAAAACAATCCATAATTTTGTTGATTGGATACAAATGTGAAAGAAAATGATGAGCAGATGGTGTTTAAGAGTATACAGTATAGTGAACTTCAGTTGAAGCACAAACCTCATATGTCATTGTTTTCCACTTCTCTCCGCAAGCTTTGCCAATCTGAAGCATGAAAGTATAGAAAAATTACATGAATATCAAAAGGGGAAAAGGGAGAGAAAATGGAACCAAATTAATAGTTAAATCAAAATGAACCAAATATGGAACATTCCCATTCATACATCACGCATTGACTTGACATCTGGATTCTTTTCTTGGAATTCTTTACGAAAATCCTCCCTTGAAAATCAAATCCAATAATCAGTTAAGAAACAAAAACTTATACAGATCTTATGCGTACATGTGTGTAAAGCATAAAAAACCTAGCAGGCAAGGAAAAATTTAAGAAGCAGGTTGTGCATGCAGTTCATGCATATAATAGTTTACTTGCACCCAACCCTGTTACAAAGATAGCTAGTATAGCAAATAACTGGGAGCCTTGTGCATTGGGTATGACCTTTACAATTGTTGCATATACATTAGTATGATGCTTCAAGTGTAAAATCATTCTTCCCATGAAATTCATCCAATGGCATCATTGGGTCATTTCCTAAACATGCCACATGTACAGTGGAATTTCAATTTCATGTCATCCATGTTACTATTAGGACTAACATTAGGTAGGCAATTTCATGACTTGGATGTGCAACCTTAGATAGAACCCAAGCCACTACCGTGAGAAGAGCACATTGGACTATACCTACAACATCTTGGAAGCCTGAAGTGCTATTGGAGACCTTCATATATATGGAAGAAGTGCTATGGAAGAGCTTCATCAACACAAAGAAAGCTTTGGATAAGGAACAGACCAAGTAGGACAAGCAAAGGCTCAAAAATTTTAAGTTTTGTCAGCTTGGTCAACCATAGTAAGAAGTATGGTAAACTATGGTAAAGTCCAGTCTAGGAAATGTTCATCACACAGTGACGGTCGACCAAGGTGGATGTCCAGAAGAACCCAAGTGGCAATAGTTTGGTCGATCATACTGATGCATGGTCAAACATAGCGATCAAAGATGGTTGACCACGACTGTAGAATGGTTGACACACTAGGAAATTTGTCCCCCACACCCACCCACACCCCCCCAAAAAAAATAAAAAAAATAAAAAAAAATAAATTAGCCATTAACTAACCGTTGGAGGCGCAACTATATATAACACCCCCCCAGCAGTCCCCATTTGGGATCATGAGAGAAGGGACCTAAATGTATGTACACCTCTTGTACCCTCACAAACACCATTTTGGGAATTATGAGAGAAGGGACCTACATGTATGTACACCTCTCGTACCCTCACAAACACCATTTTGAGTGTTGTTCCAACTATTGGAGAGTGAGAGAAGCCTTCATTCCTTTGACACAAGTTTTCCAAGGACTTGCTCCAAGGGAGTCATGAAGTTCTTTGCTAGTGGAACTACGGGAATCTAAAAACATCATCCTAGTGGTGACTCCTTTTGTACTGACTTGTCTAAATTTACCAAACTTTAGTCTCACAAAACTTATTAAATCCAGCACCAAAAGACTTCCGACCATAATGTCGCCTTCTATTGCTTTTTCTCACGAAATTGAAACCCTAAAAACTTACCTCTTTCATACAACCTGAGAATCTGTAAAGCTCATTCTTAAACAAACTTTAGCCGCATAAAACTAATTAAAACCAGCCCCCAAAAACCTCCTGGCATACTTAAACATGAATTTCCGTATTATAATTTTCAAGAGTGTTTATATGCATTTTGATCTTTGCCCTTCAACTTGAACAACCTTCAATTTGCCAAAATACATTCCTATTCCATCTTAAAAGTCATCCTTTTGGTGAATTTAGCTTCTTAGCCTATATGAAACTTGCAGAGGCCTTGCTTGGCAAAGGTTTTTTTTTTTTTTGGGGGGGGGGGGGGGGGGGGGGGGGGGTCTAAAATCTACAAAAAGATAAAATAGACCAAAATAGCCAATAAGACAAATGTCATGTCAAATCCGTAATCATTTTACTTTTTCTTTTACAAACATCATATCCAACTATAAAAAAATACAACCATCTTTCCAAATACAAATATTTTAGCCTACTAAAATAGCCAACTTCCCAAACGAGGCTAGAGTATTAAAAAGAATTTTACCAACCCAACAAAATTTTTTCCCTTTAACCTTAAGTCAATTAGTTTCAGCAAGGAACAAGTTTTCTTTCTTTCTCAAACCCTCACATACTTGCCACAGACCTTTTTGCAAATGATATGGCCCTAGATAAAGCCAAATGAAACAGCAAAGGATAGATTTTAAAAAGAAAAATTAAAATAAAGGATTCACCTAGCCAGTGCTGAATTATTGAAAATAAGGATTCGTCAAGTTGATAAATGAACATGTGCCGCACACACAAACATACATTTTTATATCTTAAAGTTTAAGTAGCCCAAAAAAGAGGGAAAAAAATGTAGTAGGGAACTAAGGAGCTCAAAGCTAACAGAGCATCTGGTCAAATTTTTATTTACAAAAATCTTACACTTTTGATGAATTGTTAGGGCATAGTATGTTTTTTTTTTTTGGATAAAATTGTTAGGGCATAGTATGTGACACCTGTTAAAACAGATGTCTGCCATGAAGTCAGAATTCTTGATTATGTTGATGATTAGCTGCCATAGAACCCAACAAATCAAGATAAAGAATTTGTCAAGTTAATGATTTAGGCTGAATTATACACAGAAGAATAATCTGTAACTTTTACGGGAAAGGATTGAGAAAAAAGTGTTTCCTTCGAGAAAATAGTAATAGTGAGCATCTGGTCCACTCTTTACATACAAAACCTCTAAATTTTTTGAGGAATTGTTAGGGCATGGAATGTGACACCTTTTAAAATGGATTATCTGCCATTAAGTCAGAATTCCTGATTATGTTGAGGATTGCCTAGCTGCCATAAAGCCAGATTTAGGCAGACCGAACAAATCAAGATAAAGACTTTGTCAAGTTAATGATTTAGGTTGAATTATACACAGAAGAATAATCTGTAACTTATGTTGTGTTTGGGTCATGGATTTGGGTAGGAATTTGAAAAGGGAAAGGGGAAAGGTGAGTAAAATGCAAGTGAAATATAGCCTGTCCCTTTCCTTTCCAAATCCCTACCCAAGTCCATAATCCAAACAGAGTCTTATGGGAAAGGATTTGAGAAAAAAGCGTCTCCTTCGAGAAAATAGTTATACTAGAACCTACATTCTCCTTCAACAATTGAACACACTTATTGGGAAATAAACTAGTTTTTATTTTCCTTCTAATTTCATTTCCTGTCAATAACGAAAAGATCCATTTAAACCCTATCAAAAACAAACCCAATTGAAGGTCACAACAAAAAACACAAACACACACACACACACACACACACACAACACATTGCCAATTCAACTTGCATTGATGATTATTCATGAATTTATAAACACAACAAACAATTAAAACAATAGATACAAGAAATAAAACATTTTAGAGAAACTAAAAAAATCAAAGTTGAGATTATAATATAAAAAATATACAAAAACATACAAGAAGTAGAAGAAAGCAGTGGGGGGCTTCTTGGGTTTCTTGGCATCGATTTTCGCTGCCTTCTTCTTCGGCGTAGTCTTGGACTTGTTTCCCGAATTGGGTCTGCTCTGCTTCATCACTTTCTTCATCTTCTTCCCCGTTGATTTTATCTTCAACGCGATTTTCCTGGAAAATTTTAATCCATCATTTTCCTAGAAAAAACAAACCATAGAGAAAGCCAAAAGGGTTAAAGTATGCTGAGGAGAGAGAGTGGTGCTTACCCAGTTGTTGGGTTTTCAGCAGAAGCAGAGGCTGAGGAAGATTTTCGAGATTTTGAAGCTTTCTTTGCCATGGTGTGTGTGAGTGTGTGCCTATTTTGAAGCTTTTGGCGTATTTTCCTTGAGGTTTTGTATTGTATGGGGCTGCCCGTTGAAGCTGAAGGTTAGTAGAAAATTAAGGCCGCGTTTGGTTTGATTTTCACAAATAAATTTTAAAAATTATCTCCGCATTTCAAAAGATAAAATTATGATCTCGTTTGCAACTTGGCTTTTTGACTATTTTATGAGGTGAGGGCTTGTCTCCAATTTACAAAATAAATCAAACGGCATTGTTAGGTCCGGGAGGTTCACAATGGGTTTTATTTAGATAATTTGAACTGTTTAATGTATAAAACTCATCAAGTACTTCATTCTTATAAAAAGTCACGTTAATGAGATATTAATAGCCCTTTGATTAAAATATATTTTTGTCAATAATTTATTTTTAAAATCATAATTTACCATTAAAAAAATGATCTGATCAAGAAACTAACGATATCCGATCAACGTAATTGTTTACAAGGATAAAGTGTTTGATAAACTCTACATATTCAATGGTTTAAATCATCTAAACGAGACTTGTGAGGGGCCTCACAAGCCCAACAACGTTGTCCAATTTGCAAAATGGACTGGAGACAAGCTTGGCCCCTTTTATAAAATGACAAAAAGTTGTGTTTTCGATGATTTATGAAATTTTTTTTTTTTAGTTGAATAGATATTTGTGATAAAAAAGTTATTAATTGATGTATATGATATGATATTTTATCTTATTAACTATTTTAACTTATATATATATATATATTGACTATTTTAACCCCAAAAAAAAAAAAAAAAACTCTTTCCAAACATAAAATTGATAAGAGTATTTTGAGTTTTTGATTTTTTTTTCACTAAATTAATTTTTCATTTATTTATTTATTTTTTGTGAAAACAAATTCTAAAAATCAACTAAACAAAACTTAATTATTTCAAAACTACTAATAACCTCCACTCTGTTTTCTTTAGTTTTCTTATCTCAAAATTTTTGAAAAAAATTAAAATTTAATTTGGTGATAAAATAAGAGTGTTATTATTAGCACGTACCTTTATTCTTTATTTCTCCCAATTTAACTTTTTTTTATTACAATTATAACTTGAAATAAAATTACCATAAAAGACAACCTCCAATGGAGCACCTATCTACTAAATGAAGACAATTAGAATTGCACTCTAAATTGTACATCTACCTTTACGAAAAGAAATTACTATTCAACGGATAGAGTACCATGACCAACCTAAACCCTAATCATAATTCATTTTCTCATCAGCACCCTAAACCCTAATCAGAAGTCATTGTCTTTTTCTTTTCTTTTTTTTCTTTCTTTTAAAAGCAACAACGAAACCATAGATTATATACATTGGATATAGAAATCATTGTCGTTGATTTCACCAAAAGACAAATGACGAATGATGGTACCATTGCGGCATCAAATGAACCTATTGGTTAGATGAGTCAAGTAATGGAGGACGATGATAATAGTTCGGACGAGATTGCCGTTCCATTGATAAATTTATCTATCTTTTCAATCCTTGCATTAACAAATTATTTATGTTTGGCAACACAATATTGAACAAATCCTTTATGTTTGGTAACATAGCACAAAACATAAAAGACTTATACAGTTACTCAGTTTTGAACATAAAAACCCAATTAAAGGGTAGATTTTGAACAAATCCAAGAGTATAAACTCCGATTCAAATGACTATGTTCTCAGTTTCTATCAAAATCGAAGAACCTAGTTTTCTTGGATTGAAAATTGCGCTCAATTAGAGTTTCGAATTGATTCAATCAATTTTCAACACAATCAGTCTTCATCATCGATGATGGAGACAGTGTCGCTAATGGAGGGGGATTGTCATCCTTCATTGTTGATAGAGAAGGTATGTAAATGAGGTGGGTGTACATAAATTAGGTGATAATATTATAAACAGGGATAAGTATTAAGTGGCGATTCTGAAAGAAATATTATTAAAATTGAATTTTTAAGTGTGGGTTCAAAGAAATAAGGGGTCGAAAAAATAAAGATAGGTGTTAATGGTAACAATCTAAAATAATAGATCAGAAATTTTAGAGCAAATTTTTTTTTTAATGTAAATATATTTAAATATTTATTTTTATCAAATTAAATTATATTTTTGGAAATTTTTTTTTAATTATTTTGAAATTAGAATCAAACAGGACTCTCATGTTTTACAACTTAAAAAACAAAATTAATAATAATAAATAAAAAAAAAAGGCCAAAACAGGAAAATAAACAACTAAAACAAAATCTTTTTTTTTTTTTCTCTTCTCCTCTCTACAAAACCATCTATAAACATCGAAATAAAACAAAATAACAACACTACAAATCCATCATCATTAACTCAGAATTTATCTAGAAAAAGGAATCAATCGCTCATATTCATTTCATATGTAGACCCCACACTTCATCAATTCAATTTCCATCACACAATCACATTTGAGGTAAATTCAAAATTTGTAAACATAGGTTCTTAACATTTTTCAAAACCAAAAAGTTTACAACCAAACTTTATAACAACATTCATGTAATTAATGACACTATCTTGATGTTGTGTTTTGATAACCAATAGGTTAGTCCGATTGGTCAAAATTTCTACCCCTCATTAGGAGGTCAGTGCAATTCATTGAATTTTATTGTAACATCTTATATAAATCAAATTTATGAGAAAAAATATTATTTTTGATCATAAATTTAAAAATATAAAAAAAAGTAAGACAAATATAAATGAAATATAAATATAAACATATTTTTTTAATTTCTCTTATACTTTTTAAATTTTTACCATGATTCAAATATAACGTAACAAGCAAAAGTTACACAAAGCAAATGGAAAGCACCCTAGAAAGTCAAAATGAGTACATGGATAGATATACACTTTTTGTTTTTTTGATCAAGATGGATAGATGTACACTTCCTAACATAACTCCAGCTGCTTGGTGGAATACAAAGGAAAATTATTTTTTTCCCCCGATTAAAATTAGGAAAAATATAAAAAAAATAATTGTAAATATGCACTAGATTGTATTTTCATGAATTTATAATTATTTTTTTTACTTTTCATTTTTTAGATATTTCCCCTTAAAATTATCTCATTCAATCTCTTTTTATTTTTACCATTTATATATAACGACAAAAATGCATTATTATTATTTTTATAATTTTAGATAGTCTAATCAACTTGAAAGAAGAAAATTTTGTATTATTATCAATTATTGCTGTTATTTAATTTTCAAGAAAAAAAATAAAAATAATGGAAAATCAGTCTAGTTTATTTATTATTTGGTTAAGATTGGATTTTTCTTTAATCCATCGTATGAGCTGAACCAATGTAGTTTGGGCATGTGAATTCATCACGAGTCGACTATAACAATCTAATCATTCATTTTATAAATTTCTTTATATAACTCATCAATTACAAAATTAAATTCATCTAATAATTTTGTCATATGATTCTGTGGGGATATATTTTCTAAGTACCAACACGTGGTAAGGTGACACCGACGTGTCAGCCGAGGTGTCACGTGTCGTGGTAAGTTAAGCCGAGGTGGTCTCGGAATTGCCGAGGTTATCTCCGAAGATATCGGAATCTGAGATAAGCGGATAAAGGACAGGAGTCCTAGATTGGGAGAAGACTTCAGTTTGGATAAAGGTAAAATTCTTGGAGAGTTTTGTCCTAAGCCCATTGGGAGTTCCAGATTAGCAATAATCCTAAGTCCATTGGAGTTAGGCTCCTATTGGGACTAAGATTGTATTGGCTATAAAAGAGAGGCACCCCCATGGGTCTGAGGTATGTTTTTATAGACTCAAGCTTGTGAGTTGAATACACAATTATCTTTGAGAGATATACTGACTTGATCGTCGGAGTGCCCTCGGGTGGAAGAACCACCGCCGGAGCCCTTTCTTTCTGTTGCAGGTCAAACAGGTGCCATCTATTCTGCCTGTGTTCTACAGCTGAATTACTAAGGTGGGCAGTGTGATCGGAAAATCACTCACACAATTTGGCGCCGTCTGTGGGAAAGAAAGACGAATAGATGGCCAGTAACGCACAAAACGAAAAGGTTGGGGACGACGCCCCCACTGGGAATGACGGGCATATCAACCTTGACGTCGGAGGAGACAACCACAACGAAGAAGCCCGTGGCCAGGGGCACGGGGGAAAATACGTCACCTAGGAGGGCGACACTTCAAAGAAAATAGACCAGGGCAGATACTACAATGAAGATAACCTCCAGGTATGGAGGGATAGGTGCCTACGGAGGGATGAGGAAGTAAAGGAATTAGCAGATAAGTTGGCTGACCTGCAGTCGGTCGTCAACTTCATGATGCAAAACAATGTCATGCAGCCACCATACCAAGCGAGACACGCCAATTCGATGGTTAATACTCGGAAGGAGAAGGAAAATAATTTCGAAACACCACAAAGACTCCAGAGCAAAGGCACTTCATCCCTCCTCCCGGAGGTAGGGCGAGAGGAGCCCAGAGAAGAGAAGTCCCAGAGGACGTATCAAGAAAAGGATCAGGAACGCAGAGAACATCGACATGTTCAAAGGCAGGCGCTCTGCTTTGACACAACCCACGGAGACAGATCAAAACGGGCCCATCACGAGGCCAAGAGTAGTGTGCCAAAGAGACTGAAGTCCAAAGACAGCCGAACTCCAGAGAGGAGTAAAGAAGACTTGAGAAACTACCTCAAAAGGAAGGAACAGAACGCTGAAGCCGAAGTAAATTCACCCGTCAAGCCGAGGACACCGTTCTCAGTAGAATTGGACAAGTTTGAAGCACCCAAAAGATTCAGCATGCCGAGGTTTCAAATATACGATGGTAAGTCAGACCCTAACTTCCACGTTGGACTATTTTTGAACTCAATGGTGTTATACAGTGGAAACGAGCCTCTACTCTGCAAAGTGTTCCCCTCGTCCTTCGAGGAGATTGCATCAGATTGGTTCCATAAATTACCAAAGAGAAGCGTGAAGACATGGGAAGGCCTGGCCGAGATGTTTGTGGCCAGGTTCGTAACAAACAAACTACAGCCATTAAGGGTGGATGCGCTAATGGCTTTAAAAATCAGCAAGGATGAAGGCCTCAGGGCCTATGCAAAGAGGTACTACGAGGTGTTCAACTGAATACTTGAATGCAACCAGGAGGTAGCGGTCGTATCTTTCAAGAACGGCCTGAAAGATGACTGTTCACTACGGAAATCTTTGGCAAAGACATTGCCGAAGAGCATGGAGGAGCTTATGGCGATAATTGAAAAATATGCACGAGCCGAGGAGGATACATCGGCCCACAAGGAAGTCAAACATGAAACAGGGAACAGCTCGCCGAAGCGAGGCCGAAGTAACAACGGACTCAGCAAAACAGAGATAAAGTTAAGAGCTAAACAAGCAGTGACAACCGTGTTCCGAATTCCAATTCAAAAAATCCTAGGAAAAATTCAGAGCCAACCCTATTTCAGAACACTAGCAAAGGAGCCAGGAGAGTTCATGGGAAGAAACATGGACAGACATTGTACTTACCACAATGAAAACGGACATACAACGCAGGGCTGCAGAGCCCTAAAGGCACATTTGGAAGATCTGGTAAGACAAGGCCACCTGAGAGACCTTGTCAATGAAACAGAACAAGAGAAGAACAGGCAAGATTGCCTCAGGCTCCAGCAGCCTCACCACCTCCGCAACCTCGGGCAGAAGGACCTCGGATAGTTAATGTGATCCATTCAAAGGTTAACGAGAATGAAGTCAGAAGAGAAACCTAAAAGGTAAGGCATCTACAGCATGTCTACCAAGTCGGGGAAAAGAGACATCGGCCTGAAGAGATCCAAGGACCAATAATAACCTTCACCGGTTTACCTAGAGGCGATCCGCACCGCACAATGGTGCCTGGGTAGTATCCCTCCAGGTTGGGAAGTGCCAAGTGAAACGCATCCTAATAGATCAAGGCAGCTCTTGCGACATCATGTACGTTAGATGTTACAAGGAGCTAGGCCTTCACCCAGACGACATGGAGTAATCGAATGGCCCGATGGTCGGCTTCAATGGAACGCCCACGTGGGCCCTGGGGGCTACAAACTTGGAAAGCAGTCGGTACTAGGAAGATCAGGACAGAATTCACCGTGATTGATACGTCTTCTCCTTACAACATCATATTGGGAAGGCCATGGTTGCATGCAATGGGGGCGGTTCCTTCAACATTGCACCAACTATTGCGCTTCCCAACAGAACATGGGATTGAAGAAGTCAGAGGAGATCAACTGCAGGCAAAAAATTACTCCATGGAAGCAATGAAGACAACCTGCAATGTTCGAGAACCAGAAAAGGCAGAGATTAAAGATGAGGACATAGAGGTCCTAGATGATGTCGGCAAGGAGCCGGCCGAGAAGAGTGAGGAATCACTAAAGAAAATCCTCGTCCAAGAGGGCGACAAAGAGCGCTTCTTTCTTCTCGGCTCAGGCTTAGCCGAAAAAGAAGAGAGAGAACGGAAGCTTTTTTAAGAACAAACATAGAAGTGTTCGCCTGGACACCTTATGAAATGCCTGGCATTGACCCCGAGGTCACATGTCACAGACTGAATGTCGACAGATCGGCGAAACCTGTGATACAACGAGCTAGAAGACCGACGTTGATGCACGTCGAAACAGTGGAAGAAGAAGTAGACAGACTCCTAGAAGCCAAGGCCATCAGAGAAGTCAATTATCCAACGTGGCTTTCAAATACAGCAGTGGTAAAAAAGAAAAATGGTAAATGGAGGGTTTGTGTAGATTTTACAAGCCTAAATAAAGCCTGCCCCAAAGATAGCTTCTCTCTACCAAAAATTGACCAACTAGTAGATGCTACGTCAGGACAGGGAATGATGAGCTTCCTGGACGCTTATAGGGGGTATCACCAGATAGCCATGTACCTCCCAGACGAGGAAAAGACAACATTCATTACCCCAAAAAGCCTGTACTGTTACAGAGTGATGCCTTTTGGACTGAAGAACGTAGGAGTAACCTACCAAAGACTGGTAACAAAAATGTTCAAACACCTGATAGGCCAGACAGTAGAAGTTTACATCGATGACATGGTCGTGAAGACCAAGGAACCAAAAAATCATCTTGCCGACCTAGCAAAGGTATTCAAGATACTTAAAGCATATCGGCTCCGACTCAACGCATCGAAATGCGCGTTCAGAGTTGGATCTGGTAAGTTTCTAGGGTACCTGGTAACAAGAAGGGGAATAGAGGCCAGCCCAGATCAGATCAAGGCCATCCTAGATCTACAGAGCCCAACCTTGGCCAAACAGGTTCAAATGCTCACCGGAAGGGCCGCAGCCCTAAACAGGTTTATAAGTCGAAGCTCAGACAAATGCAAACCCTTCTTCAACCTGGTAAAAAGGACTGCAGACTTCCTATGGACTGAAGAATGTGAGGCTGCTTTGGCCGACCTAAAAAAATATCTGACCACGGCTCTAGTCCTCTCAACACCTGAATCTGGGGAGGAGTTGTTTTTGTACTTAGCCGTATCTAAACACGCAGTTAGTGCAGTGCTAATCCGAGAAGAGCAGGGAGAATAGAAGGCTGTCTATTATGTAAGTAAAACCTTAGCCAACGCAGAAACAAGGTACTTACCACTGGAGAAATTAATGCTGGCCTTGGTGATGGCCTCAAAGAAGTTGAATCACTACTTCCAAGCACACAAGATTGTAGTGCTCACAGAACACCCATTGAAATCCTTGTTACAATAAGGAGACTTAACAGGAAGAATTGCAAGGTGGGCAGTAGCCTTGGGCCAGTATGACCTAGAGTTCAGGCCCAGAACAGCAATTAAGGGCCAAGTTTTGGCCGACTTTGTAGCAGAATTTACGCCTGAATCCATCGAACCTCGGGCTCCGTTGAGCCAAAATAAACAAGATCCCAGCAAGCAAGGAGAATCCCAGCCAAAGGCCAAGGAACAAAGAAAGGAAAAGCTCAGACCCTGTAGCATCTACATCGGTGACTCATTCAAACTGTTTGTCGATGGAAGTTCAAACCAACAAGGAGCGGGGACAGGAGTACTGCTAATATCCCCAGATGGGGAAATAATAGAGTAATCCATCCGTTTGGGGTTCAAGGCCTCAAACAATGAAGCAGAATACGAGGCATTAATTGCAGGACTAAAACTGGCAGCAGCAGCAGAAGCAGATGAGGTAATAGTTTTTTGTGATTCACAGAATTTGCAGCCAGAGACGAGAGGATGTCGGCATATGCAAAAGAGGTTATCAGATTGGCCGAGCTATTTCAGAACTGCCGACTTCTTCAAGTAAGCTGAGATGATAACAGCCACGCCGACGCGTTGGCTAACCTGGCAAGTTCAATATAGACTGGAAAAACAAAAACAATCATGATCGACTATATGTCGGGCCCGAGCATAGAACCACGGAGCGCAAAACAAGAAGCAATGTGTGTGGACATGGGGCCAAGCTGGATGGATGCAATTATTGCATTCCTGAAAGAAGGAAAATTGCCAGAAGATCGCAGGAAGGCATACAAAGTCAGATTGAAGTCAGCAAGATTCAGCCTGACTGCGGACGGACCTCTCTACAAAAGGTCCTTCACTAGACCCCTTTTAAGGTGCGTACACCCTCTACAAGTTGAAGATTTTTTATATGAAATTCATGAAGGGATTTGTGGAAGCCACATTGGGGGCAGATCATTAGCCCATAGGGCCATTACCCAGGGGTATTGGTAGCCCTACATGCAAAAAGATGCAGAAGCATACGTAAAAAAGTGCGAACAATGCCAAAAGTTTGCACCCTTGATTCATTAGCCAGCTGCTGACCTGAACCCAGTATCCAGCCCTTAGCCGTTTGCCCAATGGGGCATAGATCTGGTTGGACAACTTCCCCAAGCAACTGGGCAGAGAAAATACTTGTTGGTAGCAACAGATTACTTCACAAAATGGATAGAGGCAGAACCTCTTGCCAAAATCCGAGATGTGGACGTCAAGAATTTCATATGGAAAAACATTATTACCAGATTTGGCATTCTCAAAGCCATCGTTGCCGACAACAGAACACAGTTCGACAGCCAGCTTATCAAGAACTTCTGTGCAAAATTCAAGATCAAGAATTACTTTTCAACACCAAGTTTCCTCCAAAGTAATGGGCAAGCAGAAGCATCCAACAAAGTAATTCTGGATGGAATAAAGAAGAGGCTGTAGGCAGCAAAAGGAAAGTGGGTAGACGAATTACCCAATGTACTTTGGGCATATCGAACTACACCGAGAAGATCAACAAGGGAATCCCCCTTTGCCATGGCCTATGGCACAGAAGCAGTAATTCCACTGGAAGTCGGCATCCCAGGGATCCGAACCCAGGGAGTTAAGAATGGGATTAATGACATACTCTTAGCCCGTGATCTGGATCTTTTAGAAGAGCGAAGAGAGAAGGCTGCAATTCAGCTTACAGTATACCAACAACAGCTTGCTAGAGCTTACAACAAAAAGGTCAACCCAAGAGATTTTCAAGTCGGCAACTTAGTCTTAAGGAAAGCCGTCGGCAACAAGAAAGATCCCAGAGAGGGCAAGCTTGGCCCAAACTGGAAAGGACCATACAGAATTACTTCGGTGTTAGGCAATGGAGCCTATCGGCTTGAAGATAATGAGGGCAAAGCACTGCCAAGACCTTGGAACACTTGTAATTTAAAATTTTTCTATCAATGAGATGTTCATTATTTTTTGCCGATGTCATCAATAAAATCTTTTCGAATTTCTTCAAGCACATATGATTGATTAAGATACTTAACATTGTTTCTGGAAGATATGAAAAATGAGAACCCAAATGGAACTCAGGTTCACATTGGGGGCAAAGAAGATACAAAGTCTACCACTTGTTGAAATTTGTAGCAATTTACAAGTTGGTCAGACCGAATACAAAGTCTACCACTTGTTGAAATTTGTAGCAATTTACAAGTTGGTCAGACCGAATACAAAGTATACCACTTGTTGAAATTTGTAGTAATTTACAAGTTGGTCTGACCGAATACAAAGTCTACCACTTGTTGAAATTTGTAGCAATTTACAAGTTGGTCAGACCGATTACAAAGTTTACCACTTGTTGAAATTTGTAGCAATTTACAAGTTGGTCAAACCGATACAAAGCTTACCACTTGTTGAAATTTACAGCAATTTACAAGTTAAAAGTAAGCCGAGATGGTTCCTTAGCTTCACTTGTTGAAATTTGTAGCAATTTGCAAGTTGAAGTTAAGCCGAGATATTTGTTTCTCTTCACTTGTTGAAATTTGTAGTAATTTACAAGTTAAAGTTAAATCGACATGTTATCATCAATTTGAAATTTACTGACAATTCTGAGTTGAAGTAAAGGTTAAGTATACTGTTTAAACCCTTATTGAAATTTGTAGCAATTTACAAGAAGATCATTGTTTAAACATTTGTTATAACTTGGGAAAAGTTAACTGTATATGATAATCCTTGTTGAAATTTGTAGCAATTTACAAATAGGACAAACTGAGATTACTGTTTAAACACTCCTTGAAACTTCAGAAAAGTTTGCAAAGTTAACATTGAATAGTATATATACTTGTTGAAATTTATGAAAAGATTGCAGGTCAATATCTCGCCGAAGTAAAATTTGCAGTTATTATACCCGGGGTATGTAACCCCAAGAAGATTGTGCAAAAGAGGAATTATATAAATCATACAAAATATTCTAAGTATGAAGCCATACAGAAGCAACAAGGAAACATTAAAACATTCAGGGAAAAACAGTTGCAGTTATATATAAAGAAGGCACTATAGCCTAGCAGAAGTAAATTGTTCATGAGGAACAAAACAAAGGCACATTGGCTACAGAAGAAAACTTGTATTGTTCAGAAAACAAAGTACAAAAGACAAAGGGAAAAAAGCTATGATTCTTCAGCCTCAGGAGCGGTTTGAATTTGGACCTCAACAGTCTTTGGAAGAAAAACCTCGGCATCTTTTTCTACCACAACCTCGGCATTCTTGTCTGCCGCGATCTCGGCATCAATCTCAACAAGAGTTTTTTCAACACTTCTCTCAACCAGAAGAAGGTCAGAGGAAAGCCTACCAATGTCAGCTTCCTTGGGCACTTCTTCAGTATCTTTATCCTGGGTCAAGTCCAAAACTTGATCACCCTCAAGAGGAGACTTGACTTCACTAGCATCTTTGAGCTTCCTTACCAAGGCTTCATCATCATTATTATCTTCATCCTCATCTTCAGCCTGGGATTCAGATTCAGCTTCTTCCTCAGTCTGACTTGGAGGAGGAGGAGGAGGAGGAAATGGCAAACGAATAGCTTCGGCCTTGCGCCAGGGCGAATCAGCAGGAAGATCAAGTTTTTTGGCTAAGGACATCCAACCAAGGGAAAAGCCCCTGTTGCATGCTTTCTTAACTTGTAACTTGTAGTCTTCAGTGACATCGGCCACACCCTGGGCATAAGCCTTTTCGTCGGCTTCTTTAATTTCAGCCGACTTCGTGGCCAAGGCTTCATAAGCTCCTTCTACCGAGCTTGCTTTCTTCTCAGCCTCTTTCTTTTGAGACTCGGCAACATTCTTAATGGCCTCTAAAGATTCAGCATTTTCTTCAGCAAGGGTTTGGGCTTTAGTAGCAGCCTCGGCTTGATCTTCTAATTTCTTCATTTTTGCTTGAAGACCTTTATTTATCTTTTGAAGGCCTGCAAACTCCTTCTTCAAATCATTTAGCTTTTCCCTGGTCTCAAAGGATTGCATAGAGAAGGAGTGTGCATGCTAGACAGCCTGAAAGAACACAGAAGCAAAAAGTTATTACAAAACTCTACAAGTATGGAGAGATCAGGATAAAACAAGTTACCAAGTAAAGAAACTTACTTGCACACAGCGTTGAAGCATAAAAGCATAATTTTCGAACTCACTCATTTCAGCATTCTTTTCCAGATCACCTGGAAGAAGAAGAGCTGTACTAAGTGCAACGCCGATGTTTATATCATCGGCACTGTCACTAGCTAGAACAGGCTTGTTCTCCAGTGTAATTGAAGGCGTCTAGGGGACATTTGGTACTTTCGACTTAGAAGTTGTCCCAGAAGAAGACCTCGGCTTCTTTGATTTCTGGGATTCTGCTGGTTGAGTTTCAGCAGACCTTTTTGCCGAAGTGGAAGCAGTCTTGTTACTTTCGGCCAATTGAGAAATAGGCAGAGCATCTTCAGCCTCAGCCTCAGTAGCCTTGGACTTCGGTTGGGCTTTTTTTGTTCTCTTTGGTTTTGGAGGTAGAATCGTTTGGGTTCGAACAGCGTCGACATCGGTTGGGAGGTCGGCTAAGAGATCTTGGGCTGACGTTTTCTTTCTGGTATTGGGACTAAGTATGGGGCTGAACTGGATGGTTGATCGGCTGGATCAGAAGTCGATCCTTGGTCAGCCTGAGATGTTGATACGGTTTGTGCAGTGGTAGTAGAAGGAGGTGATGAACTTTTTTTCTTTCTTTTTGGAACGTCGGGTAAGGTGGATTTGTAGGAAGGGATGAAGTTCAACACCAGCGGAGCCTTGCGCTTCTGGATCGGAAGGTCCAGGAGCTTTTTTAGGTCTTTTCCAAGGAAATAGGACTGGCGAAAGTCCTTGGGTGGCTTGCGAACGTCTGCACACAAAAAAAAAGAAAAAGAGAACACAACATCAGAAACAGATAAAACCTTTTGAGACTTAAAAAACAAAACAACAGCTAAGTAATTGGTATTGGACTCTTACCTTTACCTTCTTTAACTGTTCGGGGAAGAGGGAAGAGATGGACTTCTTCGTCTGGGCCAAATTCCCAATTTCCAGAGGCAATAAGATAATCGTCTCCAGCCCCTTTGTTGGAATCTGGGAGGTCGGCTACGATTTTAAATTCGGTAGACCTCGGCTTAAGGTAATACACATAACCCTTTTCTTTCAGGTTAAGAGCGCACATAGTGTAGCAGTATTGGATATTGGCAAGAGTGATCCTAACATTCTCCTGCCGAGCTAAGGCTATTATACCATTAAGTGTTCTATAGGAGTTGATGGTGAGTTGCATAGGGTTCAAAGTGTAGTAGTGAAGAACTTCATGAAAAAGTGGATTAAGTGGGAGCCGAAGTCCACACTCAACAAAAGCTACAACAGGGAAAGGCATTGTATCGTCTGTAGGCATAATAGAATCATCATCCTCAGCTAGCCTAAGGTGAACATTGGCAGGGATAGAGAACTCTTGCCTAAAGAATTCAAGTTTGGTTGGAGTGTTTACCCTATGTCTCCACATACCCATGGTTTTGGTATAAAGGTACTTGGTTACAAAAACAGGGTGTTCTTAAAAGATTATTGGGACCTCGGCTTAAACCTAGGTATATGTTGGAAAAGTGGGTTTCAGTTTTTCCTAGAGAATTGAAGGTTCTATGAGCAAATCTCAAACCTAAAGAGCTACGAAGACAAAGATCAAAGGCACAGATCTGGAAAAAATACAAAAAAAGCAGAAAACAAAGACGAATTTCAGATTCAAGAACAAACAATGGGTTATTAGAAAAACGAAGATTACAAAGAGTTGGGAGCCAAGAACAGTGGTGAAATAGTGCAAAGTGTTCGTGACATGTGCGAAATCATAAAATAAGATACATTCAGGTGAGTGATTCACAAATTGAATGCTGGAGCAGAATAATACAAACAGGAAATTCCAAAAATCAATCAAGAACTGGGAGAGAAGGGTCAGTTGCTAACCAGATAAAGTGATGCCGGAATGAAATTCGCCGAGGACAGACGACAGTAGCAGGAAGCCTTGCGAGAACGGAAGAGTGAGGTCAGTTACAGAGTTTGAAGATTAGAACAATGGCGGATTCAAGGACGAAAAAGTTTTGGAGAGAGAAAAACAAGTGAACAGAGTACAAAGGTAAGAAGAAAAAGAGGAAAAAACAAGTTTTGTTAAAAAACTTGAAACGGCGGCAAAACAGGGCATTAAATGCGCCTGGAGTAATGCAGACGTCAAGCGGTGCGAACAAGCAAAAGACGACTTTCAAGCGCGTCGTAGGCACGAACCAATAGAAAAGGCGTAAATAAAACGGTTGAAGGGAGATGCATGACAGCTCATATATGCACGGGAGTTCCTTTGAATTTTTGTTTTTAGAAGAAGACATGTCGGCCTAAAAAGAAATACTTCGGCTGGGAAGTTCTAAGCCGACGTGTGAGAAAGAAGAAACAATATAGGTTCCATCACCTCAGAGTGCCGAGGTAATAGAACCTAGGGGGCAGTTGTGGGGATATATTTTCTAAGTACCAACACATGACAAGGTGACACCGACGTGTCAGCCGAGGTGGTCTCGGAATTGCTGAGGTTATCTCCGAAGATATCGGAATCTGAGATAACCGGATAAAGGACAGGAGTCCTAGATTGGGAGAAGACTTCAGTTTGGATAAAGGTAAAATTCTTGGAGAGTTTTGTCCTAAGCCCATTGGGAGTTCCAGATTAGCAATAATGCTGAGTCCATTGGAGTTAGGCTCCTATTGGGACTAGGATTGTATTGGCAATAAAAGAGAGGCACCCCCATGGGTCTGAGGTATGTTTTTATAGACTCAAACTTGTGAGTTGAATACACAATTATCTTTGAGAGATATACTGACTTGATCGTCGGAGTGCCCCCGGGTGGAAGAACCACCGCCGGAGCCCTTTCTTTCTGTTGCAGGTCAAACAGGTGCCATCTATTCTGTCTGTGTTCTACAGCTGAATTACTAAGGTGGGCAATGTGATCGGAAAATCACTCATACAGATTCCATAATATTTGTCTTCAAATAAGAAAAGACAAGTATAATTTTGAAAATATATTATCAATATTTTTGCACTGTATTTTTCTTTTCACCTACTGTACTTACAAAAAAGTGCTTCAAAATTTTGTTTGGTTAATTACACTCGCCTCCTTGAAATTTGAAAAAAAATACAATAAACTCTACAGTTTTGATATAATTACTATCACATCCCTTTTAGTTAAATTGGAGAGACCAAAACTAACATAAATAATGTAAAGACATAAACATAAATAATGTAAATATAGACTTCAGTATGATAAAATTAATTTTATATTCATGTGATTGACGAATTATTAATTAAAAATAAACTAAATGCTACATTAATTAAAACTTTAAGAGGATTAATATGATCATGCCAAATTTACTGGACATATTTTATGTTTTCTCTAAATTTAAAAGAGAATATGCGTCATTTATCTGTTTTTTATTTTATTTTATTTTATTTTTTTATGATTTTAAATTGTCCAATCCAGGTCCGAACATGTTTATGTGCTAGTGATATGTTGTAATTTTTTCATCATCTCTTTATATGTATTTAATTGCGGAGAAATTCTACAATATACCTTTGAAATGGTGTATTATATGCATTTTTAATTATATTATTTTCTTTTTTTAGTTATGATAAATTTTTTTCTTTAATTATAATATTATTTTAATTATGACTCATGAGATTTTTAATTTTATGTCTCATGTGTTATTTAGTTATAATTTTTTTTTAATTATAAGATATATATTTAAAAAAAAATATGTACCATAATTTTCAACAATAATACATACCCATTTTAAACAATTTTCATAACCTTTAAAATGATTCATGCCACTATGTAGAACCGCACATCCACGACATGAAAAACATTGAAAATTGATGGGACACCAACCATCGACAATTGTGAAAAACAGAAAACTATCACATGACATATATATGAAAAATTATTACTCCAACTTTCGCATCCTCTAGCGTCTATCCGTATTTTATAAATTAATGCCATAAATGTTGTCATAACTATTTGTAGATGGATGGTGGAGGCAGCTCATGCTGCCTAACCAAAGCTTACCTTACCGCATTACGTCCTGTCCTTTCTTTTTTTTGTTCTGTTTTTTTTTTTAAATTGAGGTACACCAATACTACCAAATATTGGATGTACTGGTCAACCAAAATTGAGATTTGCACTGGGTGGTGTCAACAAAAGTTTAAAAACTACGGGTTTGTTTGTCATTAATTTTTTGAAAAATGCTTCCCACCCCTGTGTTCTTTGTTAGCCAATCTTCACTGTATTTAAAAGATATTAATTCTATTGTGTACAAAACAACAATTAGAATTAAAGAAATAAAGAAAATGAGAGAATATGTTTGATTACAAAAATCAAACTCGAAATAAAAATAAATAAATAAATAACAGATTTTATTTTGTTATAAAAATAAAATTAAAATCTGATAAAATAAACAAATTAAAAATAGAATAAAATTAAACAACTTACTTAGTTAATTTCTTTGAATGATTTTTCTGATCAAGTCCAGTGTTTAACACTGTGTCCTTAAGACAGATTCGTCCTCTCCACGGTGCTTTCAGAATTTGGACAATGATCTTCTACAAACAATAGCAGCACTACAAATTGTTTGCCTTACGAACACACTAAGTGTTTACACTCTTTCTTTCAGAATAAAAATGCAGCAAAATGCAGAGAGAATTATAGAGAGGATGGAGTACGAAAATTGAAGTAAAAAATTCAAATGGGAGGCTGGTCTATATATAGATGTATTGGTGGCTTTTGGTTTTGAATTGAACAGGTATGAAACCTGTTGGTTTTGAATTTGAACCTGTTAATTCAAACAGATAGCAAAACGGGAAGGGCCCTGTTTGGGTGTGCGTAAATACCAAACAAGTTTATTTCGGGAAGGGCCCTGTTTGGATGAGCATTAAATCCAAACTAATTTAATTACATTTGAAAACGGAAGGGCCTGTTTGGATGAACAAAAATCCAAACCAGTTTATTTGAATTAAATTCAAATGTTTTTGGCCCAAAAGATTAGTATTGGGCGAACAAGCCCAACCTCACACCTCACGCGCCCAAGCCTGGCCAGTGCCGGCAAGCCGACGACCGGACGGACGGCACAAGGCAGCGTGGTGATTTTTGGGTCCAATGGGTCTAACCCATTTTGCCCATAACCTCTCCCTCTAAAACACTTGGGTACCCCTTGGGGCACACCCCAAGTACCAAACCCATGCCTTATAAACCCTCTCAAAACCTCCCACCAAATCAATGTGGGACAAGCCTTATTCAACCTTAAAGGAATTTCCACAAAAACTCCATTTCCATGGAGCTTACTTTGGCTTCAATTTCCCATTCACTCGGTAATGGTTTTGAACAACCAAATATACCACGTGAATCACAACGCAGTATAGAACGCGTTATCACTTTGACCCGTGTAAATCGACCCGTGTAAATCGATGCACGGGGCCCACCTAAAAATTAGACCAAACTAAGGAAAAAATTCTGGTTTTACCCAGAATTTTATAACCATTTCCAACAATCCCCCACATGAATGGAATTTGATGACAACGGAAATACAACAATATGCAGACTTAACGAAAGAGTATCAGTCGAAAATATCTTGCATCAGGATAGGTAGTTTTCGGCCTTGAACCTTCCCTAGTGATAACCTATCGGACTTACTGGCTAACCAATGGACGCGATGCCTTGAATTGTTCAAATTGCTTGTGTGTAAGCCAAGACAATAGATTTCACACAAAATATCTTCTAACACATCGTGGTTCTCACTGTTGTGTTCATTTTGGCCTTGAACGCTCTTGGTTTTCATGAGTGTTTCTAGAGAATGTAGCCTCTTTCATTCTCATAGAACCGGCCCCAGTTCAACACTCATATAGGTGATTCTTATTTTGAGTATCTCCTTATACTCATCTTGATTGTATGCCTTAATCAAGATAAAAGTAATCATTAAAAGCAAAGCTTATCCTTATACCCCTGCAGACAACATATGTTGCAGATATCACTCTCACCATAGGAATGGGTAGGGAATTTTAATCCCTTGGTGATTTCTGGCGAGCCATACATAACTTAGTTGTCCCTTTGAACTTAGTTATTGGGATCTCCAGTCATATAAGTAGGGTTACCATTATGACGACTCTTATGTAATAGGCTTTAATCCCATTCCCTTCGATGAACTATACACTAATTCTTTTGTCAAACCTTTTGTTAATGGATCCGCAATATTCTCTTTAGATTTTATATAATCTATTGAGATTATTCCGTTTGACAACAATTGCCTTACGGTATTATGTCGACGACGAATATGTCGTGACTTACCGTTATACATGTGATTCTGTGCCCTGCCTATTGCAGATTGACTATCACAATGAATGCAAATAGCTGGCACAGGTTTTGGCCACATTGAAATGTCTTCTAAAAAGTGACGAAGCCATTCTGCTTCTTCACCTGCTTTATCTAAAGCAATAAACTCGGATTCCATTGTGGAACGTGCGATGCAAGTTTGTTTCGTGGACTTCTAAGAAACAGCAGCGCCTCTTAGAGTAAAGACATATCCACTTGTGGATTTTGAATCTTTAGTATCCGATATCCAATTAGCATCACAATAACCTTCAAGTACTGCTGGATATCGAGTAAAGTTCAAACCATGATCACGGGTGAATCTTAGATATCTAAGAACCCGAATGATCGCTTTCCAATGGTCTTCTCCGGGATTACTAGTGTACCTACTCAATTTACTGATAGCATAAGCTATATCAGGACGAGTACAATTCATTAGGTACATTAGGCTTCCAATGATTTGGGAGTATTTTAACTGAGACACTGCATTACTTTTATTTTTCGATAAATAAAGACTGATGTCTACAGGTGTTCTAGCTAAATTCAAATCATCCTTGATAAATTTATCAAGAATTTTCTCAATATAATGAGATTGAGATAATGCATATCCGTCAGATGTTTTAGTAATTTTCATTCCTAATATAACATCTGCGACCCCCATATCTTTCATATCAAATCTTTTGTTAAGCATTTGCTTAGTTGATTTGATCATGTTTTGACTGCTTCCAATGATAAGCATGTCATCCACATAAAGACAAACTATGACATATCCTTGGTCAGTGTTTTTAACATAGACGCATTTGTCACATTCGTTTATCTTAAACCCATTAGTAAGCATTGCATGATCAAATTTTTCATGCCATTGCTTAGGTGCTTGTTTTAATCCATAAAGGGATTTTACAAGTCGACAAACTTTCTTTTCTTGCCCTGATACTACAAACCCTTCTGGTTGTTCCATATAGATCTCTTCATTTAGATCACCGTTTAAGAAAGCTGTCTTAACATCCATTTGATGTATTTCTAAATTAAACAACGCTGCTATAGCAATAAGCATGCGAATGGATGTTATTCTTGTCACAGGGGAATATGTGTCAAAATAATCCAGACCTTCCTTTTGTCTGTAACCTTTAACTACAAGTCTTGCTTTATACTTGTCAATTGAACCATCTGCTTTCATTTTTCTCTTGAATATCCATTTATATCCAAGAGGTTTAGACCCTGGTGGAAGATCCACCAATTCCCAAGTATGATTTTGCATAATGGATTCAATTTCATTATTAACAGCCTCTTTCCACAAAGGTGCTTCAGGACCTGTCATTGCTGCCTTAAAGCTTTGAGGTTCATTTTCTAACAAGTATGTCAGAAAATCTGGACCAAAGGATTTTGATGTTCTCGCTCTCTTACTTCTTCTTGGTTCATCATCAGTTAAATCACATTGGTTGAGACCATTACTAGTCTCTTGTGCTTGATTGTCATTAGTCTCTTGACTTTGTGTACAATCATAAGTTCTTTTCTGTGAACTTAATTCATGTCCTTTCTTGTAAGGAAAGACATGTTCAAAAAACACAGCATTCCTTGACTCTATAATAGTGTTCACATTTATATCAAGTATTTCTGATTTATAAGTCAGAAACCGATATGCACTACTATTCTGAGCATAACCAATAAACACACAATCTACTGTTTTTGGTCCAATCTTAGTCTTTTTAGGAACAGGAACTTCAACTTTTGCCAAACACCCCCACACTTTCAAGTATTTGTAGGAAGGTGATCGACCTTTCCATAATTCATAAGGAATGCTTTTGGTTTTCTTGTGGGGTATTCTATTAAGAACATAATTAGCTGACAATATTGCTTCCCCCCACAAGTTCTGTGGTAAGCCTGAACTTAGTAACATGGCATTCATCATTTCTTTTAGTGTTCTATTCTTCCTTTCAGCAATTCCATTTTGCTGTGGAGAATAAGGGGCTGTAGTTTGGTGAATAATGCCATGTTGTGCACAAAATTCATTTAATGGTGCATCATATTCACCACCCCTATCACTTCTAACCATTTTAATGGTTTTACCAAGTTGATTTTCAACTTCTGTTTTGTAGAGTTTAAACATTTCTAAGGCTTCATCTTTACTTCTAAGTAAATAAACATAACAATATCTTGTGCAATCATCGATAAATGTTATGAAATACTTTTTGCCTCCTCTAGTTTGAATAAATTTTAGATCACATACATCAGTATGAATTAATTCTAGAGGTTCGGTTTTTCTTTCAACCGATTTAAATGGAGCCTTAGTTAATTTTGCTTCTACACAAATTTCACATTTATGATTAGGATTAATTTCAAACTTTGGTATATAATCCAAACCAATTAATCTCATAAAGCATCAAAATTCACATGTGCTAATCTACCATGCCATAAATTTGACTCAAGAATATAAGCAAAAGATGTGTTATTCTCATTCATAGCAACTTTTGGTACAACTGTCATTACATTAAGTTTAAAGAGACCATCACTCATGTATCCCTTACCAACATACATACCACTCTTTGTTAATACAAACTTATCAGACTCAAAAACAAGCCTAAAACCATTTTTACTTAACAAAGAACTAGAAACTAAATTCTTAGGATGTACATGCATGCGATGCGTTGTTGAGGTCGATTCTTTCCCTGATGTCATCTTCAAGATCACTTTCCCTTGTCCAGCCACAGTAGAAGTAGAAGAATTTCCCATAAAAAGTTGCTCACCATTTGCAGCCTCATTGTAGGTAGTGAACATCTTCTTTTCCGCACAAATGTGACGAGTTGCTCCAGTGTCAACCCACCACTCTTTGGGATTTCCAACCAAGTTAGCCTCAGACACCACAGCAGAGAGGTTGATGTCATTCATTCCGTCAGAGATGTAATCCAATTCTGTCACATTGGCTTGATTGGTGGTCTTCTTACTTGTACTTCCATGATCCTTCTTAGGGCGGCGGCAGTCAGAAGCTCGATGTCCAGTCTTGCCACAGTTATAGCATTTTCCTTTGAACTTCTTGTTGCCATTGTAGTTGCCTTGTTTCGGACCATCTCCAGTAAACTTCCTCTTTTTGTTATGTGGTTTTTGAACTTGTTCAACCACATTAGCCTTGGACTCAATGGGATTTTTCCCATGCTTCTTGTCAGCCTTTCGGTTATCTTCCTCAATTCTTAATCTTACAATTAACTCATCCATAGTCATCTCTTTGCGTTTATGTTTTAAATAATTTTTGAAATCTTTCCAAGCCGGTGGTAACTTTTCCACCAAAGCAGCGACTTGGAAAGACTCGCTAAGAGACATACCTTCTGAATGAATATCATGCAAAATTATCTGAAAATTTTGAACTTGAGATATTACCGTTTGGGAGTCGACCATTACAAAATCCAGAAATTTACCGACGACAAATTTCTTTGTGCCGGCATCCTCTGTCTTGTATTTCTTCTCCAAAGAATCCCACAATTCTTTTGCTGACTTCAGAGGACTGTATACATTATACAGCATGTTGTCAAGGCCATTGAGGATGTAGTTTCTGCACAGGAAATCTGAATGTTTCCAAGCATCTACAGCGGCAACAACTTGCCGATCACTTTTACATTCTTTAAGTGCTGGAGCCTCTTCATGGAGAAACCGAGCCAAATTAAGAGTTGTAAGATAGAACAACATCTTCTGCTGCCATCTCTTAAACTCAGTACCGTTAAATTTTTCCGGTTTTTCCCCATGATTGATTGGTACATGAACATGGTTCTGAATAGGGACCGATGTTGGTGTAACAACAGGAATACCACTGCCAGATGCAGTTTCAGTTGTAGTAGCCATAATCTCTGATTACAGAAATCAGAAAAAATTAAAACACAAATTAATTTTCTAGTTACTAAAACTAGAAAATAAAATATAACACAAAATAATTTTATTTTCCTTGTTACTAAAACAGGAAAAATAAAATACCAAAATAATTTTCTGTAATACCAAATAATATTCTGAAATTGTTAATGACACCAGTATCGTACTACTAGTTGTCAAAGAAAAGAGACAGTATATTACTACTATCTGTCAAATAGCATAAAGGACTATTTGTTTTTCCAACCAGAATATTACTTTGAAAAACAGAAAATTAAATACAATGAAGATACCAAAAAGGAATCTGTCTTAAGATTGTTAGGCAATCTTCACTGTATTTAAAAGATATTAATTCTATTGTGTACAAAACAACAATTAGAATTAAAGAAATAAAGAAAATGAGAGAATATGTTTAATTACAAAAATCAAACTCGAAATAAAAATAAATAAATAAATAACAGATTTTATTTTGTTACAAAAACAAAATTAAAATCTGATAAAATAAACAAATTAAAAACAGAATAAAATTAAACAATTTACTTGGTTAATTTCTTTGAATGATTTTTCTGATCAAGTCCAGTGTTTAACACTGTGTCCTTAAGACAGATTCGTCCTCTCCACGATGCTTTCAGAATTTGGACGTCTATCTCCCAGGATGAAATGATCTTCTACAAACAATAGCAGCACTACAAATTGTTTGCCTTACGAACACACTAAGTGTTTACACTCTTTCTTTCAGAATAAAAATGCAGCAAAATGCAGAGAGAATTATAGAGAGGATGGAGTACGAAAATTGAAGTAAAAAATCCAAATGGGAGGCTGGTCTATATATAGATGTATTGGTGGCTTTTGGTTTTGAATTGAGCAGTATGAAACACATTGGTTTTGAATTTGAACTCATTAATTCAAGCAGAGATAGCAAAAGCAGGAAGGGCCTGTTTGGGTGTGCGTAAATACCAAACAAGTTTATTTAGGAAGGCCTGTTTGGATGAGCATTAAATCCAAACTAATTTAATTCTGTTTGAAAAGCAGGAAGGGCCCCTGTTTGAATGAACAAAAAATCCAAACTAGTTTATTTGAATTGAATTCAAATGTTTCTGGCCCAAAAAGATCAGTATTGGGCCGAACTAGCCATACCCAACCTCACATCACGCCCATACCAAGCCTGACCAGCCCAAATGCCTGACCGACCGGACGGACGGCGGCCCAGCCAGCAGCGGTGTGTGATTTTTGGGTCCAATGGGTCTAGCCCATTTTGCCCATAACCTCTCCCTCTAAAACACTTGGGTACCCCTTGGGGCACACCCCAAGTACCAAACCCATGCCTTATAAACCCTCTTTAAAACCTCCCACCAAATCAATGTGGGACAAGCCTTATTCAACCTTAAAGGAATTTCCACCAAAACTCCATTTCCATGGAGCTTACTTTGGCTTCAATTTCCCATTCACTCGGTAATGGTTTTGAACAACCAAATATACCACGTGAATCACAACGCGGTATAGAACGCGTTATCACTTTGACCCGTGTAAATCGATGCACGGGGCCCACCTAAAAATTAGACCAAACTAAGGAAAAAATTCTGGTTTTACCCAGAATTTTATAACCATTTCCAACATTCTTGACCCCTAGTGAGGTGACACTCACGTGATTGTCATGTGACTGAAAAATCTATGTATCTGTTAATAGACCCAAACACACAGGTTCATATTTCATTTTGAAATTTTCCCCTCTCCCTCCTCAAACACGTATATGTCTTCGCTCCAACGCTAACAGCTACTGACCTTCCACTCCGACGCCTGACTCCCACTCCGACACCGGCGACCACTCCTTCCCTTCACTCCGATACCGACAGCTCAGTCCCTAATCTGTCTGTCTCTCTTTCCCTCTCATCTGACGAGAAGAAAGACGAGATTAAGAGGTAAATTTAAACGAAACTGAATGTTATAATTTATTTGCGTATATAACAGGTATATCTGCATAAATTTCACTCTCTCTTTCCCTCTCTGTATATATATCTATCTGTGAAGCCCCGACTGTCTGTATGTATATCTACGTATATATATATATCTATTTATCTATCTATTTCTTGTTCGATGAAAACCTTGATTTGAAATTCCTTTTCATAAATTTTCTTTTCATTTGGGAATTGTAGCATTTTCATTTACGAATTGCGGCCTTTTCATTTGAAGTCTTACATTTGAATTCCGACACCGGCGACCACTCCTTCCCTTCACTCCGTCAAATCGACTCAGCCCTAATCATGCATCTCTCTTTCCTCTCATCGGAGAAGAAGACGAGATTAAGAGGTAAATTTAAACGAAACTGAATGTTATAATTTATTTGCGTATATAACAGGTATATCTGCATAAATTTCACTTTCTCTTTCCCTCTCTGTATATATATCTATCTGTGATGCCCCGACTGTCTGTATGTATATCTGTGTATATATATATATATATCTATCTATCTATCTATTTCTTGTTCGATGAAAACCTTGATTTGAAATTCCTTTTCATAAATTTTCTTTTCATTTGGGAATTGTAGCATTTTCATTTACGAATTGCGGCCTTTTCATTTGAAGTCTTACATTGCCTTAAACGTGTTCGATAAAATTTCCCAACGAAATGTTTAATCTAATCATTTACCTTTTTGAATTGGTTCAATTTCTCCAATGCATAATTTCTTGATTAAACATATATAATCAAGAGTGAAAACATGTTTAATCAATTTCAGGTTTAAAGCACTCTTGATTATAAGCAATTGCTTATAATCAATTATGAAAACCAAGATAGATACAGGTCAACAGGTTTGTAATTGCTTATAAGCAATTATGAAAACTTGAAAATTATAAGCAATTGGTTATAATGAAGAGTGAAAACCAATTCAAATAATTGCACCTCATCACCATGTGTTTGACCTGTAGCAATTTAGCAAACCTGTTGACCTATTGGAATTTTAGCAAACCTGTTGACCTGTATTAGTAATTTAGTAAACTTGTTGGAATTTTATCTATCTAGCAAACCTGTTGACTTGTTGGAATTTTAGCAAACCTGTTGACCTGTATTAGCAATTTAGCAAACCTGTTGGAATTTTATCTATCTAGCAAACCTGTTGACCTGTATCTATCTATCTATCTATCCATCTATCTATCTATCTATCTATCAAACCTAAAAACCTGAAAAAGCAAGAAACCAAAAAAATATCTATGTATCTATTAACAGGTAATTTACCTGAAAAATCATTAATTTTTCAGATTTTTCTAGCAGTTGGACCTGTGTGTGCATGCTGCAGGTGGAGATGCATACCTGTCTACAATTCTAGTTTTGCCTTCAGAGTTACCAGCAAGTTGTACAATGGCAATCAATTTTTTGTTCATCCTCTCATAGGTACTTGCATTGAAATCATTCCCAAAGCCGGTGTATGTGGTTTTGATTCATGCGTATTCTCTATCCACATCTTTTCTCCACTGGGGCAAAATGTATTTACTTGGCACCTCATTTATGCATCTTCTGACAAGCACAACGAGTGAGTAAGCACACATAATGCCTCTAAACTCAAACAACCGACATATGCATTGAACTTCACATTCAGTTGATTTAAAATAGACAACAAAGTCCACATGCTTCATCTTCTCAGAAACTATCATCGCTTCTTGGACATTATATGTAGAAATTGATCCCTCATCTTTCACAATCACTGCCTGACAGTAAACTAATCTCTTCAACTCTCCTTGAACTTTTTTGAATTTCGCATTGGTGTAGGTTTGCTGAAATTGCTTCTCAAACCCGTATATAGTTAGGCAATTAAACAATTTGTGTCGAGATTTGAAGTCTGCTTTCTTCTCTTTCTCTACCTTATTTCTCAAGGCATTGTCATATTGTTCAACGAATTGCTTCAATGTAGTTTTTGGATTTACATATCCATCAACAAACGCATTCATACTTTCACTTCGTTGTGTAGTTGACATGCCAGCCCAAAAAATGTCTTTAACATAGACAGGTACCCATCGATTCCGCTCATCATATAGTACCCCTAACCACTCATTATCATAAAGATTGAATGTTGCAAGCATCTCTTCCCATTTACTCTCAAATTTAGCTCTTGTCAGACAGTCATAAACTGCATTTTGCATAGCCAACTTTATGGCTTCATACTGAGCATATCCTTTCAATTTCTCTGGAATTTTCTTCATAATATGCCATAAGCACCACCGATGTCGAGCTTGTGGAAACACAATTTCTATAGCATTTTGCATAGCTCTACACTGATCAGTTATGATAGCTTTTGGCGGATGATTTGACATGCAACTTAACTATGACTTGAATAGCCAAACAAATGTGTTAGTGTCTTCACTAGACAACAATCCACAACCAAGCAAAATGGACTGTCCATGGTGATTAACTCCAACAAATGGAGCAAATGGCATGTCATATTTGTTCGTCAAATAAGTTGTGTCAAATGAAACGACATCTCCAAATGCTTCATAAGTCGCCCGACTCCTTGCATCAGCCCAAAACAAGTTTCTAATGCGAAACTCCTCATCAACATCAATCACATAAAAGAATCTCTCACTATATGCTTGCATCCTCATAAAATAACTTTGAAGTGATTTGGCATCACCTTTCCCAAGCCTCAACCTTCTAGCTCTCTCAATGTAATTTCTTGCATCTCGCTCGTCAAATGTCAATGACTCGTATCCCCCCGCTTCAACAACCATTGAATGAAAGTTCGTAGACACCTCAATCCCTGCTTGATCATTAATTTCTAATATTCTCTTCACAGGAGTAAGAATTTTCTTATTCATTGCAAAATGACGTGAGTCGGTGGGAATCAAATCATGATTATGCTCAAGGTTAACTGTAGTTAGTTTATATCTCCCATCCTTTTGTACACTACCTCGTACCCTTGCTGTGCAACCAATTTTTGTGGACAAACATGGCTGCAGAGGGTTGACTTCTGATGTCTTTTTTCTTTGCCTCGCTCGAGAACATTCAATTGCAAAGTTTAGCAATTGCCCATCATCTCCAAAATGTTGTTCTCTATGAGCTATAGAAAATCCAACATGCTTAGCATATTTGCCATAAAATGTGTACACCTCTTCCCTTGAGCTAAAACATATACCCTTCTTAGGTTCTTCAACATGTTCGCCCTCATTTATTAAAGGATTCTCACCAACATTTGAATCAACCTCCATTTTTCCACTTTACGTACTGAAATAACAATTAAACAAATATCATGTCCGTAACAATGCCCAAACAAAAATACTGTTTACAGATTATGGAACTAAACTTCATACTTCAAATTTTATATAAACTCTTTACATATTATGGAACTACACAGTTTACAAATTATGGAACTATTCATAATTGTGAACCAAATTTCATATCTCACATTACTTTTCTCACCAACTTTCATATAAACTGTTTACAGATTATGGAACTACACTGTTTACTTATATAACAATTACTCATAAAATACCACAGTTAATCATAGGTCCAAAATGACAGATTATATTTCATATTATGTTTACAGATTATATTTCAAATTTCATAGGTCCAAAATGACAAATTGATTAGAATTAATTTCAGATTTCCTTCCTTGTACCGAATTTACAATTACAAGTAACTGTGTGCATAATATGTTTACACACAAGGAATGACAAATTGATTAGAATTAATTTCAGTAATTTACCTAAAAACACAACTCTTGTCCAAAATGACAAATTGATTAGAGTTCTGATTATATTTGATTTGATTAGCATATAACTGAAAGAGAACTCAAGTTGGATTAGCATATGAAATTGATTTTTTACCTCATAAACCAGATTGATGGACAGAGACAGAGCAGAGCAAAACCAAACAGAGCAAAATTACAGGAATTCTGAGGATAGATGAGAGCGAGTAATCTGATATTGCTCAAAACAATGGCCGTTGTCCAGAATACACTTTTGCAGAAATTCCCGACGAGCTATGGTGGAGGAAGAGGATGGCGGCGAGAAGTAAGGATAGGTGAGGGAAGACAGACGAGGATAGACGAGGATGGCGGCGAGAGTTAAGGACAGACGAGGGAAGACATTTAATTCCCGCTTTTTCTATTTATTTATTTTTTTCAGCTGTGTTTACACATCAGCTGCCACCTCATCACCATGTCACTGGGGGTCGCCATGTCACTGGGGGTTTGTAGCGGGATTGTAATTTTTTTAGTTAATTTTTTTTGTATTGAGACTTTTTTAGTTTAATTTTTTTAATCTCGTTTGATTTTTATTTTAAGGTTTTTTTAACTTTTGTGAGAAAGAAAGTGTAATGATTATAGGTAAAAAGCAATATTTTGTCTTATTGACTTGTATAATTTATTTTATCATTTTGTAATTATTTAACTCCAAATTGTTAGTCAAACCATGACTAACTAAAAATGCCATAAAAAGTAAAATGTTTGATGGTTCAAATAGTTATTAAACATTTACCTAGTGGGAGGGAAAAATTCAATGAGTAGGAATGACCGAGCTATGTATGTGCTCGATCGAGAAGTGTGGGCTGAGCTATGTGTGCAATTGAAGGGAATTTACACCAAACAAGGGACCAGACTACATGTGGAATGGGCTGACCTAAGAATAGTCAAAGCTAATGACATTGTCCTCTGTATAGACCGAGCAATATTTGGCTAAGCCGCAGTTGACTGGTTGGACAACTCGGAGCTGAACCGATTGATAGAAGTTGGTAAACGGCCTTGTACTGGGTTATGGGTAGCACGACAGGAGTCGCTACATGGCCCAATCGGAATGTGATGAGAGGAATCCACTAAGGGTACGTGTCAATACCGTTTGGCGGTTTGGCCAATGTTATTTGGCGGTATTGACGCGTACACGTGTAAGGAATAAAGAGGGTAGTACAACCGCTCGTCTAAAAGAGGACAATAGAAGTAGTGCGCGCATAACCTTGGAAGGTGGGGTAGCAGCCTAGAGAAGGCACACGACCTTACACTCAGAAAAGCTACGCAAATTCTACTAACTCTCTCTCTCTCTCTACATTCCCTTTCTTTCTAAAGTGTGCTAACTTGATCATCGGAGGGGTTTTCTGGCCGCACACCTGTCGGGTAGCTCATTGTCGTTTTGTTCTCAGATTGAACGACTCTGTTCGGAGCTACATAGAGCTTGGACCCAAGGAGTACGGAGAGCACCTAATATTTTCTCCCCGTACAATTGGCACTATATGTAGGAAACTTACAGGAAAACCACAATGACATTCCGTTGTCCTCTAAGCTTTTTCGATCATCTTTTATGGCAAACCACAATGACATTCCGTTGTCTGCCATCGACGACATCATACCAGAGTTCGTTCGGCTCAAAGATGGCCTATCTGACGATGGCTCATTTGGAGACCTCCGGACAAAGACTTCCCAGAGATGCGCGAAACAAAGAGCGCAAGGAGTCCTGGGTGCTCTGTCAGCCCAAAAGAGCGTCGTCGATGGCGAGACTCACACACTTAGTACCTGCAAGATAAGCTGAGAGACCAGGATACCATCATCAAGAAGACGGCGACAGAAATAGAGACCATAAAATGTTAGATGAAAAGAAATTGCGTCGCTGGAGTGGGAAACCACAATGATCACGCCCATTCTCGTCATTCCGACAGTCAGAATAAATGCCGCAGTACTTCACTCTCCCTCACAAGAAGCTTCAGAGCTAGAGACTACGTTGCGCCGACGGCGACATCTCGTACGTAGGATATTAGTTACCGCCCTTCACGTCCGACGACGGCGTCGAGATATTCACACTTCGACTAGTTAAAAGACCTAAGGAATGTGCTGGAGAAGCACGCTCGCCGGCGAAAAACGCAGAAGGTGCCTACACTGCGGTGGCTGGCCCCTAGAGGGCAAGCCAGTGAAGTGGTCGCCATGCCACCACCATGCTTGGCGGCACACGTGCCACCAGATAGAGAGTTGGTAAGGCTGAGAGCCATCCATTTTTTCGTAGAGATCGAGAACACACTGCTCCCCCTTGGGTTCCATCAGCCAAGGTTCACGCTCTATGACGAAAAGACCGATCCATACATGCACGTAAGTCATTTCCGGCAGGTTATGGCTAGGCATAGGCAAAACGATGCGCTCATGTGCTTTTATTTTTCCATTGAGTTTAGGCGAGTTAGGCCTAATCGAAAGGCTGCCAGAGGAGAATATCGAGAGGTGGAAGCAATTAGCAGAGGCATTCGTGACACGATTCAAGACCAACACCAAAACAACCAAAGAAGTCGACCACCTTTGGGAAATCAAGATGGAAACAGACGACTCCTTGAAGATGTACAATGCCAAGTATTGGAAGACATTCAATAGGATTCTTGATTGCCCGATGAACTTAGCAATCACCCAGTATAAGCGCGGTCTTTTAGTCGAACATAGACTGAGAGACTCGCTCATAATGAATCAATCGTTGGCTATGGAATGACTCATGCAACACATTAATGAGCACATTCGAGTTGAAGATGATGCGGCCGCAGCTACCGTTAAGACAAGTCCGATAGTAGAGGACAAGAGAGTAGCGGAAAAGATTCAAGCAGTCGGACAAGAAGATGGCCGTGCAAGCAACCATGGAAGAGATCTAGGGAGTTCGGTTTTGGAAGACGACAGTAAGAAGGTGAAGAAAATGGGCAACTAACAATCATTTTAATGGAAAGATCAAAATTCCTTGCCAGACGGATTTTGCTCGGCAAGAGGTTTGTTGATGGTTTTGTTCAACTTTGGAATTCCTTACCGGGCAAATTTTGCTCAACAAGAGAGTTGTTGATGGCTTTGATCAACTTTGAAATTCCTTGTCGAGTGGATTTTGCTTGGCAAAAGGTTTATTGATGGTTTTGATCAACTTTGAAATTCATTGCCGAGCTGATTTTGCTCGTTGAGAAGTCTTGCCAAGCTGATTTTGCTCGCCAAGATGCAAACTACCGAGCTGACCTTGCTCGCCAACTTTGGAGATCCTTGCCGGGCTGATTTTACTTGCCAAAAAACAAGTTGCTGAGCTAACCTTGTTGGCCAACTTTGGAGTTCCATGCTGAGCTGATTTTGCTCACCAAAAAGTAAGTTACCGAGCTGACATTGCTTGCCAACTTTGGAGTTCTTTACCGAGCTGATTTTGCTTGCCAAGAAGTCTTGCCGAACTAATTTTGCTCGCCAAGATGCAAACTGCCGAACTGACGTTGCTCGCCAACTTTGAAATTCCTTGCTGAGTTGATTTTGCTCGTCAATAAGCAAATTGTCGAGCTGATCTTTGTTCGCCGATAATAAAATTCCTTACTGAGCTGATTTACTCACCAATAAGTAAGTTGCCAAGTTGACTTTGCTTGCCAACTTTGAAGTTTCTCGCCGAGCTAATTTTGCTCGCCAAGAAGTAAGTTGCCGAGCTGACCTTGCTTGCTAACCTTGAAGTTCCTTGCCGAGCTAATTTTGCTTGCTAAGATGCAAGTCACCCAGTTGACTTTGCTCATTAACTATATAGTTCCTTGCTGAGTTGATTTTACTCGCCAAGAAGCAAGTCGCCAAGATGACCTTGCTTGCCAACCTTGAAGTTCCTTGCCGAGCTGATTTTGCTCGCCAAGATATAAGTTGCCAAGCTGACCTTGCTCACTAACTTTGGAGTTTCCTGCCGAGCTGATTTTGCTTGCCAAGAAGCAAGTTGCCAAGCTGACCTTTGTTCGCCGACCTTGAAGTTTCTTGTAGAGCTGATTTTGCTCGCCAATAAGCAAGTCGCCGAGTTGACCTTTGCTCATCGACCTTGAAGTTCTTGGTTGAGCTGATTTTGCTCGCTAAGAAGCAAGTCGTCGAGCTAACCTTTGCTCGCCGACCTTGAAATTTCTAGGCGAGCTGATTTTGCTTGCCAAGAAGCAAGTCACCGAGTTGACCTTGCTCGCCAACTTTGGAGTTTCTTGCCATGCTGACCTTGCTTGCCAACCTTGAAGTTCCTTGCCGAGCTGATTTTGCTTGCCAAGATGCAAGTTGCTGAGCTGACCTTGCTCGCCAACTTTGGAGTTTCCTGCTGAGCTAATTTTGTTCTCCAAGAAGCAACTCGCCAAACTGACCTTACTCGCCTACTCTGGAGTTCCTTGCCGAGCTGATTTTCCTTGCCAAGAAACAAGTCATCGAATGACTTTGCTCACGACTTTAGAGTTCCTTGTCGAGCTGATTTTGCTCGCCAAAGCAAGTCGTCGAGTTGACCTTGCTCTGACCTTGGAGTTCCTTGCGAATGATTTTTCTCGCTAAGATGCAAGTTGTCGGTGACCTTGCTCACCAACTTTGGAGTTTCCTATTGAGCTGATTTTGCTCACCAATAAGCAAGTCACCGAGCTAACCTTTGCTTGCCGACCTTGAAGTTCATTGTCGAGCTGATTTTGCCCGTCAAGAAGCAAGTCGTTGAGCTGACCTTTGCTTGTCGACCTTGAAGTTCCTTGCCGAGCTGATTTTGCTCGCTAAGAAGCAAGTCGCCGAGCTAACCTTACTCGCCTACTTTGGAGTTCATTGTCGAGCTGGTTTTGCTCGCTAAGAAGCAAGTCGCCGAGCTAACCTTACTCGCCTACTTTGGAGTTCATTGTCGAGCTGGTTTTGCTTGCTAAGAAGCAAGTCACTAAGCTGACTTTGCTCACCAACTTTGAAGTTCTTTGCCGAGCTGATTTTGCTTGCCAAGAAGCAAGTCGGCGAGCTGACCTTGCTCGCCAACCTTGGAGTTCTTTATCGAGCTAATTTTGCTTGCCAAGATACAAGTTGCCAAGCTGACCTTGCTCGCTGAGCTGATTTTGTTCGCCAAGGAAGTTACCAAGCCGATTTTGCTCGTCAAGAAGTAAATTGTCGAGCTAAGCTGGTTAAGTGGTTAACACGAAAATCGAAAAACATTTTAAAAAAATTGAGCGATGAAGATTTGTGCAGCAGTGCAGCGCAGGCCCCGAAAATAAGTGATGAACTTAACCGAGCTATCATGAAGCTTGATGACAAACCGAGCTGAAATGAAGATTATACAAGAATAAAGTAATCCCAATCAGGTTGCAACCGATGGGATTAAGGGGCAATTGAGAGGGGAAAATCCAATGAGTAGGAAGGGTCGAGCTATGTATGTGCTCGGTCGAGAAGTATGGGCCGAGCTATGTGTGCAATTAAGGGGAATTTACACTGAACAAGGGACTGGACTACATGTGAAATAGGCTGACCTAAGGATAGTCCGAGCTAATGACATTGTCTTCTGTATAGACCGAGCAATATTTGGCTGAGCCACAGTTGACCAGTTGGACAACTCGGAGTTGAGCCAATTGATGGAAGTTAGTAAACGGCATTGTACTGGGTTATGGGTAGCATGACATAAGCCACTAGGTGGCCCAATCAGAATGTGATGAGAAGAATCCACTAAGGGTACGTGTCAATATTGTTTGGCGGTTTGGTCAATGTTGTTTGGCAGTATTGACGTATACATGTGTAAGGAATAGAGAGGACAGTACAACCGCTCGTCCAGAAGAGAACAATAGAAGTAGTGCGCACACAACCTTGGTAGGTGGGGTAGCAGCCTAGAGAAGGCACGTGACCTTACACTCAGAAAAGCTAAGCAAATTCTACCAATTCTCTTTCTATACATTCCCTTTCTCTCTAAAGTATGCTAACTTGATCGTCGGAGGGGTTTTCTGGCTGCACACCCACCGGATATCTTACCGTCGTTTTGTTCTCAGGTTGAATGACTCTATTCGAAGCTATATACCGCTTGGACCTAAGAAATACAGAGAGCGACTAATATTTCCTTCCTATACACCTAAAAAAAGTATTAACCATTTTTTAGTGAAATATGTCGAATCAACGTTTTCCATGTATAAAATTTAAGAATTCCATGGTGCTCCAAAAGACATAAAAAAAAAAAGAAAAAGGAGGTGAATTGATTAAAATATTTAGAAATACCAAAATAAATATTATCCAAGAAAATTACTCTATTGAGCAAGATTGGCAAAAATCAGTATATGAATATGACGATTATTATAATTTTTTTCCACACATTTCATGGTTATCAATACAACATTAAAGAATTAAATTATTTATTTATTTATTTTTGATAAAAAAAAAGGTCACATTTTTTGGGAGATTCTATTTAAACTTTAATTTTCTTTTAAATATTAATTATTGAAGACAAAAAAAAGATATCAACTACCAATTTCTTTAAAGTATAATTAATTTTTATAATTAATATTTGAATAATTAATTTTTGGTCAAAATTTATATTTAAGTGTCGACTAAGGGAAAAAATGGTTTGGAAATAATTTAAGGCCACGTTTTTTTAGCTATAAAATTTAAAAGTAAAAAAAAAATTATTTATTTTAAGTTAAAAATGTCAAATGTTACATTGGCTTTTTCACCATATTTTGAGAAGTAGAGCCAGTTTTTTAGTTTTTTTAAAAAAAATTTGTAAAAAAGTAAAGATGTAATATAATCCAAAAAAACCAAAAAACGAAAAAATGGCTTTCAACCCCGTTGACAAAATAGGCCAAAAAGACGACTAATTTGCTATATTTGGTTGGAGTTTTAAAAAATAATTTTTTGAACTTTCAATCCATATTTTATTATTTTTCATAAATTTTTTTGATATTTTAATTTTTTTTTGAATCCATTTATTTTAGACACACTTAAAAAGAATAAAATTTGTGATTAAAATTAACTAAATACAAAAAAAAAAAACAAAAATTTGGTATATTTTCATATATTTTTTTATATTTATTGAATTTAAAAAAATTTACAAATATTTTACTTTTTAAGTGTATTTAAATTAAGTAGATCTAAAAAGTAAAAAAAAAAATTTGATTAAAATATTAAAAAAATTTAATAAAAACAAAAAAATACTGATTGAAAATTTTAAAAATTATTTTTAAAACCTCAAAACTCAACAACATGTTAGCTCTTTTTTTATTTTTATTTTTTATAAATAAAAATACGAAAATATTAAAAAAAAATGGTAAATTACAAATATAGTTCTAGAATTTTACTTAAAATACAGATTGTCATTTGTAATTTAAAAAATTATAAATACCCAACATTCTTAACCAGTCTTGTATACAACAATACAGTTATTTCAATTGTTAATTAAAATATATTTATAACATCATTAAAAAATATTAATTGACTTATTGATTGATCAATAAAATGAGTAATTTGTTATACGATTTTAAACTTGAAGGGAAGAAATGTAATTTTCAAAATGACAAAAGGCAATTCATATATTAAATTTAGGATAAATTGCAAATACATTTTCTGAGCATTGCTTAAAATATGAATTAACTCCTATAATTTTGAAAATTATATTCCTTCCGTTGAAGTTTTTAATTTCATAACAATTGATCTATTTTATTAATAAATTATTAAATTAATTAAATTTTTTTAATGATGTCAGAAATTTATTTCAATTAATAATTCAAATAATTTTATTATTATATAGGAGGATAATTAGAAATTTTATTTTTTAAATTATTTTTATTAAATAAAACATTATGATAATGAAGTATTTCTAATTTTTTAAACTATAAGATAATTCATATTTTAAGTTAATACCAATAAGCTGCCATCCCAATGTACTCTCTTGTTTCGTTTGAGATAAATTTTTTTATAGCGGCTAAAAAAATTTTGTTTGGAATAAATTTTTGATTTTTTTTTTGTAGTTAATTTGATAATTATGAGAGAAAAAGTGAAATAATTATAATTTAAATATGATATTTTATCTTATTAACTAAATTAATCTATTTTATTTTTATTGACTAATTTATTTAGAATAATCTAAATAAAATGAACTTTTTAATTTTTTATAAAAAAATAAAAAAATAAAAAAATAATCAGCGTGTTTGGTTTAACAAGTTTTCTAAAAATTGATTTTTTTTGTTTTTCATTTTTTTTATTTTTAGTGAATATTTTTAAAATTTTAAGCAATTTTTTTTTTTACTTTTTTAAATGCACCTTATTTAGATTTATCTGAATAGTAAAATATTTGTGAAAAAATATTTTAAAAAATTAATAGATACACAAAAATATGAAAAATGTATTGAATTTTCGTTTTTTTTTTTTTTGTATTTTTGGTATTTAGTGAGTTTTGTAAAGATTTTTTCTTAACAAATATTATATTTTTTAAGTGTATTTATATTAGATGTATCTAAAAATTAAAAAAATTACTTAAAATATTAAAAAATTCATTGAAAACAAAAAAAATAAAAAGTACAAAAAATAAAAAGTAGAATTTTTTAAAAAGTATTTTTGAGAAACCAAAATCAAACAAGTTGAATATGATAAATAAATAAATAATAATAATAATAATGCACCCAAACCCCCTCACAACCAAACGAAGCCTTAATTTGGGAATATAGTAAAAAGTGACTTTTTGACTTTTAACCAAACTTTTGACTTTTTTAAACAAATGATTTCGGAAGTTGGTAAAAAGTTACTTTTAACTTTTTTTATTAATATTTATTTATGATGTCAAATCACAATAAAATGACAAAACTACTACCATTTATTTAAAACATTTACAACTTCACCCATGTAACATATTTTAACCCATGAGGGGGTAGAATTGTAATTTCATCATTGGCTAAAACCAACTTTCCAAATGAAAAAAATGACAAAAAAAATCAACTTTTAACTTTTGTTAGAGCATCTTCAATGGAGCTCTCAAAACACTTGCTAAAACTATAATATATCAATAGTGATAAAAAGTGAATCTCCAATGGCTTATTATTTTACTTGCCAAAGATGGCATATGTCATATCTGTTCTCAAATTTGGCAAGTAAAATAGCAATTGTCAAACATGCCACATCAGCAAATATGAACATATTTGTGGCTTAAAATTCAGTTGAAAAAACAGAATTGAAATAGTAGAAAACCAAGTAATTTTTCAAATTTAACTTTTCTATTTAATTTTTCAAATTGGATTATATATATATATTTTTCTAATTTTGTAATTTTTTTTCATTTTTTATATTTGTCTAGTCGGGAATAATATAAATATATAATTTTTTTTACAAGTAGTTAAAAAAAAGTCATAAAAAACAAAAATTAAATAAAAATAAAATCACAAAAAAATTTATAACCAAACAATACCTACAAACTTAAAAAGAAAATTGATTAAAAATTACCAAAATAACAAGTAACTATTAAAGGACCATTATTATAATTTAATAAAATAATACTACTCTTATAATAATAACAATAATATTATAATAACAAACAATGAAGATACTCTTACAAACCTAAAAAAGTGACTAGAAATCATGATGCCAAAACACTCCGATATACTAATAATGAACACATGGCCTCACTAGACAAATGCTATGAATTGAAAGGACTCCAGGTGTGTGTGTAATATAGCATTAAATAGCCTCCATTTCTCACACACACACACACACACACATTGTTCTCATCGACACCACGACCACCACCACCGACCACCGCGAACCAGCATGCAGGCTCTCCAATCCTCCTCTCTCCTCCGCCCATCTCCACTAAACCCACTTCTCAAATCCTCCCCAAACCTCCCTACCAATGCCAAACCCTCCTCCACATCCACCCCCAAGAGGACCCTCCCGTTCATCTCTGCTTCCGCTGCGAAACGCGAATCCGATCCCAAAAAACGGGTCGTAATAACGGGTATGGGTCTCGTCTCCGTCTTCGGCAACGAAGTCGATGCTTACTACGACAAGCTTCTCGCAGGCGAGAGTGGAATCAGACTCATTGACCGGTTCGATGCGTCCAAATTCCCTACCCGATTCGCTGGCCAGATCCGCGGGTTCAACTCTCAGGGCTACATTGATGGCAAGAACGATAGGCGTCTCGATGATTGTCTCAGGTACTGCATTGTTGCTGGGAAGAAGGCTCTTGAAGATGCTGATCTTGGGGGTGATAGGCTCGGAAAGGTATGTGATTGGCTTGGCTTGGAATTTGATGGAAAACTTTTGAATTTCACTTTTAATTGATTGTTTGATTGCTTAGTGATTTTTGGTTTCTGGGTTTTGATGGGTGTGTGTTTGAATCATTGATATATGTATATATGTGTGTGTGTGTGTGTGTGTGTGTGGATTGGTTCTTCACGAATTTGTAGTAGAAGTGAACATTGTATTGCCAATTCAATTTTTTGTTTTTGTTTTTTGGGTAGCTAAATTGGGGTTTTCCTTTTGTTTTTTCCCTTCTTGTTTCTTGTTTTTGTTTTTAAAACCAACAAATTTAGTCTTCTTGAATTTTTTTTAAAAAGATTAATTCACACGAAGGCCATTCAACTATTAGCGAATATCACCTCACCCTCGACTATGAACCCTACATATTTACCCGATCAACTCTAAAAATTATAAAAATACACCCCTTACAAATACACCCTTTTTAAGGTGGTATGTAGGGTGCAAGTGATAGTTTTTGGGGTCAAAATGTATGGGTATATGAGGGGTAAATATTATTAGTTGAGGGTCTTGGTTTAACTAATCCTTGTTTGAATGTAAAAGCAATTCTTTCAGACCTATACCTTTCATTTTTTTGGGTACCATATGGTTTTGTCTCATATTTTGATTCTGTCTAGAAAGTTCTATCTATCTCACACACGTTTATTGGTTAGAAAATTATTGCTGCACGATTTTGTCAGTATTTATATATTAGTCAGAAATTAAAATTGATCTGGACTGAATTGCTTGTTTAATTTGCTCTATATCTGTCCTAGTACCATGCTTTGCTTCATGCATCTTTCATGTATGCATAGATCGATGTAACTGTATGGGTGAATTTATTTTACACGATTCACAAATGTCAATTTTTGAATGTTAGGAGAATATATTATGGTTTTTAAAGAATTTTATGGTTGGTGGGATATGGAGCCCCGCATATCTTAATATGAAGCCAAAGTCTTCCTAATTAGATGTGATGTAATCATGGTCTTGTATAAGAATTACTGATTATGAAGTCCTTTGGGCAAACATTAAACTTAACTGGCTTTCTTGTCCTTGAATCGGGTTAGTTGCTATTTGAACAATGGGGAACATCTGCATCACTTAACAAGCCTCACTGATAGAGTTAAGTAGAACAGGAAACCTGACTAGAGAGAATCAGTATTTGAGATGATATGTAAATGTTGGGTACATATTATTGGTGCTAAAATTTGCAATCTTTGCAAGACTCCCCACTTTGGTACGAGGAACGGGAGCGGATACATGGTACGCCGCATGCTCTAAAAAATTAGGGGATTGTTTTGGATCTCTGAATTCACCATTTGGGAACGAAAGTGTACCATATTTCGGAAAATGTGTTCCAAAACATAAATCGTTAGGGTGTTAGCATTTTTTGGTAACACTAATTAGGCTTCACCGGATCTCCTAGCATGGTGGGAAAGATTCCGTGATTCTATTTTTGATATGATTTTGTAAAGTTATGTCAATTTGTTTGGCTCAAGGACTGGAGCATTGCCCTCGAAGCGTCTTTTATTTCATTTTGTTTCATTTTCCCCCCAAAGTGTTCTATGTAGGCTGTAATTGATATAATAACCACATTTATTTTATGTTTTTTGCAGATTGATAAGGAGCGAGCTGGTGTGCTTGTTGGAACAGGGATGGGTGGTCTTACAGTGTTTTCTGATGGCGTCCAGGCTCTCATAGAGAGAGGTTACAGAAAAATCACTCCATTTTTCATACCTTATGCTATAACAAATATGGGCTCTGCCTTGCTTGCAATTGAGCTTGGTTTTATGGGACCAAATTATTCAATTTCAACCGCTTGTGCTACCTCCAATTATTGCTTTTATGCTGCTGCCAATCACATCCGTCGAGGTGAGGCTGATTTGATGATTGCTGGAGGAACTGAAGCTGCCATTATTCCCATTGGCTTGGGAGGTTTTGTAGCATGTAGAGCTCTGTCTCAGAGGAATGATGATCCCCAAACTGCTTCTAGGCCATGGGATAAAGAACGAGATGGCTTTGTTATGGGTGAAGGTTCTGGAGTATTGGTAAGTTTGTTGGTCATATGCTAGGTGGTGTGAAACTGTCAAATAATTCTATTTATTTGCTGGTTTTTAGTTTATGTAGACTCTTTCTTTTCCAGTTTCTGGGAACAAAACAAAAGGCATGCACAATGTGTTCCTTTTTATCTCATGTCATTGTCATACCTCAGATCATGATTTTGTACTTTCTATCAGTACATTTACTTGTTTCTTGACTTCATTGGTTCCTCAAATCACTTTTGAATCTTGTGTCCTCGCTTTGTATTTAGCTAATATTGGAGGATGGTTAAGATGAACACATTCCTTTCCTCCTTTCCTCCTTCCTTTTGTCTCCACAGCTACTAACTGGATAAACTATTTCTGGTTCTACGGAATGTGGCCTTTTATGAATTGACTATTAGGATAAATATTGATAATATAATTCAGGTTTGTGATGATATGCTGTATTGTGGGTAGGTGCTGGAGAGCTTGGAACATGCAATGAAACGAGGTGCTCCAATTATTGCAGAGTACTTGGGAGGTGCGGTAAACTGTGATGCTTATCATATGACTGATCCAAGAGCTGACGGACTTGGTGTCTCTTCATGCATTGAGAGAAGCCTTGAAGATGCTGGTGTGTCTCCAGAGGAGGTATTTATTTTGTTTTTGTTAAAGGTCAAATTTATTATTCTGTATCTATATGATGGATTGTTTATTTTTGGTTGAGGATACTTTTCAATTAGTTCTGTCCATTTTAAATTTTACTTTTATAGTTTCTCACTCTTCATGCATTACCTTATATATACTTATATATGTATATATATATAAGGTGGGCTTGTTGCCGCATCTAACTATATGAGATGAATTGTATTTATAGGAAGGTTGTTAGGTTGTGTCAAAATTCAGTTAGGTTGAAAGGATTGTCTCTAGATTCTGGTGAAGTTTAGTGGCGATCTCTCTCTCTCTCTCTCTCTTGATAGGATTGACCTAAAGCAGCCTGACCCATGTGGATCATAGCGCTTTGCTGAAACCTTTATCTTTAGCCTCCGAGCCGCAAGAGCCATAGGCTCGTAGTGTATGTTGATTACTTCAGCGCACCTAGTTTTTGCCTCTTGGCCAAGGTTTATGAACTGCGCGGTACAACATTTGTGGCGATGGAGTAGTTCAACTGCTTGTAAACAGATGGTTTGGATGCGGAGTGTGACCACAGTGGAGATGGGCACGTTGTATGACAAGTGTGGTCATAAGGTGCATGGTATGACTACCGCATGGATGAAGTTCATAAGACATCCTGTATCCTTGACTCTCGCAGAAAAGTCAGGGTGATCTAACACTTGTCATCTTCACAGTTAGGGTGACAATGAGCATTGTGCATTCATTGCATTTGGCAGCGATAATCCAACTCTCCTCGTATCTTTCTGTTTTGTAACCATTGTAGTGTAGGGGTACAACGTTGTCATCTAGGGAGCGGTGGGGTTGAGTTTTGTTCCATTTACCTGTCAAAGTCCTTGTCCATAAATGATGTTTATGTGATGGCTATATTTAAGCATGCCTTACGGGTCATAATAATGCACCTCTTTCACCCAAAATTCTGTTGGAGTTGAGTGAAGAAATAAGAATCTCATCTTTCGGTCTGTTGAAATCCATGGGAAACTTCAGTTTCTGTCTTAGAAAAGTGCAAGGGATCTTGAAAATCTGTTTTGTTTGGTTGCTATTATTTGTTCCAAAACTAAGGACACATCCAGAATAAATATATATATATATATTTTGATAAGTAAAGGAACATCGAGGAAATATATAAATATCTAGAACAAAATATTTTATATTGAAATGTAATTTTTGCATTGAAGCATTCCATCGCCCATACCTGAGATTGGGGTGAAGAATAAAAATATGGCCTTGAAGTGGTTTCCAGTGGCATATTCACCATATATTGGTGGTTTTTCCTTTTGGAAAATGTTTGAGACCCCTAAAAAAGCTCCCCTACTTTGACCTACAATGATGTGGCAAGATAGGTGTTAACTTTTGATTTGTCACACAATCAACCATAAAGGGTGCAACTCCCTTGCCACATCATTGTGGATGAAATTGTGGGTCTCTAGTATTTCTCTTTCCTTTTTTTGTGAAAAGCTTTTCTTCATTGAAGTTTAAAAGATTTCTGTTACACAAGCAAACAGCAACCTAAGAATTGAAGTTAATTAAACCCAAAAAACAATGAAATAATTCTCCATATTTTTTCAGGTTAACTACATAAATGCACATGCAACTTCCACTCCAGCTGGGGATGTAGCTGAGGTGAATGCCATAAAGAAGGTATTCAAGAACACTTCGGAGATCAAAATGAATTCAACGAAGGTGAATTCTCTCACTTTGATGTTTGCTTGTTCATCATCATTAATCTGGTACTCTTGAGCCTTAGCATACCATGTGGCGATGTTACTCCTAGTTTTCAGATATATGTTTTTCTTCTAATTTCTTTTCCTTTATTTTCTTTTTTTCTTATCAGTCTATGATAGGTCACTGTCTTGGTGCTGCTGGAGGTTTGGAAGCCATTGCTTCAGTAAAAGCCATTAACACAGGGTGGCTGCATCCTACCATAAATCAATTTGTATGTACTGCTTTCTACTTAGCACTTCCCTTTTTCTTTCAGTCATATGTCTGAATTAAACTTGAGATTGTCCTAAAGTTTTCAAACTTCTGGGTGATTCTTAACTCTTTTATATTGACTCGGTTAAATGTTTTGGTCCTTTTGGGTTTGAGTGTGCCTTTAGATGACAGAGCTCCCTAATCAATTTCAATTCTTAGGATACGGTGTCCAAATGTTGATTATTGTTCGTACGGGGACATGAACATGTCTTGCATGTTCAAAGACATAATATTTTACAAATATTTTAGAGCTTGAAGTTATAATTCAAGTATACAGTTGAATGGAGGTTAATTAAACAGTAAGATGTGGAAAAATGAGTTTCTATCAATCCACCAACTCATATAAGAATCAGGACACCCTTTCCCTGCTACCAACTATGCACTTCATGTTCTCCATCATTGAATGTAAAGGATCAGTATTCAGTGTTAAAATAGGTTGAGCTTCAGTGAGAAATGGGATTGCATTTCGACAGCTAGGATGGCCTGTTATGGTGAATGGATCCCCTGCTGGTTCTTTGGATTTTTGGAGAGGGTTAATATAGGGAAATCCTCCTCCTCTTCTTTCTCTAGAGGCATTTAGTTGGGTCCATGCCTAGGCTAGTGCTGGGTGACTTTTAGGTGGTTTCTTAGAAGGATATGTAGGGGAGTTTCCAGTGTTTTTTATTTGTTTTATGCCACTTGTACCATTGTTGTTGTCAGATGGATGATTATTGGCTCCTGGTATTTGAGGTTTGGGTTATGCTCTGAAGCAACGTTGGGATTATGGGTGAATTTCGGTAATTGGGGTGTCAGTTGTTGGTGCTTTGGTGTCTTGTCTTCCATGTATTCGGGTTGCTTTTTGGCTCTTCCTTGAGGTCAAAGGAGTTTGGCAATTGCTGGTCAGGAGGTTTTAAGGAGGTTAAATTGTCTACTTATCAAAAGGAGTTTGCTAGACATTGATCTATAACACTTTGTCTAGTCTTGGTTTGATACAGGGTGAGCTTTTGGCTTAAGCAAAATGCTTCTTGTGGTGAAACCTGGTTGCGGATCTTTTTGCTAATCTGTACTAGATTCCAGCAACAATCATCAATGTTTTAATGGCTGATCACATGAAGGGTGATAGCCAGTGTTGGATGTTCATTTTTGGAGAGTTTTTAGTATTAGGGAAGCTTCAAGTGGTTATGGGGTTTGTTGAGGTCTTTTACGCCATGTTTGGATCATGGATTTTGATATGAATTTGGTAAGGGAAACAGAAATGGAGAAAAAAATTATTTTATGTTTTATTCACATTTCACTCACATTTTCTCTTTTTATTTCCTAATCCTTACTCAAATTCATGATCCAAATACAGCCTTAGAAGATCAATAAAGTTAGAGGAGAGGATGAGGTTGAGTTAAGTGTTTCCAACTATGGAAGATTTCAGGTTAAATCATAGGTTGCTAACAGGTACCTCATTCATTTCCTCGCGCCTTCAAAGGTTGCATTTTTTTGGTTAGCAGCTCACCTGAAGATTCTTACGATCTTTACGACAAGAAAAGTCCTTCGTATTACTTTTGTGTCTGTAATCCATTCTCAATTTCTGTTGAGAAAACCAGGCACAAGCAGAAGCTACGTTAAGACTCATATAGCTACTGTTATTAGCTGATAGTTGCAAAGATTTAAAATTTTCTTTTCCTTTTTATCGTTTTTCGCCGTGCCTCACTGAAGATTGGTACCTTTTATAACTTCATAATCTATTGGTTGAACTATTATGTTACCTGTTATGATTCTTGATGTGTTCCTTCTGATAAATGCAGAACTTAGAGCCTTCTGTCGAGTTTGACACCGTTGCAAACAAAAAGCAGCAGCATGAAGTCAATGTTGGTAAGATTCTCCACATTTACATCCTCCATCTTTCTCGCAAGTGTTGTTTGGGTCTTTGTTTTCGTTTTTCATTTTTGTTTTAATGTTATGTTTTTTTGTTTAGTGAATCGTTTGTGAAAATTATTGTCGGAGTTTTTTTCAAAAGAACACTTTTTAGAAAATACATAAAAAGTTATTTTCAAAGTTTAGGAGTGGTTTTAGCACAATGAAAATGAAAACAATCTGATATTTTTGAAGTCTTGTTTTGTTTAAAAAACATAAAAAAACAAAAACAAAAACACAAGAACTTACTAGTTAAAAACAAATAAAGAAGGAAAGCCTTGCAGCATCTTCAATCAATTGCTTTAGCATTATTACATTAGTTTCCAGTACGGCCAAACATAGCAAAACATTTTCTCCAAAAACAGCCAAAACAAAGAGTGTGAGAATACAGGTTTACTGAAAAGAACTTCTCATGATATGCAGCCATTTCAAATTCATTTGGCTTTGGTGGACACAACTCTGTCGTGGTGTTTTCTGGATTCAAGCCCTGATCGAGCATGTTGCTTCATCTACTTTGAGCCAGAACAATATTTCTTGTTCGAGGATTAATACAATTTTCAGAGGCTGCTTCATCTACTTTGTGCAAGTTGCTGCATTCGCACTTGATCTTCATAGCTCTTTATGTTTTACTTTTGAGTTGGAACTTCAGCTTTTGTCTTCTTGGTCTTTTTTTCCTTTTCTTTTTCATTTTAAATGTGTTTGAATCTCTTTAATTAAATTGGGAATGAAATTTTGTTCTTCTGAATCATGTAGGGCTATTTTGGAAAGATGGTTATAATCAGTTTTTTAGTTAAAAGCTTATTATAATCAATTTTTTGTGAGAGAGGGAAATGGGTTATAATCTGGAAAATGGATTATAATCTACTTTCCAAAAGACCCCGTAGTTGATTGATGGGATATAAATTTTCTAGTTTCTAGTGTAATGTATTATGAACTTGGTGCAAATCTTTTGTTAGTTGTGATACAGAACAATGATCTTATGTGGTTTTCTACATAAACGTTAACTTTGGGGTGTTTTGGCAACATACTAAAAAAAGTTAAAAGTCAGTTTTTAATTTATTTTGGATCACATCATTTCTCACATGAAATAGTGAAGAAAGTAAAAAATGTCAACTTTTAACCATGCTGGGAAGGGTGGCTGGTGGTGTTGAAGAGAGTTGTAGTGGTGGCAAACGGCTGAGTTGTAAAGGGAAGAGGAAGAGTGAGGAGAGAGAAGAGGAAGAGTGAGGAGAGAGAAGGGGGGAAGGGAGTAGGGAGGGGCACTTCAGTTTAACCAAATTAGATTTCACTCATTGAAATTATTTTCTAAGTATACCTTTCTCATTCACTTTTATATTTCCCTTTCTTGAGTTTTATGACTTTTACTATATTTTCTAAGTTTTTTTTTTATTTTATTAAAATAAAAAATTCTTGAGTCATTGGGTAAGAAAGTTCCTTTTTTAAGGAGAGTTTTATTTTATTTTATTTTTCTTGACCCTTTAGATAAGAACGTTAAAAAAAATTAAAATTAAAATTAATTTAAAATTTTAGCAACTGCTTTCTATCAATAGTGTTACAACTTAATGCAAAAATGGTTATTATTATTAATTTATTTATTTTTTGTGAAAATGATTATTCAACTGACTTTAGGATAAGATACCAATATTTTAATATATTTGATAGCAAATTTTTTTTAAAATACATATACCCTGCCTACTGAGCCTGGCAACTTCCCTCTTAAGAAAAAAAAAAAAAAAAAAAAAAAAAAAAAGAGAAAAAAGATTTTTATGGCAATGAGGGTAACCACAACATGGATAAATCACTTGTTTTTGCTTTTGCCAAGTGGCCTCATTGGAGGCTTCTTTCTTGCTAAGAAAGAAAATAATTTGTGGCGGGTAATCACTTTTACATCTTATAATTCCAAGACTCAACAACAAAACTATGGCCACTGCTCTGTTCCTCAGAATCTCTCTCTATCACACCCTCTCTTTAACCACCAAACCCTTCTCTTTGACCCCCTCTCATCTCAATTCCCACTCTTTCTCTCTCAAAGCAGCAATGGTACACATCTCTCTCTCTCTCTCTCTCTCTCTCTCTCTCTCTCTCTTTTCTTGCATTTTCTTGAAACCCAGAACATTTAAATTTGGTGACTCAACTGCCACTGTTGTGTTCTTATGTTCACTGTGTTTTTCTGTTTTTGTTTTTGATTTTAGATGGAGGGAAGTGAAATCACAGAGAAAGAGGAAGTGAGTGTGATTGAAAAGAGGAAAATCTTTGTTGCTGGTGCCACTGGAAACACTGGGAAGAGGATTATCCAGCAGCTTCTGGCCAAGGGTTTTGCTGTCAAGGCCGGTGTTCGTGACGTTGATAAGGCGAAAACAAGCTTTTCTGATGGCAACCCAGATCTTCAATTTGTGAGTATTTACTATTTAAGCTCAATTGGCATTTGGAATATGATTGCCCACTTGGGGTTTTTAGCTGCTTGTTTTTGTTTAGTGCTTGAATTAGGTATAGACATAATTGATTAGCTAGAAGGAAGGCACACATAGGTGTGTGTGCGCACCATAATAATACGAATTTGGAAAGGAAAAGAAAAAAGTGCGTGAAAAATATAAGTATGTTTTATTCACATTTCACCTACATTTTTCATTTCTCTTTTTAAATTCCTCCTCAAATCTTCCAACCAAATATAGCATTAAACTACCCCATTTGGCTTATGAGAGAGGAAATTGGTAACCGAAAAGGGGTTCTACGAGATGAGAGAAATATCGTTGGGACGTGGTTTATGGATAGCGATGATTTCAAATTAATGGAATATACACTATTGCCCTTCGAATTGTGAGTATTTGAGTTCAATTGGCATTTGGAATTTGATTTCTCAATTGGGTTTCAGCATATTGTTGTTGTTTTATGTCTAGAAGAATTTCATAATATGCCCTTAAACAGCCCCATGCTGTGGTTTATGAGAAAGGAAGTTTGGTAACTGAAAAGGAGTTTTAGAGATGAGGTAAGTATCATCGGGGACTTTGTTGTTTATGGATATGTATACATTATTGGTCTTTGAATTGTGAGTATTTAAGGTCAATTGACATTTGGAATTTAATTTTTCAATTGGGTTTTTAGCTTCTTCTTCTTGTCTATGCGTGTGCCTCATTATACGCCCCTTGTAAACTTCCCCATTCTCTTGTTTTTGAGATGGAAGTTGGCAACTGAAAATGAGTTTTCTGAGATGAGGGAAATATCGTGGGGGATGTGGCTTATGGATGGTGACGATTTCAAATTAATGAAGTATACATTACTTCCCTTCAGTTGATAGAAATGTGTATATGAGGCGGTGAATTATGAGTTTTGGTGAAGATTTCTTGGAAAACAAAAAGCTGTTACGGAACTTCACTTATTGTTTAACTTGAATGCATTAGAGGTTAAAATTTTGGGCGAATTAATTTGGGGTTCGTGTCACTTTGGTCTTTAATTTTTTAATTGTAACACATTTGATCTTGAATTTTGAATCTTATTTTAAATAAGAACAATTGAAAATATCATGACTTAATCTTAAGGGCAAAAATTTCAATTTGATAAAAATAAACTAATTTCATAAAAATAAATATCGAAAAAATATTTTTACTCACAAAAGATGAAATTATGTAAAGTTGATAAATCTTTTACACATTTATTTATTTATTTTTATCAAATTAATTTTTATTACATGTTTGGATGATGATCATATAATGGGCTTTTTATTTTCATTAAATTAGTTTTTATTTTTTTAAAAGTGAAATATGGCGATAACTTTGATACTCTCTCTGTCTCAAAATAATGGGCCCTTTTGGAGAATCTAACTTTTTTTGATAGTACAATTATTGCACTTTAAAATAGTTAATTTTTCAAAATTACCCTTTTGATAATACATTTTTTTGAGAATATCAATGTCATAATTGTACTTTTTATATTGTTTATTAATTTAAAGAATGGCAAAATAAAAAATTTATATTATTTTTGTACTTGATTTTTGAAGAGGGACTAATATTTTGGGATAATAAAAAATGGAATAAAGGACTAATATTTTGGGACGGAGGGAGTATCTTTATTAAACCAATCCATTAAATTAAAAAATTCAAAACTGAAAACATTTCATATATTAAATATATCGATTACACATTAAAAGTTTAACAACCATCCATTAAAGGGTCATCATCTAAACACAAAATAAAATTAATTTGATAAAAATAAAATTAAATAAATGTGTAAAAGATTTATCAATTTTATATAATTTTATCTTTAGTAGATAGAAATAATTTTTAAAAATAATTTTTTGACATTTATTTTTATTAAATTTTTCTCAAATTCACAAAAGATAAGAGAGGATTTGGAGAGGCTCTCTCTAACCATTACAAGATTTTGGTTTGTCTGGTAATTCATATGTTTGCAGGTGAAAGCCGATGTGACTGAAGGTTCAACAAAGCTAGCTGAGGCTATAGGTGCCGATTCAGATGCTGTAATATGTGCCACAGGTTTTCGACCTTCTTTGGATTTATTGGCTCCATGGAAGGTTAGTTATGACTATTGTTGCTATTAATGTCTTGCCTATTCTTGTTACCGTCAACTATTCCTTAGTGCCCATTCAATTATCAAAATTTATATCTCCTAATATTGGTGTTTCTGTTGATTTCTTATTTTTTGTTGTTTTAATTTCTGCAAGGCAAAGATGTGTAGTTTAAATTTAATAAATTGGAAATCAAGATTGTGTATATATATACGAATCCTTTACGGTGTGTTTGGTTGGGGAATTTGAGGAGAGATTTGGAAAGGGAAATAGAAAAGGTAGGTGAAATATGAGTAAAACATACCTCTATTTCACCTAGTTTCACACACCTTTTCCTTTTCCCTTTCCCTTTCCAAATCTCTTTCCAAATCCCCCATCCAAACACAGCGTTAAACTTAGGATTGGTTTGGAAAGTGGCCTTTTTAGTAGCTTTTTTGGCTAAAAAATGTAGGTGAAAAACATTGAAGTGTTTGGGAATGATGTTTTTGGCTTCTATGAAAAAACGTTCAAAGAGTAGATAAGAGAATGAATAACTTTTTGGTTAAAATCCAATCTTCCCAAAGCACTAGCAAGTTGGATACTTCGAGCCCCTCTATACATCGGTGTGTGTGTATATGTAAAACTAGACACATACACATGCACACACCACACACCTTTGGAACTCAAATTGGGTATTTTGGCCCTTGTCAAATTGGGATTCCTATTATACTCTTATCTATAGATCAGCTGAGGATTTTGTTTGAACTCGAAATGATATTACATAATCCGGACACAATTTGTGGCTCAAATTTGGCAAATGAATGAAATATTTTTGAAATGTTTCTGAAACTTTTCTTTTCTGAGCTACCCCGAAACAGTATGCCGAAACTAAATCTTGATCCTTGCTTTGACTGCATGCACAAAAATTTAATCTTGCTGATGTTTCACAAGTTTTATACTTTTGGATGTTTAATAGTTTTTTACTGTGCAAAATGTTCTGTTGCAGGTTGATAATTTTGGCACGGTAAACCTAGTTGAAGCGTGCCGCAAGCTCGGTGTTAACAGATTCATCCTTGTTAGTTCCATTTTAGTTAATGGGGCTGCAATGGGTCAATTGCTTAATCCGGCTTACATTATTCTCAATGTGTTTGGACTGACATTGATAGCTAAGCTTCAAGCAGAGAAGCATATCAGGAAATCTGGTATTAACTACACAATTATAAGGCCCGGTGGATTGAGAAATGACCCTCCAAATGGAAACATAGTCATGGAGCCAGAGGTAAATCATTGAACAGATGCCTTATTGTTGGTTTGGTATAGTATTAATGTGTTTATTTGAGTAGAATCTAGAAAACAGTTTATGCATTTACAGTGTTCGGTACGACAAATAATAAAAGTCAACAAAAAAATGTTTTCTGTCACCAATGGAAAATGAGCTGATTTGGGTAGAAAACGTTTCCTGCTTTAAAAGGCGGAAAATGTTTTTATGGAAAAAATGATTTTTTGCATTTCTAGCTTTTGGTTTGGGTATGACAGAAAATGAAAGTTAATAAATAAAAAAAAAGAAACTTTTTTTTGGTCAATGGAAAATGAGCTGATTTGGGTGGAAAACTTTCCTAGTTTTTGAAGGCAGAAAATGTTTTTTTTGGACCTAATAACACAACCAATCTCACCAAAACCACTACCTTCACCTTATCACCACCACCATCTCTGTTACCAACACCACCACAACATTATCACCACTACTACCACCACAACCGCTACAATCATAGTCACATCATTCCCACCATTGGTGTTGCCACCAGGGATGGACTTAGAATTTTAACCTGGGAAGCGAATATAAATACAAAATTTTAAAAAGATAATGTAAAATACAACATCAATTTTTATACTTTGTGCACGTGGTATGAAGATTTTTGAAATTGTAGTGGTGGCGATTGCCCCGCCCATCATTGGCTGCCACCACAACAATCACCACCACTCCTACCACCACTATAACCACCAACACCATCATTTTCATGGTCGCAGCCAAACACAGGGAAGATGTTTTGTAGGAATTTTTTTTTTTTTTTTTTCTCAAATGAAAATGTTTTTTTCCCAAAACGAACTAAGCTCGAGTACTCTCTCTCTCTCTCCAGGATACTCTGTATAAAGGCTCCATATCAAGAGATCAAGTTGCTGAAGTTGCTGTTGAGGCATTGAATCACCAAGAAGCTTCTTACAAAGTGGTGGAGATCGTTGCTCGCACTGAAGCTCCCAAACGTTCATTTCAGGAACTATTTGGTTCTATAAAGCAACAGTAATTTGCTTGTTCGAATTCATTATGATAGGGGAACATTGAAGGATATTTTGATTCATTATATAGTCATTATCGTCTTTTAATTATGCTGAGGAAATTTTGTGTTCCTATGTATAATTCTTTTGTTTTCTTGATCAGTTGAAGCAATCCTAATCTTCAATCATACTCTGGTTTCCAGTTGAATTCATCTTGGTTTGTTGTTAGATGTGTTTAAATTGCATGGAAAATTATTAGGTGGTTTGTTGATATTGTCTACATGATTTTCTCGGCCAATGAAAAAATGTGACACACATTATGTGGTTCATCTTTTATCTCGTAACTACTTAATAGAGGAGGTGAGTCAGTGTGTCTTGTAAAATTTTTCGTTACCTGATTGATTTGGAGTACCACGTAGGCAGTGCCATATGGTGCGCTGAAACTACTAAATAATTATCTATTTAAATTGCACCTAAACTTATTAGATAGTCATAAAATACTATGTGACATTGCTTATGCGGTGTTCTTGATAAACGAGTAATCACAAAACATACCAGGTGGATTACCCCTTTCTCAACTACCTGAAATTATCACATGGGTTTGGAATATGTGACCGCGTGCCCATGTAATAGTGTTTTGTGATTTCTTCACTCTTTTTCTTATTTTTCGGATCATATAAGCTTGTAGTCTCCTATTATTGAGCTAGCACACAACTACCAAAGGTGTGGATAAGCATTGTCCCACTCTTCAAAACTCAAAGAAACATAGGTTTACAAGAAATAATCAAGACACCCCACAAGAAGTTCATAAATAACCAAAAAGAAATGGTAAAATACTAAAATATAAAATAAATAAATAAAACAAACATAAAGAGATACTTAGAATAAGCAAGCAATAAGAGAAACCATGGCTGCAACTATTGCTGGAGCACAAAGAGCCACCCCGGCACTCTCCATCGCCGGTGATGGTGCAATCGCTCCCACATCATCAAGTGTCGCCACATCTCCAGAGGCAGCAAAAGCCATGAAAGCCACAATGAAGAGAGTGAAAGCCATGGCCAACTTGCAAGCCTCCATTTCTCACTATTCTCTCAAGTGCTTAAGAAAGAGAGAAAATTTTGACTCTCTTGAGGATTATGTTGAAGTTGAGTTTGTGTGTTTGGAGGAAAGGAAAGGAAAGTGTAGAGGGATTTATAAGGTGGGGGAGTTGTGGAGTCTCATGAGAATATATGGCTGTGCCAGCTATTATGTGTTGGTTTAACTACAAACAATATAATTGGTGGTGGGCTTTCAAATTTAAAATTTTATTCCTCAGTCCATTGCTCATTAGCCAGGCTGGACTTACTTTGAAGTAACTCTTCATGTTAACTACAAACATATTGAATATATTTAAAATTTGAACAACTTTCGCTTTAGTTCATGTGGTATAGGCCATGTCTATGGCGAATGATTTTCTATCTTCAAATCTCTCTATTCTCTTGTTTTAAAACACTCACAACTACTGAATTATTGAACATCTCAAGACATGATTCAATTGACGTGAACATTTTGAGGCAAAGGCATAGCGAAATTCGAGGACAAAGGATCCCATGCCTTTGTTCATCTAACTTTCGACACTAGTAACTTGACCTAAGTACTCTCATCTTCATCTCTTTTAAACTAAACCCTTCAATTTGCCCTATCATACAAATTATGTGCACATGACACTCCTGTCTTTTGAAGATATATGCATGTATAATTTATTTTCTGTTGATTTGAATGAAAGACAGTACATTTTAGTTCTCAAATCACAAGTAATTAAGTGGGTATTTCAAAATACGATAATTCTACACAAGCAAAATATGTATACAAAAAAATTCAATGATGTCTCGTTTACAGACATTCATTGAAAGTAAAAAATGTTCATTGCTTTGATTCATAATTGTAAGAATGTCATTGTCACATCATTCTTGTATTAATGTTTGTATGAAAATTATTTATGGCCATTATTTTCCTTCTAAATAATAAGGAATTATATGCACATAATCTATACCACAGAGGTTAAGTTGAATTTTTTTTCAAATAAGTTGTATATGAAATTGGAATTGGTCTCCGGATTCAAGAGTTGAAGATCATTTTAAAATATGTATAGTTTGCATGTATTTAGAGTTTATTCATAAGTTTTTATATTGAATGATCAAATGGACCGATTGGAATTCTTCATTATTATTATTATTTTGAAAAGTGGGCTTTCAAAATAAATTGTATTCCTCAGTCCACTGCTCATTATGTCCAGGCTGGAGTAGCAATGAAATAGCACGTCATTTTAGTTAAATGATAGAGGACACCCCCTTTCCAGGCTTGTTTTGTTTATACCTTCAAAACCTTGTACCATGTGATGTTTATACCACAATTTTTTTTTTTTCTTCTAGAATTTAATAAAAGTATTTACCAAGAAAAAGAACTCCACTTTGTGATATCTGTAATCTTTTTGATATTTTAATATAACCACTCAATGGAAGTGTCATTAATCATTGCCCAAAGCAAGCTTTTAGGCCATTTCTTAACATTCAAATTTGAATTAACAACGGAATTGTAAAGAATGTTGTTTACACCTTTATTTTGTTTTTTGATTGGGAGTAATGCAAGATCGATGCGTGGCAATTACGTTTAGGGTCTAAGTTGATGCCATGTGGTAGTCTTGTGCATCAAGTACATTTATTATTTTTAATAAAAAATAATTAATAAAAAGATGTTATAGAGTGTTGTTTATACTTTTCTTTGATTGGGAGCAATGAGAGATCAAAGCGTGATAGATGTGTTTAGGGTCTAAGATGATGGCACATAGTAATCAATTTATGATGGGTATTATTATTAAAAACACCATATCTAAGTAAGGTGGATAGAAGATGGCCTTCTTAATGAGCTTTCTCTCTCTTTACTCTATCGGTAGAACATTCATTGTTAGATCAAATTGAGAGTTGAGAGTGACTCTTTTCATTATCTATTTTTTCAAACTCATTTTATCAGGTTGTTAGAGGAGATAAATGTCACATAGAGCAATATGAAAAAGAGAAAGGAAGACTAAAGAGGGGCATATAATTCATTATTAAAAGGAATTTGTGGTGATTATTTTTGTCAGAGAAGCGTTCAATTGATTGATGAAATAACGGTCACATAGAGTAATTTAAAAAAGAAAAGAAAAGAACAATAAAAATTCACATAAAGCAATATAAAAAGAGAAAGGAACATTAATGAGGAGCATACAATTTTCGGTAATAATTTTCACTTTATTAACATAAACAGCTTTACTTACTTATAATCTATCAATATCTGACATTTTTGTAGGTATTCTTATAGATATCACCTCTATAACTCAAACTACAAAGTCGCAACTCATCCTCTTGGGTTGGCCCCAATACCAAATAGTTCAAGCCCCTTAAACAAAATTGAAAATCAACTTGAAAGAAAATTCTTTATATTATAGTTCATGTGTTTAATTTTCCATACTATTATTAACGTGAGCTTGATTAAAAAAAATATAGATAAGATTAATTAGAATCAAAGGCTTAGCAATAAGGACTCTGTGGCCCAATGGATAAGGCGCTGGTCTACGGAACCAGAGATTCTGGGTTCGATCCCCAGCAGAGTCGTATGTATTTTACGTTTTTGGCTAAAAGCTGAAGCTTTTGGAATGAATTTTTTAAATTTTTACGAAAAAGGTAAAAAGAAGTTTTGATTTTTTAATAACTTTTTAACGATTTTTTTGACTATTTTATGAAATTGTTAAAAATTTGTTTAAGATTGACAACATTAAATTTTTTAAATCCAACTTTAGTAATCTACTATTAAACTCAATAAACTTATTATATGCATTATAAAAAATCTCTACTTCTTTAAAAATCAATTTAATATACTTTTTTGCATTTTAAAAAAAAGCTTGGACTTTTTTCATGTTAAAATCTTAATATGAGTCATGTTAGAATCTTAATATGAGAGAATTTGAGTGGTCTGTAAAACCCATCACGAGTCTCGTTTGGATGATCGGAATTGTTTATTTTGTAAGACTCTCAATATATATTATTCATGAAAAAATTTAAGATGATTCAATAATCATAATAACCCTTTCATTTTGTCATATTTGTTTCTAAAAAAATGAATGGTTAATTTCAAAATTTTAGTTATTGTCCATTTTGTTAGAGATAAATGTGATAAAATAAAAAAATTATAACTATTGAATCGAACTAATTTTTTTCATGAATAATCTACATTGATGGCCCAATAAAATAAACGTTTCAAATTATCGAAACTAAACTCCTGATGAACTGTATAAGCCCTTACAATTTTCTGAGAGATGTCAAAAAAAAACACAACCCAAAAGGAACTCATTTAAACCCGACTCAAAAGATAGACAGGCTAGCCCATTAATTGCTCTAGTTATCCCTCTCCAATATAGAAAAATGACATTTCAAAGCATCATTATCTAAAAATCCAAAATTCCAAGCATCTGTAATGCAGTGTTTTGTATCTAAAAAAAAGAGTTAATTAATGTTGTGATTGAATCATGAATTTGAATAAAAATTTAAAAATAGAAAGAAAAATGAAAAAAGAAACATTTAACTTATATTTAATTGACATTTCCTTTTTCTTTCCAAATCCATGATCGAAACATAACTTAAAAATCTATCTTTCACTTTTATTTTCAATTATAACCCAAGTTTCCAGAATGTTGAGAACTCGGATTAATGGTTTTGACACTATCCAACCTCTGTGAACATGTGAAAAGCAAAAAATAATGAAAGCATAGTCACAAAGGAAAGGCCACATAAAAAGCTATATAACTCAAAACATCCACGAACTTCTAGTCATCAATAAAGAACAAACTTCAGTATTTTTCTTAATTAATCTAATGGAAACACTGGATGATGATAAAACAGTATGGTACAGCAACAAATTTTCCAATGCTAGGGAGAAAAACATAAAATAAAATAAAAAAAAAACAAAAAACAAAAACCACCATGAAAGTGAATGTCAAGTGATGTGGGTAGCCATTAGAACATTGTTCCTTTTACACCTCTCTCTCCCACTGTTAGTGATGGAAAATAAATATCGAGTTGGCATTGCAGTTAGATACACCTGATTTCTCAATTCTCCAATTGTAATGACGAATAAAACTAACAAGTCCCACAATAATACCGTGCCTGGATAATGCTTTGCATATTGACTATGAGTCCCACTCTGATAAGAATGACATCAGATATGATGCATGTGTCACAGCTTGAATATACACTGAATTTTGGTTCCCCGAAATTGGCCACATTTCAGTCAACTGATTAACAATTTTCCCAAATGCAGATTCAACTCCAGACTATGCATACCATCCAGTGATCAGAAATCACGTAAGTTCTATTGCAAACCCTCTGTACAGAAGTAAACGATGAAAAATATACTATGGAGAACAAAAACCAAGTCCGATGAAGTGAATCTTTAAGTACTATGTTGTCACTATGGGAGGCATGAGTTATAAGGAGATGAGAACACAGGAGATCATCACATGGTTGAGATCGTAAAGTCACAGTATTCTTACAAAAGATGATGAATATTGCAATTGATTGATCATGTCTGTTCTGTTTTAGATGCAGCTTTCAATTTCTCCAGCTGCTTCCGGAGATAGGCCTGCTTCAGTTTCTCCCGACGCGCTGCAGCCTGTTCTTGCCTGTGTAATTTGAGCTCAGACACTTTTTCCCTTGCTTGATTTGCTTCTTCATGAACTTCCCTGAGGGAAACAAGCAGCAAAAATATGAAGGTGCGGCAATAGTAGTAAATAAGCAATTCAAAATTATGCAATGAAACAAGATAGTTTGTTAGTGACATATTGGACTCTTAGCTTTTCTTGTCGGTTATTCTGGACAGAATGAAATAATATATGGTCCTGTTTTAGAAATATATTCGAGCATCTTTTTGAACCACTGGTCTTGGTCACAAAATCCATGGTTTGCAGAAAAGGTGTTTCATAATGTTTTTGAATGTTTTGTACAAAAGCTGGAAAACTATCCCACTGAGCCCGCCAAAAATCACAAAATCAAAGACAGTTGAGAAATGGCTTGCAGATCGGATTGATCTATACTCAAACTGTTCCATAATGTTTTTGAATGTTCATTTGCTATTAAATTGCATATTGTTCCTTCGGATATCCGTAATTTAGAATACAAGGGATAGGCAAGTTGGATCCAGGTTGAACAATAATGGACCACTGAATGCCACTTGAAATCACCACATAAATTGCAGTATCGCTGGTTCAACTATCAGATATAGGCATTAAATCAAGTGTTATGATCTACTTCAGACAGGCACATTAAATCCTTGATTTTCTTTCACTTTTGAACATTAAAAATAATTAGACCCTATTAATAGATACTTCTTATTGTCAGAATAGTACACTTACTGCTGCAAATGGTTAAACATATTATTTTCTATATTCATAAAGCAACTTATGTACTCCATAAGGTAATGACGACTATATCTAACAATTCAAATTCCATTCTCCTTCCTTGTACTGGTGGGGTTCTTTAATCAATAGTTGTAAATATAATTTAGGACTCGTGTTTCATGTTTTCAATCCTACTTAATTCTCTCAGAAGAACATCACCTAAGAAAAACTATACATCATACCTCACAAAACGCTTATGCTCATCATTGTCTGCAGTCATAGCTGCCCGGCCAAGCCCCACTGGTTTTGTATTAAGCAGCTCTGAAGCATCATTTTCACCATCTTCATAGTCTCGAGATTCTGCACTAGAAGGATCATGACCCCGAGGCTGCTGTAATTCATCCTGCACGAGGCTCTTACTGAAAAAATCAACACAATACTTCTCTTTATCTTCTTCATCTGAAAGCTCTCCTTTTGCTAGCTTTTCATATAATGCAGCCTTTTTCTCTAATGCCGCATAGCTGACTGATCCATCATTGACTGCTTTTAGCTCAAGTTTGTCCCTGAAATTTAAACACAAAAGCATGAGTCATCCGACTGGTTTACAGCTACATGAGTTAGTATTTGCAAGAAATAATAAAAAGCAACCCTAAATTTAGCAAGAATTAAGCTCCAGTGGCCTAATAATTAAAAGAATGAAATATAAAATGATCAATACTTGTTTTACAATTATTTTTCCCCTTTTGTTTGCCTTGAAGAGAGACACTGACTTTCTTGATCCTTAATCCTTTTATATCCAAAATTACATCGAAATTAGATGGTTTTCATCTTCCATATTACACTCATCCAATTCTTAGTTGCACGAAGCGGGAGCGGGGGCGGGAACGGGGAAGCGTGAGCTGATAGAAGTTTCTTAGATTGGGAGCGCTTCAAGGAGCGGTAATATATATATATATATATTTTTAACACACATTAAAAGTTTTTTCATAAATATTTTTTATAATACACATTAATTATTTTATTTATTTATTATATTTTTAAAATAATATGTTATTGTTAATTTATTTTTTTATTTTTAATTGATATATATATTATAATAAAAAAATATAACAAATAAGGAATAATAAAATATGTTAAAATAAATAATAAAAAATTGAATGATTTATTTTATAAATTTTATTAGATTTTTTTTTTATTATATATGATTTAATTAGATTTATTATATAACAAATTATATTATTTATTATATAACAAATTATATTATAATTATATTATTTATTATACTCATTAGTTACAAACGGGAGGCCTCCTGATAGACACAGATCTGATCGACACAGATCTAATTGACGAGAGAGAGAGAGAGAGAGAGAGAGAGAAGAAGAAGATGAAGACGAAGACGATGGCGAGGGTAACAGAGATCGAAGGCTATCGTCATGACCAGATTGAAGGCGATGCAACATAGATCGAAGGCTATCTTCGTTGACTGAATCGAAGATGTGTCCGAGAAACCTGTTCACTGTAAGTTTCTCTGAAAAACCCTTCTTCTTCCTCTCATTTCGACATGGAAGGCTAGGGTCTCTCTCTCTCTCTCTCTCTCTCTCTCTCTACCTCTTCGACGCGTCTTGGATTGAATCGCTTTTTTTGCCGTAAACGATTCCTACACGTTTCTCTCTAAGAAACGCGGAATCGCGATTCTTACTCAGAATCGCCACCTAGTTGGACGATTCCTGCAACTAAGATCCAATTTAATATCTTCATTTCAATTGCATATAATTCTTTAAACATGCTTCTTAACTGTTCAACGTTTTGCATTGTGTAACATAGTGGGCCTATACAACTCTCTCTTCAACTTAGCAGTATTCCATGACCTCAAGACACAACCAAAGTTTTATTTCATGTATCCAACTTTAAGTATGGGCAATGCCCTCAATCTTTTTTACAAGGATAAATAGTCACTCTCGTCACTCTTATCTCTTTGCCATCAAGTTTGACTATATCTTCATTTCTACTTCAAATTTCCTAAAATTAAATTACATATATTTTGCCTCACTCTTGCTTAACATAAAATCTTTAGACTGTAAATATCTCTCCATCGTTCAGAATTAACCCCCAATCTAGTTTTGTTGGTTAATATAATAATGTCAAGAAACAACATACACCATTGGACATTCTTTTGGATAGGTTTAGTGAGATCATCAATAACTAATGCAAGAAGATAAAAACTCAATGTTGATTCTTCACATGAGCTTCCAAGGCATCAAATTCATGCCCTTCCAAGGTGAAAATAAATGAATCATGAACACCCTGTCTGCAAATTACTACCAAAACCCTTAATTTGTGCAAATTTGAGGGTGTCAATTACCAATATCCTAGGCTAATCAGCACAACACTTCTTTTTTCTTTCATTATCTGTAAATTACTACCATCTGAAGCTAATCAGCTTAATTTTTATTTTTCTTTCCTGTACATAGGCATTATATCAACATTACTAGGTAGAAAAGAAAAAAAAAAAAAAAAAAAAACCGTAATTTGTGCAAATTTGAGGGTGTCAATTACCAATCTCTGAAGCTAATCAGCACAAAAGTTCGATTTCTTTTTTCTTTCATTATCTGTAAATTACTACTATCTGAAGCTAATTAGCCTAAATTTCTGTAAATACACAGCCATTGTAGAAAGAAAGAAAGAAAAAAAACGTAAAAGAAACCCTAATTTGTGCAAATTTGAGGGTGTCAATTACCAATCTCTGAAGCTAATCAGAACAACACTTCTTTTTCATTCATGATCAATTTTATAAAAAGAAACCCTAATAAACCCTAATTGGCCAAAATTGAGTTGAATATAAAAAGATTGAGAGAAAAAAACGTACTTGAGAGCGCGGGCTTCGACGCCGGAGTTCTTGAGAGAGAGAGGATCGCGAGAAGTGATCTTCTTCTTGGCGCGCTGGTACTCGAGGTGATCGGAGGAGAGTTGTTCTTTGGAGCGCTTGGAGTCTTCTTGGGACTTGTAGAGCTGGGCTTTGAGTTCGAAGATGGAGGAAGGTCCGACTCCGGCGATTGAGCGGTGTTTCTTGGGCATGATTGTTGACTCCGTTAGCCATCCTAGCGATTCCACCACCACCTCTCTCTTCTTCTTCTTCCCTGCTTCCTCATATTCCCCCATTCTCTCTCTCTCTCTTCTTCTGTGTTGTCCTGTTGCTTCTTCCGATATTGATCGATTGATGGATCGATCGTAACGAACCCTTTCTCTCTCTCTCTCTCTCTCTAGCTCGCTCCTTCCTTTCTGGTTCTCGGTGCCGCTCTTTGAAAGAGAGGGTATATTACATTTTGCCCCTTACATTTTATGGTTTTCTCACATTGACTATGAAGGTATTTTTTCTACTTCGACTTCTCGCTAGCCTCTGTTTGGCAAGAATTTTTTGGGTTTTTTTTGGTTATTTTAGCCATAAAAGACAAAATAAATTTTTTTAGTCACAAAAAACAAAACATCACATCCAATCCATAATCATTACACTCCTCTCTCACAAAAAAAGTCAAAAAAGCCAAAAAATCCTTCCCAAACCAAACTTTTAAGCCCAGGCTAAAATAGCCAAAAAAGCTAAAAAGTCAAAAAGCCAACCCACTTCCCAAACGGAGGCTGAGTATTTTAATTGATTTTTTTAGTTAATGTCTGATTTAGAAATAAGTTATTTTTTATTTTTTTATAAAAAATTTACAGAATAATAAAGAGTGATGTTACAATTTATAGTAACTTTTAATTTTTTTACTAAAATGTTTAGTCTCCAAACAAGAGCATCTAGCTAAAAAAGTTATGTTTAAAAAGAATGTTAATTTTTTAGGCAAATTATACAAACCGTCCTTATAGTTTGGAACTTGTGTCACTTTGATTCTTGATTTTTCAATTGTGACTCATTTGATTTTGAGCTTTGAATCTTATTTCAAATAAGGATAATTAAAGATATCATTGCTTAATTTTAAGGGCAAATTACAAACACCCCCTCGAGGTTTGGTGAAAATACAGATTCCCCCTGAGGTTTGAGAAATTACAAATTACTCCATGAGGGTCAAATTTTCACAACAAATTAGGAGAAATTAGGGGGGAATCTGTATGAAAATAAAAACCTCAGGGGGTAATTAGTTATGGAAATATAAACCTTAGGGGGTAGGATGTAATTTCTCAAACCTCAGGGGGAATCTGTATTTTCACCAAACCTCGAGGGGGTGTTTGTAATTTGCCCTAATTTTAAAGACAAAATCGTCAATTTAATAAAATATAAACTAATTTGACAAAAATAAATGTCAAAAAAATATTTTTGAATTTTTAAGAATTATTACTCACTAAAGATAAAATTATATAAAATTGATAAATCTTTTAGACATTTATTTGTTTATTTTTTTACCAAATTAATTTTTATTATGTTTGGATGAGGATTATGTAATGGGTGGTCGTTTTTATTTTCATTAAATTAGTTTTTATTTTTTTTAAAAGTCAAATATAGCGACAACTTTGATATCATTATTAAATCAATTCATTAAATTAAAAAAATTTAAAACTAAAAACATTTTATATATTAAATATATCGATTACATATTAAAATGTTGACAACCACTCATTACATGATCATCATCCAAACACATAATAAAAATTAATTTAGTAAAATAAATAAATAAATAAATGTCTAAAATATTTATCAATTTTATATAATTTTATCTTTATGTGTATTAATAATTTTTAAAATTTAAAAATATTTTTTTGACATTTATTTTTGTCAAATTAGTTTATATTTTATCAAATTGATGATTTTGTCCTTGAAATTAAGCGATAATATCTTTAATTATCCATATTTAAAACAAGATTCAAAATGTAAGGTCAAATGTGTTACAATTAAATAGTCAGGAACCAAAGTGACATGAGTCCTAAACTATAGGGACTGTTAGTATAATTTTTTTTTTTTAATTGATTTGATGATTGTGTAAGAAAAAGTGAAATAATTATAAGTTATATGTAATATTTTATTTTATTAACTATTTAAACTTATTTTATTATTATTAATTATTTTAGCCCAAATGCCCTTTCCAATTTTAGACCGCAATATCAAGTGCAGTTACATTCAAGACTGAGTGGCTTAAAAATTAGTAAATTATCTTAGTATAATTTTTCTACTTTTGACGCTTAATATTTATAATTTTTTTTTTAATTTACTTCCAAACTAAAATACTGTACTACAGACTAATTTCGAATGTCGTTCAAAAAAAAAGACTAATTTCGAATGAAAAAATATTACATTTGGTAGCCATGCAACATAATTAGAAACAAATATGACAAAAATATATTTTAATAAATATTTCATTTTCGAATGAAAAAATACTACATTTGGTAGCCATGCAACATAATTAGAAACAAGTATGACAAAAATATATTTTAATAAATATTTCATTTTCAAAAGATAAAAAATTATATAAAATTAATGTGTTATTTTTTTTTTATTATCTGTTTTACCAAATTAGTTTTTAAAAAATGTTCAAGAAACTAATTATGAGAACTCAATCAAACGTACAGATATTTAAATGTATATGAATGATAATTGAAATATAAGGGGACAGAAGTAGAAAGAGGTAATGGAGTTTGGGGCTAAGGCGGTGGCAAAAACCATAGAACTCAAGCCAAAGTGTAATTTATTCATTTTTATGGTGCATGATTGCTAATGTAATATTTTCTGTCCAAAATTAGATGAGTTAAATTTAAAAGTAAATTAAGAAAAATTACAAACATTAAGGATTAAAATGACAAAAAAATAAAAATACTTGGGCCAATGTAAAAAACAAAATATCATGAAACTTGAACAGAGGGGAAGATTAATCTAACCAGGAAAAAAGAAATTGCTGATAAAATCATTGTATCGAAATATGTTTTTTTTTTTTTTTTTTTTAAAGATATGAAGGCAATGACAAAATGAGCGATTTAAATAATTGAAAAGAAACTTGTGATGAATCCCACTGGCCAAACTGCAACCGATCCGCATTAACAAAAGAGGTTCCAAAATCAGATTCAGAGGCATACAAGGTATACATTACTGATTGTCCAGGTAACAATGACACAAGGCTCCATCAAAATGTCCTTCATGCTTCTCGTGCCGTTTCACAGACAACAAAATTATTCATAAAACCCACATTATGAAAAACATACCAAAAAGCCATGTTTATCACTAAATAGCATAGAGATACAATCGCATCCATTGAAGGAAGGTCTGGAAAGACGGCTCAATGTTGCTTATTTCCAGTTGCTACTTCCCAAGCTTGTAAAATGTGGTTGACGATTTCTTCTACACCAACACCATGCTTCACCTGCAAGTGTATAGATTCAGTTATTATTATTAACAGGAAAGTTCCGACATCCTCAAGAAGAGTAAAACTACAGGCCATTGGATTGAAGGCCTTTGACTTTGTCATGTGTGTATTCTTTATAGATAACAAACCAAAAATGACCCGAGTTATTCATAAAATGCCCTGCTCTAAAGAAAACAAAGAATCTTTAAAAAAATAAAATAAAAATTCCAACACTTGGGGTTGTGGATTTGCACTCTGCCCTAAATGGCCGGTGGGAAAAAATAAATAATAATATCAATAACAACAAACTAAAGAATAGAAGAAAACCCTAACAAACCCAATATTCTCAAATTAATTGTATTCAATATCCAAAAATGTCTTCCATTAATAATAATCCCAATATTTACAGCTCAACTAAAAAAGACACAATAAATTCCAAAATAACCAAAATTACATAATAATAATTCCTTAAATTAAAATGTCCTAAAATCAGGTTCAAATAAATCAATTTTGATTCTTTCCGCCCTGTCTCACATAAGTGCTATAGATATCAGGCCTCCTCATGTCATCTCCATCGGTAGGAGGGGGCATTGGGTTTTCAGTTCCAAGATACCAGCTGTAGGGTTATGAGGGATGTTCATATTTTTGAATATGCATGAATTTGGTCGTCTGATGCTCATAGAGTACATAACTAAGAAGCATGGACACGAACACGTGACACGACACAGATACGATACGGACACGCTGACATGTTACTTTTCAAAAAATACAGGACACGACACGTGAGGGGCACCCATGAAATATATCATTCAAAGATAATAAAAAATACAATATAACAATAATTCTTGTAAATTTATATGGGTTTTGTTTTATTATTGTATCTTAAGTTGTTTTGTTCAAATTTATAATTAGTTTCACATGTGTCTAATCGATAGACACGTGTGTTTAAGCGATTGACACGTGTTCTACAAGTGTCCAGAGAGTATCCAGGTCTTTTAAAGAATTTAAAAAATAGGATACGTTTTGAAGAGTATCGGACACGTGTCCTAAGAGCGTCCAAAGAGTGTCGGCGTCCGATACGGATACGTCACCTTTTTAGAAGTGTCCATGCTTCTTAGGTACATAATGATTATTTAATTTTAATTCTTTCCCAAAGAATGTCTTTCTAGGATAGATAAAACGGGAAAACCTCCAGAATTCACGGCCACAATTTGAACATATTATAGATGGTAAAACTGCACTTATCATCACACAGATATGGATGTAAGAGCAATGTTGATCCTACTAACATTTTATATTTTCTATTTTCTTTTCTTTTTTTCTTTCTTTTTTTTGCCTGTTTGTTTTTCATCTTTTTGTTGTTTGTGAAACAATTTGTCGTGGCAAACGTGTTTATCTACCAAAATTACATGGGAAAGAAAAGAAAAGAAACAGTCAATACCAAAACACAATGAATTAATGCACAAAAAATAATGCAACATTGAAGTTTCTCACAATCAATATTTGGGACAAAAACATGGATTGAATTCAACACACCTGAGCAAAAACAAATGGTCCTCCATCACGCATCCGTAGCGCATCGCGTTCCATCACAGTCAAATCAGCTCCAACTGCTTGTGCAAGGTCAGTCTTGTTTATTACCTATAATCAAATAACTCGACTCGTTTACATCAGGCTTTCTGGTAATATCTTTATCGTGTGACAATTGAGAAAATGCAATAGGTGGCAAAAGAACAACAGCAGATATGAGCACAGAAGCACATACAAGGAGGTCAGCTTGTGTAATTCCCGGGCCTCCTTTTCGAGGTATTTTATCACCACCAGATACGTCAATTATATAAATGATATAGTCAGCCAGTTCTCTGCTGAAGTTGGCAGCTAAATTATCTGCATCCAGACATTTTAAATAAGTCATATCTTTCTCAATATGTACAAATTTTAAAGTCTAAAAGAGGAGAGAATATGTAAAAATTTCCCTTTTTTTTTTTTCGTTGCATTTATCATTGGATTTCAAGTTATTTTATTTAAACATGTTTCATATATGTAAGCAATAGACACATGTTCTCCAAGTGTTCGAAGCATGTCTAAGTCCAGAATTTTTTTAAGAATAGAACATGTTTGGATGTGTTCGACCGATGTTGGCAAGTGTCCCACAAGTGTCATGTCGTGTTGACACGCCACCTTTTTAGCCTTTGTTTGGCATGCCAGGCTTTTTGGCTATTTTAGCTAAAAAAGAGAAAATAGGATTTTTAGCCTAATAAAACAAAACATCACATCAAACTATAATCATTTCATTTTTTCTCTCACAAAAGTTAAAAAAGCCAAAAAGCCTATCCTCAACGAGGTTTTTTAGCCCCAGACTAAAATAGCCAAAAAGCCAACCCACATCTCAAATGAACCCTTAAAAATCAAGTCGTACCATACAGCCCACCTTTTATTTCATGCAATTGCAATGCAACCTCATTCAAATGGGTATTTCTATAATTAGTTCATATTAATAATGACTTAAAGAGTGTGGAGAGAAATGAAGCATCTAGGAATACTTGCAATCATCCACCCACTGGGATTCCAGTTTCTTCACATTTATTTACTTTTAATCGGCAACAAAAGAAATATTAATAGAAAAGAAGAAAAGTACAAGAGAAAAACAAGGAGTCCTCCAAGAAAAGAAAAGCAAAAACAAAGACAACCAAATTCTTGCACTACAAATCACACACTGCCCTTATATTTCTAGAGATCAAAAAAAGTGGAATTCCCTAGAGGGAGTGGGGACTGAAACCCAAAAAGATGACAGGTAATGGACTTTATCCCATAAAGAGACCTGTTCAATCAAATCCTCGAAGATCCAAGCATTACGCTCTAACCAAAAACAGGGTTATGATGCAAAAAATTCTCGAGGCATGTTATGCTATGATCATCATTTTCCCCAAAAGAATACTAGTAATGAACTAACATGGTCATTTCATCGCGCATTGACTGTCTACAGATAGTATTAACTTAATTTTTTTGGTACTCTGTCAACATGCAAAGTGAGAAAAATATCATTTTCCAGATTACCTCCCCCAGATTCACAGAGAAGTATATCTGCTTTATACAAGTTAGAGAGCTCCTCAAGAGGGCCAAGATTTATGCTGATGTCTTCACGAATAGCAGCGTGTGGGCAGCCCCCAGTTTCCACAGCTCGTACCCTTTCCTCTGGAAGCGCTCCATGCTTCACCAAGAATTCACCATCCTCTTTTGTGAATATATCATTTGTTACCTGAAACAGTGATATTCTTTGTAATTTATTTTCCATTAAGTCAGATAGAACAGGAATGTGCCTATACCAATATCAGGGACACAAAAAGTTAATTAATACATTTCAATATTTTGAGATTGTCACATAAACAATGAAATGAAGATAGTAATAAGAAGGTAAGCAGCATATGTTAAAGTGAAACAGCTAAACAGAGGATTGCTAGAATAGAATGAGTATTTGGCCCATTAAATTAGGTTTGAGGGTTAAAAGTCCAAAGCGAAAAAAAGAAAAGAAAAATAACTTCAACTAATTAGTGCTGGAAGAAGAGATCAAATGCTTTTAAAGCACATTGAAAAATGCATCTCGGAGGAGAGTGGCACGCCGCGAGAAGTCAAACAAGCATATGGACAATTTCACAGTTTGGGTAGATGACTAGAAACTCTTGAACACCGCATAACTATCCATTGATATTGTGAAAGACACTACAATGAATATTGATTAGTCAACATTCTTTACGGGAAAGAAGTTCTGTTGCTCCAAGCCAACTAACTACTTCTGTATTTGCAGCAAGGAGCTAAAATATTAGGTCAACTGAATTAATACTTAGGCCCAGGAATGACAACTTGCCCGTAAAAGGTTCAAGCATGACTTAGTCTGGACCTAAATATAGAGAGACACTTCATTTGTAAGTCAGGAGCAAAAACAAGTCTTAGAACTTAGTTTTTCCCAATTCACATGACATATTATTTCCCTGTTAGACCATTGATGTTTAAGAATCCAGTTATCAAGATCTTCAGCATTGCAAGATTGGTTTTGTTGACAAGACTATTAAGGCTTTGTTTGGGGTGTGCTATAGGAGAAGGGGTACTGCTGTGCCTTAAGGCTCAGCAGTTACTGCTGCCACCTTGTGGGAGGTCTTTCCGAGTGTTTTTCGATGATCTGAACCGTTCATATTGTAAGATTCGTCACTAATATTATTCATGTAAAAAATCTAGTTAATCGGATATTCATAACCTCATGATTAGGTCTTAATTGTTTTTAAAAATTTATGAAAATTATGTTAACCGTTAATTTTTATAAAAACAAATGTGTTTTAATTATAGGGCTACAGATATCCAATCAACTTGATTTTTTTGTATGGATGATCTACTCGACGAACCCTACAATATGAACGGTTCAGATCATCGAAAAACACTCAGGACAATCTCCCACAAGGGGCACAACATCACCTCTCTACTTTTCTACACATCTTTTCGTAAAAAATAAAAAAGTGCACATATTTAGATCATCCCAAACAATCCCAGGTTTTAAACATTAGCATCCACTTTGATACACCAAAAAATTAGAAGCTCTTTATAGAGTTGAAATTTGAGAATATTAAAAGGTAAAATTTTGGAATTTAAAAAATGATGAGAAATTGAATAATAATTTCTTAAATTCCAAATATTATCATTATTAATGCCTTGGAAGGATGGAATCATAGCATTCATGCAGAAAGAATCCCAGAAATATTCAGTAGTTCATACGTACTGCCGCAAGACTGTACTTGTCCCGCAAGAATTGACACAAAGCCAACATTAAAGCAGTTTTCCTGTGCAGCATAAAAATAAATGTATTAGCGACAATTCAAATCAATCAAGCAATCTGTTTTGCAAAATGAGTTACTGCTCTGCACTACGCCGATAGAAGAGAAGGGCAACTGACACAAGAGTAGTGGTGATTGTGGAATAAGTAGTAGGCCATAGGAATCTCTACACTTTTCTTTTATATACTATAGTATGACAATATGTTTAAATATTCATCAGAAATAAAAACCTAGATTCATGAACATGTAAGTAGGTCAAAATCCATTACGAAAAGCATGTTAATTCAGAAGCTTAGAGCATGAACTAGAACAAATTGAAACCAAAGAAACTGAAAGTCAACCAAAATAACTCAGGAAAAAAAGAACAATGGAAGTTGCTGTTAACATCACCACTAAACCATATTCCATAGACTATATGCTAATACCATAGACTGGAATAGAAGTTAAAATATCATTTTACTAACATATGTTGATGAATTGAGGTAGAAAACAAGGTAAATCAGTTCATAGTAGAGAGCCAATATACCAAATAACATCAAATTCCATTTCCTAATACACAATAAGCCATATAGATGTAGAAAGGGCCATTGGTGCATTGGAAAAGTACCAAACTGCGTCTACCAAGTTTGAACCGGGGATTCCCTTCCCCTATCCCCCTCCCCTTACCAAAATAAGCCGCATAAATACAAATATAAACGTACATACACAAACAAACAAACAAACATGAATACATATCTATTCTATTATATAAAGCGCATACCTAATTTGGTGTGAAATGCTGTCACTTTTCCTTCTTCTTCTTTTTTTTTTTTTTCCTTTCAAACCCCCAAAACTGTTAAACGGCTTTCCTCACCGCCCAAAAATGTAAATGTAAATGTAAATTTGCAATCTCATGGTGTAGCACCCATTGCTAGTATATACATACATATAAGGCAGTGAAGCTATGGATAATTGGGAGAACAATTTCAGTGGAAAATTTAGGGAAATAAGAGACACCCAGTACCAACAGGTACAAATATACGCCTACATATACAATCAATCAATCAAGCAAACAAACATATATACATATACATACATACATGGTAGTAAAGCTATATGGAAAATTGGGGAAAACAAATTGGAAGGGAAAATTGAGGGAAATAAGAGATACCCAGTACCGACAGGTCCACCAATACCAACAGTGAAAGCTCTTTCCCTGAAATCCCTAGTCACAAGAGGGGGTGCCCTTCTGCTGAAGTACCCAGGTGAGTAAATGGGTTCATGTGAGTGTGGTGCCAGTCCATCATGGCTGTGGTACACCTTACCATCTGGGCCCACCCATGATGTTGTTTCTGTTGAATCCCCATGAGAGTGGCTGTTCAATTCCATGAGAAAACAATATGATGAGAATGTTAAAATTGAAGTACTAAAAGTGGAGTGACTCACTCAAATGTAAACCTCAAGAAAGATTACCCGTGGGTTTGATGATGGTGATCATGATGATCATCATCATCATGATGGTCTTGCAATTGGTGATTTTGTGACGCCATTGATTCTAAGCTTGCAAGATTTTAGCAGAGAGAGAGAGAGAGAGAGAGAGAAATGGAAGAGGCAACCGGTCCTACATGTTGCGATGTGAATGGTAATTTCTGATTTTACCAAAAAAACCCCTGATTATCAGGGCAACGACCAATTTTAGTAAATTTTTTATTAAAATATAAGTTAAAAAAATTAGTATGTTTGGAATAATTTTTTTAATTTTTTAAGAAAAGATGTGTAAAAAGTAAAGAGAAAATGAAAATTTTAAATTTTTAATATAAATTATAGGTTTTTTGATTTTTTTAATAACTTTTTAATTTTTAAGTTAAAACCATTATATGCTGAACGAGGCCTAAAGACTTAACTTTTTTGAACTATCAGATATAGGTTAGGTTTGGCATGTGCATTTGGGCTAAAATAATCATATAAGATAAAATTTACTATTTTAGTCAAATAAAATAAAATGTTACATTTAAATTAAAATTATTTTATTTTTTTTCTCATAAAAATTAAAAAATCCAAAAATTTTATTCCAAACAATATTTTTTAACCCTAAATTAAATAGTTAAAAAGTTAAAAAATAACCTACATCTTAAAGGAAGGCATAGGGACCTTGTTATGGGTCATCATGCCATATTAGGAATGGGTGGCCACTTCAAATTTTTTTTTTAAAGGAGTTGGGTTGGTGGAGCTCGATATGGGATTTTATTTTGATAATTTAAATTTTATTTTATACAATTTTTTGTATATATCATGTATAAAAAAATTAAGTTAATTTAATAATTAAAATCAATTCAATTTATTATACATGTCTAAAAAAATTAGACGACAAGTATATTTTTAAAAATAAATTATTTTTGGTGATAAATATGATAAATTGAATACTAATTTATTTTTTTTGTTGGTATGGGTGATATACACGACAAATATTATAAAAATAAACTATTTACATTATCGAAACAAAAACTAGTGATGAGAAACACAAACTCAAATAGCACCCTTCAGTCCAAATCTGGATGGAAAGAAATCCTAACTTTTATTTTTTTATTTTTTATAATCAATCAAAAATTTACATTTTGTAAATCTCATAAAAAAATTCAAGTTCATTAAATTTTTTTTATTTTTTCAAAAAACACAATAAATTTATTTGGCACACTATTTTTAAAAATAATTTTAATTTTAATTGGTTGAAAACAACCCTCTTTTTAAATTATACAATAAAATTTGAATTTTTAAAAATTGTTCATACACAAAAATGAAAACAATAAATATGAAACAAAAATAGGCCTCAAATTTTCTTGTGGGCCCAACGTCATTGGGGATCAAAGCCACCCATTTTAAATGGGTAAATTGTGTTAATTTATTTTTTTAAAGAGAGGTCCGTGGGGTTGGGAATTGGGAGAGAAAAAAAATAAATAAATAAATAAAATGGACCAATCAAAAGCAAAGAAATGAGGAAAAGGAGATCTTAAACATTTTTATTTTTTAAAACCACAAATATATAGAGTAGGACGAAAAAATAATAAACGTTTCTCAATGGGCTCAATTGACCCCTTACTATAGGGTGAAGTCACCTATGCCAGGAATAACCATCTTCTCCCTTGTCACCAGGGTTTTGGAAAAAGATGATAATAACTTATTTGATTTTTTTTACTATTAAATAGATACATTTATTGATGTGAATTTTATAATCTTTGTATTTAGTGGTAAGTATACGTGACAATAAATCTATTTGTGTATAATAATACGAGTTATTTTAAGAATTTTAAATAATCTATTAAATTTTTTAGCAAACTTCTCACACATGAATAAGACCCACACATGTGAATTTGTGTAAGTTTTACACCGATATAGATTTGTGTAGCCCATGTAAGAAGTTGGGAAATTATTTGGGGTGCCTAACATTTTCTATAATAATGCTTTGTTCAACACTGATGTGCAGCTCGAAAAAGGACAGCATTAATGCCCCGAAATGCTATATATGGCAAAAAAAAAAAAATGAACTTACGTAGCAGAAATTAGGGGCATTAGTGCTAAGGAAATTAGTGCTACAAATCATTTTTGTACTTTGTTAATCATGTTGTTTAATTTTGATGATATCTAAAATATTAATTGAAAAATTTGTAAATAATATACATATTTTATATTATTTGACACAAAATATCTGTTTAAAATATATATTGTATGATACATTTGTTATAAATATTATTTAAATAAAAATATTTTTTTTGAAAATTTTACTATTTATGTTTTGAATAATTCGGTTAATCACTATTCATCTTTTGACAAATCTGATATGATTGTCTCTTTTGAGTAAAATTGTATTATATCTTTTTTGATACATATTGCACCAAATTCAAAATTATTTTGCATTTTTTTTGTATGTAGGACATACTCACATAATGAATATCATGTACAATTATTTTATATACTTTAAATATATTATGTAAATATATATATATATATATATAAAGAAAATGTTGAAAAGTTACAACACATTTCACATGTTGTAGTTTGAAATTGAAATACTGAAGCTACATCTTCTATATAAATTAATTTTATAAAAAAGAAAATGTGGACTTTGCAGACACATTATTTTTACTTCAATTCTTTATATATATATATATAAATGTTTATGAATACACATACTATACGGTGAACGTGGAGATACAAATGAACAACAGTGATCCAAGCGATACTATTGATATTTCCCTTGAGGAGGAGGACCACTTGATACGCAGCACTAAAAAGATTAAGGGTAGGAAGGCGTTGGAGGATCGAGACATGGTGACCAGTGTTGAATCTGGGGCCGATCTCGAGCCCTCCCTTTCTATTCCAGTAGAAATAGCCATGAATGATGGAACTCCTCCTTCCATAGGAACCTCTTCTGCAGGTCCTAAGGCCAAATCGTTCAAAGATGCGCTTGCAGCCCCGAAAAGTAGTGATTTTTACTTTGATGATACAACGGACACCATATCTTCAGATGAAGGGGACGCTGATGGAGATACCCTCATGCCTAAGGATGTACAAACTGGAATACCCCAAATAGTCCTTCCAAAGAAACTTCTGCATCATATTCGACAATCGTGGACAAATTCTCTTATTGTAAGGCTTTTGGGCAAAAGCATTGGGTACAGGTTGCTCTGTACTAAAGTAAAAAATCTATGGGCCCTACAAGATGAGTTTAATGCTATAGATCTCGGGAGCAATTACTTTCTCTTTAAGTTCTCCTCTCAGGAGGACTGCGCACATGTGTACTCAGGGGGATCGTGGGTAATTTTGGATCACTATCTTACTGTTCGCAAATGGGAGCCTGATTTCAAGGCATCGGAAGCTTTCGAAACCACAACCGCGGTCTGGGTTCGGTTTCCAGAACTTCCGATCGAGTATTTTCAAGAAAAGGTTCTGTATACCATCGCTAAACAATTAGGACGCCCTCTCAAGATAGATCTTACAACAGCCATGGCCACAAGAGGCAAGTTTGCCAGAGTTTGTATTGAAATGGACCTGAATAAACCTCTCTGCCCCAGGTTCTTATTAGGCAAGAAAAGCTACGCCATTGAATACGAGTCCATCCATTCTATTTGTTTCCATTGTGGGCGAGTGGATCATCGTAAAGAACTTTGTCGACACAAAACTGCTGCTCGAACCCACCACGTGGCTTCTACCTCAAGCACACCGCCGGCCGGTGACGGCCTAGCCGTTACAGGCACTTCACAGCCAGCATCGATCCCAATCAACGGTAACCTGCAACATCTGGAGAAAGAAGAGACCCATTTTGGGCCATGGATGATGATAACCCGAAGGAATCGTAGATCCAACCCCCAAAGAAAACCCCAAACCAATGGGCCACAACCCACTCTAAATTGGTTTGCTGAATTAAACAGCATAGAGGCCCAACCCAGTATACTGGTCCACGTAAATAAGGAATCTACCTCCCCTACTGCCTCTACTCCTAATGGACCACAAATAGCCACTGATCCACAACTTATAAACGCCACCATCAAGGCCACAAGCCGTAGCATTGGCCCAGCCCATCCCCAAGAACACCCAAGTCCACATATTCCTACAGTCTCACACGTCCAATCCCCAGTGGGTCTAGCTGCCACAAGCACAACGGCTACTTCACACATGGAGACCTCTTCTACTTTACCTTCTGAAAAGCCTAGTCTGAAGGAATCGCTCAGTGTATCCCCAAAAATCCCGATGGAAGATCTACAAGCAGATATTTCTATATCCTCATCCCGAAACCCCTTGACTTCATATCGCAACAGCTCGCTTAGAGTTGAAAAATCAAGAGCCAGAAAACCTTCTGACCTCCCCCACAGACATGGAGAACGAGGAAGCAGTCCCACCGACAGTGTCCATTCACAAGATGGACGGCGAAGCCCTGGGGTTGTTGATCGAGCACGAGACAGAAGCCATTCACCGCGTGGACACCATCTGGTGGATCGAGCAACTACGCATGATGATCGAACCAGGGTGGAGCACAATTCCAGGACCATCAGTTCACTCCATTCAGATGGCATCCATGAGGTCCACCGTGACCATCGGCGGATCGTACCATCGGCTGCCATCAACCCCTATCCCACCCATCGTCTATGGATTCCCTCAAAATATTGATTTGGAACTGCCGCGGGGCCGGTAATAGTACCTTTCGACGAAACATGCGTGAGCTTCTCAACATTCATAAACCTGGGATTATTATACTCATGGAAACTAAAGTCCCTTTCAGTTCTATGGGGAACTTTTTTACCAACATGGGTTTTTCGGCCTCCACCATTGTTGACCTTTCTGGCCGCGCTGGGGGTATCTGGTTGATTTGCGATACGGATCAAGTTAATGTTCGGGCTTCTGCAGTCTCAAATCAATTTATTCAAGCCACTATACACAAAGAGGATTTCGAGAAGTGGGTTCTTAATGCTGTTTATGCCAGCCCTAACCCTCTTTCACGGGAGACTCTTTGGGACAACCTTGAGGATACAGCTAGCCATATGAACCAACCCTGGCTTGTTATGGGAGATTTCAATGACTATGCTCACCAAAATGAGAGGAGGAGCTTCACACACACTCAGAACCAGACCAGAACTCAAAGATTCAGAGAACGCATTAACAACTGTAATCTCATTGATTTGGGCAGTGTAGGGCCTCGGTTTACCTGGACCAATAACAGACAAGGCATGGCTAACACCAGGGAAAGGCTAGACAGAGCCATGTGCAATGAGCAGTGGCAAACTTTGTTCCCTGAAGGCACTGTGCGGACCTTTCCCAGAACCTATTCGGATCATTCCCCACTAGTGGTTTACACCCAAGGTATGCATCCTTCAACCCCTCTTAATAGACCTTTTCGTTTTGAAGCTGCCTGATTATGTCATCCTGGTTTTTTTGATATTGTTCATAATTCTTGGCGTAACATGGAATTCAATCTTCTTGAAGCCATTGATACCTTCACACATAACACTAAAATCTGGAATAAAGAAGTCTTTGGTAATATCTTCAAAAGAAAAAGAAATCTTCTGGCTCGTATCGAAGGCATACAAAAATCTCAAACTGGTAACTTTTCTCATGGCCTCCATACTCTTGAGAAAGATCTCATTAAGCAGTTTAACATGACCCTGTTCCAGGAAGAAATCCTGTGGTACCAGAAATCTCGTAATAAGTGGCTTACCATGGGTGATGGGAATACAAAATTTTTTTACACCTTTACCCTAGCCAAGAGAAGAAAGTTAAAAATCCAGGTCTTAAGGGATGAGAGTGGTGCCTGGATCTTTAACAGTGATGATCTCAAAGCCCATCTTTTAAATCATTTCTCCAATCTATTCCAATATGAAGAAACTCATGTGCTTGATAATTGGGTTAATCTTGCTAGTAAGGGATTTTCTAGAGATGATAGTGCCACTCTTCAATTACCTGTGACGAACGCTGAAATCTGGCTTGCCGTTAAAAGCATTAAAGCCTTTAAAGCCCCTGGTAAGGATGGGCTCCAAGCTGTCTTTTACCATCATAACTGGAGTATAATAGGTAACTCTGTCTGCCACTTTGTTAAAGATTGTTTCCTGAAAAAGATTATACCCACTGAAATCAATGAAACACAAATTGTCCTTATTCCCAAACTTCAGAACCCTGAGTCTATTACCCAATTTCGTCCCATAAGCCTTTGCAATGTCACCTACAAGATCATTACTAAAATTATTGTCAACCGCCATCGGCCCTTCTCCCTGACTTCATCAGCCCTAACCAAAGCAGTTTTATCCCTAGGAGGACTACCACTGATAACATTATCATAACCAGAGAAATTCTTCACACCCTTAGAGGTAAGAAAGGCAAGGTTGGAGGCATGGTTTTAAAAATTGACTTGGAAAAAGCCTATGATCGCATTTCCTGGGATTTCATCTACCACTCTCTTAAAGAGCTTAATCTTAATCCAGATTGGATCACTCTTATTATGAACTGTGTGTCTAATGTTAACTCAGCCATCATATGGAATGGTAAGACCCTACCCAGCATCAGTATGGGAAGAGGACTCCGACAGGGAGATCCCTTCTCTCCCTACCTTTTTGTTCTATGCATGGAAAACTTGTCTAATATGATTAGGGAAAAATCTGATAATGGTGATTGGAAAGACCTTCAAGCTTCCAGACATAGCCCCCCAATTTTTCATTTATTTTTTGCTGATGATCTTATCTTATTTGCTAGAGCCACTAGATGTAATTGTGACTGTATCCTGGCTGTTCTTGCTGAATTCTGTGATATGTCTGGGCAAAAAATCAATTTCCAGAAATCCAAGATATTCTGTTCTGCTAATGTCCCTAGAAGGGAAGCCACATCTCTCAGCTTTCATGTTGGCATTTCCCTCACTACTGATCTGGGTAAATACCTGGGTACCCCTCTCCTACATAGCAGAGTCTCCAAATCCTAGTTTAATGCCATTCTCGAAAAAATGGCCCAAAGACTTTCTGGTTGGAAAGCTAAAAACCTGTCTCTTGCTGGTAGAATAACCCTCATTAAGGCTATCACCTCTGCTATGCCTAATCATCTTATGCAAACTATGGAAATTCCTAGGAAAGTGTGTGACCATATTGACAAACTTAATAGAAATTTCCTATGGGGTAGTACTACAGTTAGACGGAAAGTCCACCTAGTGAACTCGGCAAAGCAGTTTGCAAAAATAAGAAACAAGGGGATTGGGTATTAGGCAAGCGAGTCCAGACTCGCCTTCTCTCTAAGCTTGGTTGGAAACTTGTAACTAACTCTAATGAGCTGTGGTGTGAAGTCCTCAAAACAAAGTACCTAAAAACACATTCTTTATCCAACTGGCCCACCAAGAGACAAGCCTCTCATACCTGGAAAAGCATTATTAAAAACAGAGATGTCTTAGATAGCAATATTAAATGGGATATTGGGACTGGAGAGCAGGTCTCTCTCTGGACTGACTGGTGGTGTGGGGAACAACCTCTAAGCAAGACAATCTAGGGAGTCCAAAATGATGATATTACCAAAGTCAAATCCATCCTTGATGATGATGGCAACTGGGACCTCACTTCAATTCACAACCTGCTTCCTCAACATACCTTAGCCACCATTCTTAGAATCCCTAGACCCAGGTATGTGATCTATAATGACACTCCTCATTGGAAAAGCTCCACCACTGGTAAGTATTCTACTGCAGCAGCCTACCAAGCCTTATCTACCCACGAACCTGATGGAACTAACTGGCAATGGATTTGGAAACTCAAGGTCCCTCACAAGCTGAGAACTTTTCTTTGGCTTGTCATGCATGAAAGATTACTTACTAATTATATGAGACTAATCAGGAATATGTCAGACACAGATCTATGTCCCAGATGTCATGCATCCAGGGAAGACATGCAACATTTATTCAAAAGCTGTCCAAAAGCTAAGGCCATCTGGTTGAAGCTGCAGAATTTTACCTGGTGGCAACATAGTAACAGTGATAACTTCAAGGACTGGATTACTACCAATATTCAAAGCAAGGAACATCTCAACAGTACTCAATGGCCTGCAGTTTTTTTGACAGCTTTATGGTTCATCTGGAAAGAGAGAAACAAAGAAGTCTTCGAGAACCATACTCAACCTACTCACACTAGTGTTACTACCATACTTCGGATGGCCACGGAAACACAGGAAGCTTTTCAAGCTATTCTGCACCCAAACTTTAAAGATCCTACACTAATGCTCTGGTCTTGTCCTCTTGCAGGTCAGCTTAAACTCAATACAGATGGATGCTCCAAGGGGGATCCTGGGCAATCTGGTTTTGATGGGTTACTGCGAGATGAAATAGGTACTTGGGTGTGGGGTTATTATGGTTATTTAGGCAACTGTACAAGCCTTGAGGCTGAACTTTGGGGTATATATCGAGGGCTCACCATAATCATGCAGAAAGGAATAGCCAACATCCAAATCGAAACTGATTCCCAACTGGCTATGGAACTCATCCGAGACGGAGCTGGAGAGAACTCACCATATCGAGCACTTATTCAAGATGCAAACTTCATACTCAGAAGATGTCAATGCACTATTGTCACCATTCCCAGAGAAGCAAACCACTGTGCAGATGCTATGGCAAATCTTGGAGTGAACCAGCAGGATCACCTCCTCTTTGTCGAAGATCTACCTAGTTCTCTTTTCTCTTTGTTAGCTACTGACATGATAAATGTTGGTTCAAGAAGGGATGCTACTATCCCAGGACTTTAGTTTGTATTCTGTTTTATCTTCAGGTGAATCAAAAAAAAAATATATATATATATATATATAAATATATACAATGGTTAAAATCCACATGTTAGTAAGTTTGTTCAAATATCTAGCCATAATTTTTGACAAAAGAAAAGGGTGCCACATGTTGTATTTATTGAAAACAAAATATATATCTTTTATTCTGTCAAGGAGCGTGCCCACGTAATCCATAATGTCAGTAAGGAGTGTCCTACCTCAAACGGGTATATTTTTGTGTATAAATAAAAGTGTTTTGTGTAGAGAAAAATCAAGAACTTGAAGAGAAAAAATTCTGTGTGATTCAAAATTTTGAGTATATTTTGCTCTTTCACTTTCAGATCTAAGTGTAGTCTTTGTTCCTACACTTTCATATCTATTATTGGTAAGAGAATTATTGTAAAAAATGGTTAAAGTACCTCTTATCCTTATTTATTATTTTGTAAAGAAATTTTGTAAGAGTGAAGAATTTATTGTTGAGTGAGGCTCAATAGATAAAAGTAAAACTTGTGCAAAATCCACAAGCTTGGTAAAGCCTTGGTAGAGTATTGATTTATTTTGATAGTAAATAAATTCTAAATGAGGTTTCTTGGAGAGTGGACGTAAGCCCAACGTTCTGAACCACTATAAATCTCAGTGCTTGATTTTCTCTCCCTATCTCTCTTACTTTTATATTGATAATTATTGTTTTGTTTTTTATTTGTTAAAATTCTGAATATTGTGTTTATTCTTTTTTAATATTGTAACATTTTTTAATAACCCAATTTACCCCCCTTTTTGGGTTGCCTACCTGGGATAACAATTTGTATTAAAGCCTAGACTCTAGTTTGTGTGACTTAACCGTTTTAAAGTAGATCGTGGCAACCTTCAGTTATTCCTTACATGAGAGACAAGCATCCAATAGGCCACCATTGTTTAGCAGCACAAATTTTAGATATTGAAAAACTAGGATGAGCATACATGTTCAATCTAATGATTATGAATGCAATGGACCAAAAATTCCTACCAAAACCGTAGATGGCCTTAAGGTACCAAAACTTGAAGATGAGTGGAATGAATCAGATACTAGAATGACGCAAATTAATGTTAAAGCCACAAACATGTTATATTCTGCCTTAAATGCCAACAAGTTCAACAGAATTTCCACATGTAAAGCCGCAAAAGAAATTTAGGATAAGCTTATAGTGACTCATAAGGGAACCGAATAAGTTAAAGAATGTAGAGTCAATTTGCTAGTCCATAATTATGAACTCTTTAAAATGAAGCCTGACGAAACTATTCCTCAAATGTTTACTCGTTTTATTGATATTACTAATAGTTTAACTTCTCTTGGCAAAATATATACTAATGTTGAATTTGTAAAAAAAATGCTTAGGTCATTACTAAAAAGTTGGGAGACAAAAGTCATTGTCATTACCGAAGCCAAGGATTTATCAAAACTAAGTCTAGATGAGTTAATGAGATATCTCTTAACTCATGAGCTCATAATATAAGAAAGAAATAAAGAAGAGGACAACAATAACAAGAAAGTAATAGCCTTCAAATCCACCTCAAAACATCAAGAAGATAAGGAAGATGATTTAGATGATGATGAGAAAATGACATTTATCACTAGGAAGTTCAAAAGGTTTGTGAAAAAGAAATAAGGTGTGCGAAATTTTTTTAGAAAAGACTTCAACAACAGGGATTTTCAAATGGGAGAAAATCACAAAAAATCTGAAGTTACCTACTACGAATGCAACAAACTTGGACGCTACAAATCAGAATCTCCAAAACTTAAGAAACAATTCAAGAAGGACAAGAAGAAAACCATGATTGCAGCATGGGGAGAAGATAGCGATGAAAGTGACTTAGAAGCCGAAATTTGTAAAAATGAGATTGCTAACCTATGCTTAATGGCACATGGAAACGAAGATGTGGTAAATGAAGAATCTCTTACGTTTGATGACTTACAATCAGCTTTTGATGAATTAAAAGCTGAATTTCTGAAACTTAGTTTGAAAAGTAACTGTTAAAAGAAAGCAATTTCAAGTTTATCAAAAGAAAATGAATCTTTAACTTCGAAGAAAAATACTTTAGAAAATGAAGCCATGAAAATGAAAAAGGAAAATGATATTTTAACTCGAAAATAATCATCAATTTTTGAGAAAAGATTAGTTGTATTGTAAGAAGAAAATGAGTCTTTAAAAAAGGAACAAATTGTTTTGAAAGAAAATATTGAATACTTGAAAAATACTCTTTTCAAATTCACTCAAGGTAGAGAGACTTTAGATCAAATTCTTAAAAATCAAAATTGTACTTTTTGTAGAGCCGGAATTGAATATAAACCTTTTTCAAAAGTAAAAACTACCAAAAATGGTTTTGTATATGCATCTTCTAGTCACTCTCATCTCACATGTCATTTTTGTGGTACAAAATGTCATATTTTACTTTCATGTCCTGTTAAAAGAAATCCTTTTGCTAAAATAAAAAAGATGTAAATCCCTAAGGGCATTTTAAAAGTGTCAAATTCTAACTTTTATGGACCTAAGAAAATATAGGTACTAATAAAAAAATCAAATTTTTGTAAGTATGTTTCAAGACAAAATCCAGTAACAATGGATAGTATCTCGACAGTGCATGTTCGAGACGCATGGTCGGAAATAAATCTATATTCACCACACTCCAACCAAAGGGTAGCGGATATGTGACTTTCAACGACAATAACAAGGGTAAAATCATTAGTGTAGGAAATATTGGTAAAAATCCTTCTCATATTATTGAAAATGTGTTACTTGTTGAAGGTTTAAAACATAACTTGCTTGGCATTAGTCAATTATGTAATAAAAGTTATATAGTTATCTTTGAGAAAACTCATTGCATTATTGAGAACATCGGAGAAAACAAAACCTTATTTGTAGGTTATAAACATAAGAATATATATGTGTTTGATTTACATGATTTGTCTTCTTATTTTAACATTAAATGTTTATCTGCTATAAATGATAATGGTTGGCTTTGGTATAAAAGATTAGGACATGTTTATTTTGATTTAGGTCTAGTTTGGCATAATACAAAAAAGTCAAAAAGTCAAAAAGTGACTATCCTATTTAAGTCATATCATCTCATTTAAATCGCATCATCTTTATACTACATCACTTTAAACCCAACCCATATTTCACATTTTTTTATAAAAAGTCAAAAAGTGCACTTATTTAGATCATCCTAAACAATCCCTAGTTTCCAAACTTTCAAAAAATGAGTTAGTCATTGATTTACCAAAAATTGTTTTTAAAAAAGACAAACTTTGTAATACATGTCAACTTGGAAAACAAACTAGAATTTCTTTTAAATCCAAAAATATCGTTTCAACTACTAGACTACTTCAACTTTTGCATATTGATTTATTTGGACCATCTAAAACATTAAGTTTAGGAAGAAAATCATATGCTCTTTTTTGTGTTGATGATTATACTAGATATACATGGGTATTATTTTGGGTAAACTATCAATAGGTCATAATAATTGGATTTAGTTCCCATCAAGTCCTATTAGTAAATTGTCGTTAAAAATAATTTTTTTGTGACAATTTCTTATATATGTTGTTAAAAATTAACAATTAGTGACTTTTTTTGTCATGATTTTTATAAATTGTCGCTAAAACTTACAATTAGTGATTTTTGATGACAAATTTTTTTCATAGGACTTATTAGACAATAAGTCCACTTATTAGGACCTACACGTAAGTATCCCTATTAGTTTTGACACACAAAAATGAATTTTTTTTATAATTTCTCAAAACTTTGTAAAAGAATTCAAAATGAAAAAAATCTTAATATTTGTAGTATTAGAAGCAATCATGGTAGAGAATTTGAAAATAATGATTTTATTATGTTTTGTGATGACTTAGGAATAAATCATAATTTCTCAGCCCCTAAAACTCCTCAACAAAATGGTGTGGTTGAAAGAAAAAATAGAATTCTTGAAGAAATGGCTCGTACTATGCTTTGTGAGAATAATTTAACTAGATTTTTTTGGGCTGAAGCTGTTTTCACTGCATGTTATGTTGTAAATCGTGCCATGATTAAACCTATTCTTAAGAAAATCCTTTATGAACTTTGGAAAGGTAGAAAGCCTAATATTAGTCACTTGCGTGCTTTTGGTTGTAAATGCTTTGTATTAAATAACAATAAAGATAACTTAAAAAAATTTGATATTAAATCGGATGATACTGTATTTCTTGGTTATTCGAATTCTAGTAAAACTTATAGAGTATTCAATAAAATAACTTTACTTATTGAAGAATCTGTACACGTTGCCTTTGATGAATCTAACAATGTTGTTTTCAAGAATCTTGTAAGTGATGATACTGCAGAAACACATCCAAGAATGGAGAGCATTTACATAACAAATGAAGAAAATCCATCTCCTGAACAAAAAGAAGAAACCATAATAAAAAATCTTCAAAAAGAATATGCTCGTCTAGAAAACAAATCAAATCTACTAAAGGAATGGAAGTATGCTTATGGCTACTCTAAAGACCTTATCATAGATGATGCAGCAGAAAGTATAAAAACTCGTTCCTCTATTAAAAATGTTTGTGGTAACTTAGCATTTGTTTTACAAGGTGAACCAAAATCGTTTTGAGATGCTGAAAAATATAAAAATTAGATTTTAACAATGCAAGAAGAATTAAATCAATTTGAAAGAAATAAAATTTGGTTTTTGACACCTCGGCCTAAGGATTATCTAGTTATTGGAACAAAATGGGTTTATTGAAACAAAATGGATGAATACGGAGTTGTTACTAGAAATAAAGCTAGATTGGCAGCCCAATGTTATAATCAAGAAGAATGTATTGATTTTGATGAAACTTTTGCACCAATTGCTAGACTTGAAACTATTAGAATGTTGCTTGCTTTTGCATGTTTTAAAGATTTCAAATTGTATCAAATGGATGTTAAAAGTACTTTCTTATATTGGTACATTTCGGAGGAAGTTTATGTTGAACAACTTCTCGGTTTTGAAATCATAAATACCCGGATCATGTTTTTAAACTTTTAAAAGCCCTATATGGTTTAAAACAAGCTCCTAGAGCATTGTATGAAAGATTAAATAATTTTTTACTTAACAAAGGATTTTCTAGAGGAAAAATTGATATAACATTTTTTATAAAAATAAAAAAGGAGGATATGCTAATTGTTCAAATTTATGTTGATGATATTATTTTTGGTGCTACTAATGAAAATTTGTGCAAAGAGTTTGCTAAAGATATGTAGGGTGAATATGAAATGAGTATGATGGGAGAGTTAAATTACTTCCTTGATCTACAAATTAAACAAACTAATGATGGAATCCATTTAAATCAAACGAAATATATCAATGATCTACTCAAAATGTTTGAAATAGAATTATCAAATTCTGTAACAACTCCAATGAACACATCAATAAAAATCAACAAAGATGAGTAAGGTAAACTTGTAGATGAAAAGAAATATGTAGCGACCCTAATTTTCTTAAGTCATTATTTATAATTATTATGATTATTATTATCTTATTTTATTTTTGACTTTATTAATTATGTGGATCCATGAGAATTTAACGTGGTATTTAATTAATTTAACGTGTTATTTAATTATGAATAATTAATTTGAATATTGATATGTTTATATGGTTTAAAAAAAAAAGAATGTTTATATATTGATAAAATATATATCATATTTATATTTATTTTTTATAATATAAATATAATAGTCAAATAGGTTTTATGTATTATAAAATAAAATATAATCCTAAGTTAGGTTAAGCATATATAAGTGGCTGATGCTAATAAGGAAAAAAAAAAAAAAAAAAAGAGTGTGTGGGCAGCCGAGTGCGAGACAGCGAGAGATTAATCAAAGAATTGAGAAAGAACAGAGAGACGACGGAAAAGGGAGAAAAGAAAAAGGAAGAAAAAGATTAGGGTTTTGTTTTGGTGATTCTATTGATTCTTTAAATAATTTTTTGATTTTTAAAAAAATATTGTGAGTACAAAACTCACTTCCCTTGATTTATTTTTAATTCATTGTTTTTATTTATTTATTTGATATTAGTTTGATTTTGTATTTATATAAAGATGATAGATTGATTTTAATTATTTTGATTAGTTGTGTATGTAAGGTTTAGATTTTTTAGATGATTGATTGATTTTAATTATTTTGTTTAGTTGTGTATGTAAGGTTTAGGATTTTTTGTTGATTGATTGATTTTAATTATGTTGATTAGTTGTGTTTGCCAGTTTTAGGATTTTTATATGAATTTATTTTATGATTGTAATCACACTCCTGGTTATATGAAATTAAAATTAATTAGGAACTCATAGATAAATTCCTTATACTCCACTATGACTTCATGGATTATTGTTTTATTTGAGTGTTAGTGAGAAAGAGTGTATAAAAAAAAAAGTGAGCATTATGAGATTTATTTGAATGCCTTAGGCTTGACATTGTTATGTTTGTTCTCAATAGTGAGATGTTTTGTATATGTATATTGTTGCCTCGTTCTCATGAGTAGACGAGTACTTTAATTTACGCGCGTACGTATATACTAACCATTCGGGGAGTGTGAGTCAAACTCGGGATGATATCCCCATGTAAGTTTGGCTTCAGAGCGGTGTTAGGTATACGGGAGGCACATGGTATATATGTGTAGGCCGGAAGTGGAGGGCCAAAGTGGTGGAGTTAGGGTATAAATAATTTAATCATGAGTTTATTAGTATAGTGTGAATTGTATTGATTTGTACATCTTGAAAAATAGTAAACGATCTCGATAAATTATGAAATTTTAGAAGAGGCATGTATACGTGATTCTAGACAATTTTTGTGTTTTAACTTTTTATTAAAAAGATCGATTAGAATTTATAATTGGATGATCTTAAATATTATAGTTTTGATTCATTTTAGTAATGCAGATTTTAGAGGCTGTTTTAAATGAAATGAGCTTATTTTTATTGATTTTGCGTAAACTGAAGTAAAACATTATTCTGTACACTTTTCATATTTTGAACTTTTCCAAAAAAAATCATCTTAGGGCAGCTTTTGTTCATTTTCAACTTCAGATTTTTTGATTAAATTCCGTCTAGATTTTTCTATCAAGTTTTTCTCTCAACCTGTTCAGTTTTTGTTAAATTCGTTTACGATGTCTTTTAGGAAATTTAATTCTGTATAACTTTTGTTCTTTGAGTTTTGGTTAATTCGAATCATTTAAGCATGGAACGGTGTATTTTTATATTTCTTTAGCAAGTTATTTATGATTAAATTATACTAACTTTATTTTTTTTACAGGATGGTGAGTCTTACTAACTTTTTATGTAGGGCTAACCCATCATATTTTTATTTCTATTTTGTTTATTTTATAATGAATTTATATTCCGCTGTGTACGGACAAGAAACTAAATGCCATCGTATATCGGGAAACTACCCATTTGTCTTGGTGCGGTTGGAACTACTTGTCTTGTCCTGTAATAAGAATTAAATATATTTTTGTTTGTGTGTAGTGGACACATGGGTGTTAAATCTTGTACTCATACCAGTATACCTGTATACTAACCCATTTTGTCTCTTGGCAACGCGGGTGCGTTCTGTTTGAGCGTAGCCGAGCTTCTTTTGCAGGATTAGTTAGGACTATGGTGGTGACGTGGGGACTTCTTTTGTTTTCTTTAGCTTAGGGTTGATATTAGTTTATGTATTTATTATTATTTTCTTTTATGACTTTAGTATTGGGATAATTTGGCATGGTTTGTAACCGTACATTATTTAAGTTATTTTGATTACGTGTTGTTACTTTAATGTTGGAGATATTGGTTAGTTATGAAATTATGGTGGATAGTTTGGTTGGCGTTTTGTTTTTTTGTTTCACCCCTAAAATTTGAATGATGGAATATTAATTGAGGTTTAGTTCTAATTTAATATTTAATTGTCCAAATTTTGAGGCGTGACAAAATATCGATGTATGATTTATTCCTTACTCTATCTTACTGCAAGTAGACCTGATATAATGTTTAGTGTTTGTATGTGTCCACGTTTTCAATCCGTACCTAAAGAGTCACACATCACCACAGTCTAACGTATTTTTAGATATCTCGTTGGCACTCCAAATTTGGGATTATGATATCCTAATGGAACCACTTTTGAACTCTTTGGTTACTCGGATGCTGACTTTGCGGGATGTAGACTTGATCAAAAAAGCACAAGTGGTACTTGTCACTTTCTTGGATACTCACTCACTTCTTCGTTTTGCAAAAAACAAAACTCAGTGGCTCTGTCAACTGCTGAAGTAGAAAACATTGCCGTCACTGGGTGTTGTGCACAATTGCTTTGAATGAAACAATAACTTCAAGATTTTGGACTTCAATATGATTATATTCCTATAAAATGTAACAACACAAATGCCATTAACCTTTTAAAAAATCCTATTAAACACTTACATACTAAACACATTGAAATAAGACATCATTTTCTAAGAGATCATGTACTCAAATGTGACATTAAACTCGAATTTGTACCTACAAATCTTCAATTAACTGATATATTTACCAAACCTCTTAATAAAGAATAAATTTGTTATATTAGAAATGAACTTTGTATGATAAATACTCTTATATGATGTTTATTCTTTTAAATATAAATAAATAAATAAAATTTAAATTAAAATCAAAATTTAAATTTAAATATATATATATATATATTTTATATATTCTTTCTTTTGCTCTTGCTCTGATTCTTTTTTTCTCTCATTCTCTCGCTCTCTCTTTCTTCCTCTCGTCCTCAGACACCATCTTCATCCTTACCATCGTCCACCACCAGCTCTATTGTCCACAACATCATCCATCACTTTCATCACTACCATTATCCACCCAAATCCCTCACCGATCTACCGAGATCCATCATTACTCTCCACAAAATCTTCATCACCGATCTGCGACGTCATTTCTGATTCCTTAAGTTTCATTACCGATCCATCAAGATTCGTAACTGATCCACCAAGATTCATCACCAATCTACAAAAATGCATATCCGATCCTCTACATTATTTCCAATCAACATGTTAAAATTATTTTTGCAATGTGTTATATTTTTTATATGGGTGTATATGCTACAAACTATCTTGGATTTAATAATAATTGCTTCTACCCTGTCTGAAGAAATTGTTTTTATTTGTATTTTCTCTTTTTATGCTAGTGCACTTGGTGTAGTTGTTTTTGGTCGGATCTTAATGGCCCTTTGTATTATAAATTGGTAATCTGTTTTTTTTCAATTTGTGTAATTTTCTTTTGTGCATTAATTCAGGGGGGAGATTCGTATTATGTAATCTTTTGAGATTACATCAATGAAATAAAAATAAAACATAAAAATACGAGTAATCTTAAGAGGGTGTTTGTATATTCTGTGCATAATTTTAGAGAGAGTATATATAATTTTTACTCTATCTACATCAATAATTTTTTTTGCAAAGACAGAAATTTTTTTCCAAGAGAAATACTTGCAATTTTATTTCAGAAGAAGAAAATATTACTCGATTACATGTAAGTTTTCAGAAAGCTTTACATATTTTTTTCGTTTCAATTCTCTCAACAACTTTTCATGAGCCTTTTTTACATGCCTCTCTCTATTTTCGACTTCTATGAGTCTTGGCATTATAATCGTTGCATAATATTGCACCGCATTCTTTAACTGTGAATTTTTCTTTTTTAGCTATCTCTTCTCTTGACAAATATTAGCTAGGTATTGTTTTAACAAGCATACCTCATCTCTCCATTGTTGATTTTCTTGTATTTTTGCTTGTAGTCGTCGAGTTGTGTACTAAGAGCCATAGTGTTATTAATAGCATCGATATCATTCCGATTACCAACAACACTAGGACTCTCGTTTACATGAATAGTGTGTGACTGCACCATTGGTAGCCTCTTATTTGCCTGCATCATACGCACCTCATGCATGTCAGAACCCTTGATGGCTAAGATAATGAATGACATGATTACACAAAGAGGTAAAACAAATTTTTCTCTAACACTTGCCGTTTTTGTATTTCTGCCTATTCTCTTTTGTCACTTTTTATACACTCCACCGATCCAATACTCGATGCATATCTGCTCAAATATCTTATTTGTCAACATTTCGGGTGCCAGAGATGCTCCAAAATTCTCACAATAATCTCGACAAGACCTAAGGACCATTATTATATTTTTAGCATTTCAAATTATTTTATCAAATGCGTTTGTTTTCTATCTCCATATTTTATTTTGATGATGTCAAAAGGGGAGGAAAAAAATATGATTTTGAATTGTTGTGCTTGCATGTGCTTTAAATTATCAAATATCTTATATTGCAACATTATCAAAAAAATTGTTGATTTTTATTTTGTATCAAATTCATACAAATATTGCCATCATCATAAAGGAGGAGATTGTTAATCATGTTGTTTAATTTTGATGATGTCTAAACTATTAATTGAAAATTTGTAAATAATATACATATTTTATATTATTTGACACAAAATATTATCTGTTTAAAATATATATTGTATGATACATTTGTTATAAATATTATTTAAATAAAAATATTTTGAAAATTTTAATATTCGTGTTTTAAATAATTCAGTTGATCACTATTTATCTTTTGACAAATTTGATGTGATTGTCTATTCTGAGTAAAATTGTATTATATCTTTTTGATACATATTGCACCAAATTCAAAATTATTTTGCATTTTTTTGTATGTAGAACATACCCACATAATGAATATCATGTGCAATTATTTTATATATATTTCACATGTTGTAGTTTGAAATTGAAATGCTGAAGCTACATCTTTTATATAAATTAATTTTATAAAAAGAAAAATGTAGACTTTGCAGGCACATTATTTTTACCAGAATTCTTTATATATATAAACATATACAATGGTCAAAATTCACATGTTAGTAAGTTTGTTCAAATATCTAGCCACAATTTTTGACAAAAGAAAAGAGTGGCACATGTTGTATTTATTTAAAACAAAATAGATGTCTTTTGTTCTATCAAGGAGTGTGCCCACGTTATCTATGACGTCAGCAAGGAGCGTCCTACCTCTAACGGGTATATTTTTATGTCACGACCCGCTCCCTGTACCCAAGGGTTAAGTATCGTGATGGCTAGTAACTGAAGTTACCTCTGGCCAATTCTTGAACAAATCAATAAATGCGAGCGGAAGTAATATTTAAGTGAGGGTATCAAAATAATCATCGGAGTTTCTATTTTTATTATAAAATTTATTGACCAACGTGCCGATATTTATATATAAAACTATTATAAAAGTGTTGTGTGTGTCTATTCCACAGCCTCGCATTTAAAACTTTCCAAAATCTATTTTTGAATTACGTTGGTTCCTGAAAATTGGTAAACAGCTATAAGTACATGGCAGAGTGAGAAATATTATACCAAGAGTATAAGAGACACAAAATAACCATGGATAGTTATGTAACTGAAATATTTAAGATAACTTAGTCTGAACAAATAATCCTTTAAGTAACAAAACTGAGATTATGTAAATAAATAACCAAAACTACAGTACCGAACAAAACAGAACAGAGGTTACATGAGTGATAGTCAGAACAAAGATACGGATTCAAGAGGTGGCTCGTATGGATTATAGAGGTGGCTCCCACAATGGTATAGTACTTATCTTCGCACAGCACTTTGCTCCGTACAAAACAGAGGTCAATGGATTTATAACAATAGAGGGCCACAAAGTGACCAAACAGAAGCCAATGGTTATTTAACTCTCCTAAGGCTTGGGACTTCCGTAGTGGTACTTACAAAATATAATTGTTTATAAGGTCATTGTCAAATATTCTTTAAAATATAAACAAACATATCCATGGGTTTCATTTTAACAAATAGAGTTCAGAAATTAATCCACGTAATTGAAATAAATATTTATAAAACATAACTTGTATTAATATAATTAATAAAATACAACTTGTATAAAATAAATTATGGTAAGTCAAAACATACGTAAAATATATTATGGTAACTCAAGATATAATATAACTTACCTTAAAATTAATACTTCACTATTTCTTTCTATTATCAAAGATCTTCTTAACTTCCAAACATAATTTGCATTAATATAACTGATAAAATATAACTTGTATAAAATTATGATAGGTTAAAACATATGTAAAATATATTATGGTGACTTAAGATATAATATAACTCACCTTAAAATTAATACTTTACTCTTTTTTTCCACTACCAAAGACTCTTTCGACTTCCATTATTTTTTTCCTTCATTTCCTTCCTCTCTTTTTTCCTTCTTTTCTTTTTCTTTTCTTTCTCACTGATTTCAGTAATTCCATGGCTTTTGATCAGATCTTCCCCATTTATAGGGAAGTAGAAGCGCCCGTGGCCGACACGTGGCTGATTCTTGCCGATCTCAAATCTTTTTTCATAATACACCCAGATTTGCCTCATTAAAACTGTAGATTATCACTTATCTAAATAAATATTTAGGATAATTACATTTTGACCTAGTTTTCTAGTATAACTATATAAACAAGTTAATCCCTAATTAAATTAAACTCTATCATATACTAACAGAAAATTAATTATTTATTTTACTACCACATCCATTATTATTATTATTATTATTATTATTATTATTATTTATCTATTATTATTTATTTATACTTTGACCCCTAAATTTTTTACTAATTATATTATTTTACAAAATTACACATAATAATACAAAATCAATCGTATATTTTTCTAACTGTGATTAAATAATATTAGTATAAATTTTACAGAATAATTAAAAATCTGGGTTGTTACATTTTGTGTATAAATAGAAGTGTTTTGTGTAGAGAAAAATCAAGAACTTGAACAAAAAAAATCTGTGTGCTTCAAAATTTTGAGTGCATTTTACTCTTTTACTTTCAGATCTAAGTGTAGCCTTTATTCTTACACTTTTATATCTACTCTTTATGAGAGAATTATTGTAAAAGATGGTTGAAGTACCTCTTAACCTTATTTATTATTTTGTGAAGAAATTTTGTAAAAGTGAGGATTTTATTGTTGAGTGAGACTCAATAGATAAAAGTAAGACCTGTGCAAAATCTACAAGCTTGGTGAAGCCTTGGTGGCGTATTGATTTTTTTTGATAGTAAATAAATTCTCAAGGGGGTTCCTTGGGGAGTGGATGTAGGCCTAGCGTGTCGAACCACTATAAATCTCAGTATTTGATTTTCTCTCCCTATCTCTCTTACTTTTATATTGATAATTATTGTTCTGTTTTTTATTTGTTAAAATTCTGAATATTGTGTTTATTCTTATTTAATATTGTAACATTTTTTTAATAACCCAATTCACTCCCCTTCTTGGGTTGCCTACCTAGGATAACATACTTAATAAAGATTGGTATCCAGTCAGACTGCTTCGTGAAATAGTGTCCAAGTTTGCTTGTGAGTTAAATTCAATGGGATTTTTCTTTATTGGAATGGGCTAACTCAACCCAAGGCGAAAAACCTTAGGCCGAAGCCATGCCCAATAGACTTGGTTGAGACGGGCTAACGGACCATCTGCTAAGCCCAAAAACTAATATTTGAATATCTTTTTTGGGCTTTTTTGTACTTTTTTTTCTCCTTATTCTTCCTATTTTCTATCAAGCTTAAGGGCGTTGATGGATCAAGTCGAGCCAGTCAACGTATAACTTTAGACCTAGTAAAAGCCCGAAGGGCTTGGGTCGGGTCACATGCCTTAAAACCAAACAATGACCTTATTCTACCATTTTACTACATGTTCATTGAAAAGGATGGCTTTGTGTTTGCACCACATTTTATTTTTCTGTCAATTGTGGCCTATTAATTATGGTCAAATTCGATTATGGTTTGTTGATTAAAATTATAAACTATTTTCAAAGAAGAACCTTGACCACATTTGTTTTTATTATTTTTGTCGATAGGTATGCTGACATGGCGTGACAAGTATACTAATAACGTGGCATGGAAGAGATGATGATGTGGCTTGAAAAGATTAAATAAAGCCAATAAAGATATTTGTTGAAATCAATTAGGAACCATATATTAAAATCGGGGGGGATCAATATCAAGTCAAAGCACAAAATCTGCAAGTAATTCCTATGAAAATATAAGATATGGTTGAGTAGAGCAAAGATCTGTAAGACGGAGTCAATCTTACTCTTAATTGCTTTTTTACACAAAGGATTTTCAGATGAAGTCACAGCTTCATGGAATGTTTGAGGTTCTCCCTCTAACATATAAATCAAGAAGTCCGAACCAAAGGACTTTGCGGTCCTAGTCTTTTTACTCTTTCTTGGCTCATCTACTTTCTCAACTTGATCATCGACTTGATCATCTACTTCCTTCAACCTCTTTCATGGAACTCGGAACCCCTTATTAGATATGACAAAGAAATACATTTTCAACGAAAGATGCATTTCTAGATTCCATGATAGAATTCTTGTGTATATCTGGAATAGCAGACTTAAATACAAGAAATCAATATGCATTGTTATATTGTGCATAACTGTTGAATACAAAGTCAATAGATTTTAAGGCTTATCCTAACCCTCTTGGGTTTAGATATTACCACCTTTTGCATAACACCCCCACATTTGTAGAATTTAAACACAGGCTTTTGGCCTTTTCCAAAAATTCATACAGGGTCTTTAAACAATTTCTTGTGTCACAATGATTATGAAATTCTCAAAATCATATCACGGTAATGTCATTAATCGAATTAGGCACCCAAACATATTTGGTCCAACCTATCACTCTAAAGCCAATAGTCTTACTATTAGAAAATACAAATTCAGTGTTCAATAGTCTACTATTCGGAACTTCATAACATGGCCAGTAGTCTTATCACTAGGAATTACTAATTTTTCAGCATGTGGTCAATAGATTTTCTACTAATAGGAATCACAATGTTTTAACCTGTGATCAGTAGTCACTCTACTGCTAGGCATCACAACGTCCTGACATAGGATCAATAGACTTTTTCATTATTAGGAATCATCATGTCTTGACATATGATTAGTATCGTATCCATTACTAGGAACCATCATGTCTTGACATGTGATCAGTAATCTGTTCACTACTAGGAACCACAATCTCATAATTGTGTAGCTAGTGGTCTAACACCTCCTAGGAACTACTAGTTTTTTTTATCTTTGTGATCAATGATCTTGTACTCATTAGGAGCCACCAATTTAAGAGTATATTTGGAATTTAAAAATTCAAAAATATATTCACCCACCCTAACGGGTTGTTTCATCTTTGCTTTCAAACAAAGTCATATAGCAATCACATATGCTATAATTGACATAAGGATAACATACTAATCGTCTCTGATTAATTCAGAGATATTATCATGTAATCTTATGATTTCCTTTAATCACACTTGATCTCTCTAAATCTTCTTTTAAGAACCTTGCAAGGCTTAAGGTTGGTAGGTGTAACAACATTTATGTTGTCACCTCTTGAAGCCATTTCTGAAAAATCACAATAGAATTTCACTATTCTGTTTTTCGAAAAACTAAACTTAACACTAGAAAATCCACAGTTTGAAATTTAATTCAAAATTGATCTCACCACTTACACTAGAATCGAACATGGTCAGGAAAGTTTCCAGGAAGACTAGAGGAGTCACACTGGTCTCACTTAAGACCCAGTTAACCTTAGACAAAACTTTTAAAAACATGTTGACTCCTAATCCATGAGAAACAAATTTAGAATTAAGTTTTTCAGGGGATAAACCACGTTAAAACAAACCAATTTCCAAGCAAATGAAATTTGGTACCAAAATTACACAATTCATAAAAATTAACTGATACTCTTGGAACTAAGCCCATTTTCTGAATAAAATCATAAATATTTTAGCTAATGCTAAAATTTGGTTTATTTTCTCAAAATCAAAACACTTTGGAAAAAATCAAATTATAACCAAAGACTTTCTCCAAACTTGATTTTCCAACACTTTGGAAATAAAATGATTAAACCTAAAGGCTTCCTCAAATCCCAAAGGTTTGAAACCAAATCCGTCTTAGATGTCATTTCTGAACAAATAAAAAATACTTTTTAGCCAAGGCTAAACACTTTGGTTTCTGTTATAGAAAACCAAACCAAGTTCCAAACTTACAAACAATTTAAAAATTGATAACCAAATTACAAGTAATGTAAAAAATTGCTACAACAATGATTAAGCAAATAAAATGCTTCTAGCAATACAAGCAAATAAAACTTGCTTTTACATAGTTAGTAAAAATCAACTAAATCCAAGCAAAAAATTGCTTCACTAAACAAATGTAAATCAATCCAAATAGGGTTATCCATTTTCTAAACTCCTTTCCTCGCTTAGGTATTTCTGTTCAAAAACGGTTAGTAGTCTATAATTTTGTTTTACAGTCCCAAATCCTATTAATTTGATTTTGTATTTGTTTTTCCAATCCCTTTAGCGTAGGTATTCTTGTGAAGAAGGTTAGCAGAAAAACACAAGAAAATACAAACCAAACAATCTAAAGAAACTTGAAACCATCTAGTAGTCTATTTAATAATACAAATTAACTAATTAAAATGCTAGGTGAGTTACAACTATAAACCTTAAGAGTTACAAAATAAACCTATAACTCTAAGAATTAAATTAAAAATTTAATAGTCACTAGTTATGAAATTAATTCACAATAATCATGTAAATAAATATACAATGAACACTTTTAATTGGCAAGAGTTGCAAATGAATTTATACAAAATCATAATCATGTAATACACATGTGACTCTTTGTAGCAATTAACATGTAAATAAAATCATACACATAACTTTAGAAACAATAAGAATGTAAAATCATACACATAACTTTAGAAACAATAAGAATGTAACAACAAATTAAAATTTAAAAAATTTTGAACATGCAAATTATGCTATGAAACTATAAAACGAAGTATACAAATCATGGTAGGAAATAAAAAACATGCTTATGAAATTATATTACAATAATCAATATGCAAATATTACTAGAGATCTAGCAATAAAATATTCTAAATAAAACATAACATTGCATAATCATAATTCCAATCATACATACTTAGGGAAAAAAAAAAAAAAACAGTGGGCAATACAATTCTTTGAAACAGTTCCGATTAAATATGAATTAATATTTTATATTCAGATACTAATTATAACAAACAACTACTATGCAATAGTAGGCAATCAAGATGAAAACAATGGCATTCAAATTATATGAATTTAACATTCCAATCATGACTATCATTATAGTTCTGGGCAAAATTAGTATTATGCAAATATGACACGGAAACCAAAGAAAAGTAGGCATTATAACCAAAGCAATTCACAGTGACATACTGGCAATCATAAGATATTTTAGTACTATGGGGCTAACGCAACAGTATGCAGATTCATATTCTACAATAGTGCAACGTACATAATATTTTAACCTATTACATGTATGAATTTGTTTATCTAATTTTATGGGAAACATATCTAATCTGTTTTAAAATTGTTATCCAAATTATGTAAAGCAAACAAGATAAATAAATTAATGATTAATCAATTATTTTATAGAATAAGAAAACATGTCGAATATTACAACCATATTGCATGGAAATACATAATACGATAAATGGTAAAAAAACAAACTAAAGTCTGTATGATACTACAATGTCCTTAAAACAGATTAGTTGTCTCACAAGGATCTTTGGAGGTATGCGTTAACCATCTCCCAAGATACGACAGTTTAGACCGGCTAACGCAGAAGCACCTTCTGTTAACTTTGGTAAACCGACAATGACAGTGCTCTCTCACACATGAAGAAAATTATAAAAGGAGACTGATTTGACTATAATTTGAGAGCAAAATTTCTCTCTTGAACCCAAAGGAGATGGGCCTCCTTTTATACACAATGGGGGAGAGATGAGTAATCTTCCAACTATGAAGGCTGGCAACTAATGTGAGAAATCTAGAAACCCCCTAGATGTTGATTTGTGATTATGTATCAATTTTAAGCAGTAAACAACAATCCCAATCAAACAATCAAGACAAATCGACACAACGATTTTACGTAAAAAAACCACAATTGGACACCACCAATTGTGATAAAAAAATCACGGGCAACAACCACAAAACAATCTACTAAGAAGATAAAAAGAAATTACACAGGTATACTCTCAATTACCTAGTGAATCCACGCTTGAATTGAACCAACCCCTATGTGCCTCTTCCAACCCGTGTTCACCTCGGAATTGTCTTGACGATGAGCCACTCTAGAATCCACCAAAGCTTCAGGCTCGAATTTTTCAAAATCCACCGAAGAACAACTCTCTCTTTTGTGTAGAACAAACAAATAATCCTTTGATGTATACTCTTTAAACCATGAGTTGAACACTCAATTAAACATCAAAGAAAACCAGCAAAATATTCCCAGATATAAACTTTAATATTCAAAAAGAAGATCTGGAGAAGTAATCCTAATTTTGGATTATAACAAATACTTATAGAAATCTAGGACTGCGAAGCTCGCTCGAGCGAGGAACTAAAAACGCGTGTTTTCCATAAGTGGCTTCGCTCGAGCCACGCACCCTTCACTCGAGCGTACATTCATCTCTTTCAAGTTTTTACATAGACGCAGCCTTCGCTCGAGCGAAAACTCCTTCGCTCGAGCGAGCAAGGGCGGACAAGCAACTTTGAATGCAATTTTACATTTTGCTTCGGGGGCGCTGCCCCTCGACCCCGCTGTGGCGCTACCCCAGACTCGCTAAGAGGCGCTGTCCCCTAGAACCCCGCGAGTTGACCGGGCAGCTCGATCCCCGTCATAATCAGCGAAGTGGCAATCTTGAAAGTATTAACATCACAAACTTCTCTGCAAGGCACAATTCAGGTTGGATTCACATCTAACAAACTCATAGCCTCACTGAAATAAAAGTGCGAAAATAAGTACAACTGAAAGGAGTTTTGTCAAACGGGATTGCCAAGAATAAAAACCTAACATAATTCCCATTACTCCTAGAGTAATGCACACAATTGATGGGGATTCAATGTGTGAGTTACATACATTATACATCTGTGTGTATATACATATCTGCAGCAGACCTGGCCCAAAAAGATTAGGTTGGTGGACCACCAATCTGGTCCATCCCAAACCTAACTCATTTCAGTCAGCCTCGGCCTCGGCCTCAGCCTCAGCCCAAGCGCACGGATCACAGACCGGTTCGGGCAAGGAGCGTGTGTGGCAATTTTGCTATAACCAACTTGGACCCTAGTCTTGGCCCAAGCCCATCCTTAAAGCATCTATAACTCCCTTCCTTCGGAAAATTTAGATGTCATAATCAAAATCTTGAGGTTTAAATACTCATCAAAGTTTTTCTCTACAATCAATGTGAGATTGATAGTTATACACAATTCTCAATATCTCATTCATGAGGCCATCTTTATAAGACAATGTTTATGAGACTATTTCTCATCCAATTCTCAATGGTTTTTTGTCATTCTTTTGGTGGTATAAAGACCTTGTTACAAATAATCTAAACCCATTTAATCCCATTTCAACCAATGGTTGGGACTTACTTTAATTTCACATTAAAGTCACAAAAAATCAATTTTTTTTTTCAATAAGGAGTAGATTAAACAAGTAGCTTTTCCAACCCCCCACTTCTCTTCTTTCTGTCGATTGCTGTATTTTTTATTTTTTTATTCTTATTTAAGTTTATGTAACTGATAGCAAGTGACAAATTAATTAAATAAATACATATTCATTTATGTTTCAATCCTTCTTTACGTAATTATCTTCAAGGAAGTCTTTAATCTGTTTAAGGTATCGAACTCAATCACAAAGTTTGATCTTTTTTGTGTTTATTAAAATTTGTTTAAATTTATCGATCGAATCATTATCGATTAGGCTTGAACTAAATTTTTATCACCTTAAATCTTTATTTTCAAAATTCTTAGAGGTAGAGAAGAGAGACAATCCCTCTTCAATTTTAAAAAAATCTTTTTAATAATATTTTATTAAAAAAATTCATGTCATGGTCTCTGATAAGATATTTAAAGTTGTGAATGGAGCTCATGATGCACTCCATTCTGTTTTGTAATGATTTTTCTTTTTTGTGTAATTAATCTATATATTTATGCCACCAACTTCCCGAGGGGGGTACTTCGATATGCTCTCACATTTTCTATAAAAAAATAAAATAAAATTAAAAAAAAGCAAAAAAAAAAAAAAAAAAGAATAGAAAGGATGTGCAATGAAAATTGAGGGAAAAAAGAAAGTGCAAAAAAGACAAAAAGAAGATTAAAAAATAAATAAAATGATGATAACAATAAGTCGTTAATTGGTTGGTGGAGTCCATTATTGTTCTAACCACTAGTGGTGGTTAGTTATTCAAAGAGTACTAATATTAAATAACAACATACTATTTTTCATATATATATATACATATATTAGTGGAACTTTTGTTGATGCAAACGGTCAAACTTTTTTCTTTTTCCTTTTTTTTATGAAAAATGAGCAAGAAAATTTTCTATAATGAGGATGTCCACAATTTTGTAGAGAAAAAAAAAAAAAAAAAAATTACAAAGAGTTGCGTTTTACTATTAATTTCAATGCAATTATGTTCATTCCAAATCAATGAAGGTTCACATTAGTATAACAATGGTAATCCACTTTTAACATAGTTGATAGAATTTAAATCTTGATATCTGTTTGATAATTACTATCATATTATATCTGGCCCAACTCAACATTTGTAGCTTATGTTATTATTTTACATAAAATATAATCAAGATCTTAGAATTGGCTTGTCTACCTTTCCTCAAACTTACCCTTAAAAGATGTTTGAAAATTTGTCTTTCCAACAATAACACACAATTTACTATATGTAGAACATTAGATAAGCTCTTATCATCAATCTTTTATTCAAAACATCAAAATATGCTTTACATATTTATGAAATCTTTTGTACAAAGCACTACACCATCTCTTTAGTTGTTCTACTTCTCCTAAAAACTCATTTATCTTCTAATCTAGCACTCCATTACCACATCCCATGACTAAAAAACCAATCTTAATTCACAGGAAAATATATATATATATATATATATTAACAAAAAGATTTCATTATTCTATCTCCACTTTTTAATGCATGCATTCCTCAATGCATCTTAATATAATTGAAAAAGACCTTTATTGATGCAACATGCAAACACAAAAAAGTGGAGCATAAATAGTATTACGTATAATTAAAAAATAAAAAATAAAAAAAGGTGATCTGAGAAAAGCCAATAGCATCTCATGTTAGTTGAAATAATTTCTTGAGCGCATTGCTTTTGGCAAAATAATTCCCAAGGGAATTGGTTTTCCTACACAATTCATTCGACATTCGGTTGTCCCTTTGAGGAATCACTTGGTCATTAGAGGGTGTTATGATTGTCTCATTGCCTAAAATAACTCCTTGCCTTTGTATGTACTCCCATTTGTCTTGGAAGAGGTAGAAGAACACAATCAAGAATATTTGAGTTGTGAAAAGGATGGTCCAAACCCTAATACTTCTTGATGTTCTCTTATGGTAGGCTTGTAACCCGGTGTAAATGTTGAAAATTCCCAATAGAGAGATTGTTGTTCCGAGTGCCCAATGCACAAAGTACCATACACTTCTACCTTTACTTCCCCTGCATACAAAAGTGTGAAAATTGAAGTGAAAACTATATGAAATTTGATTGAACGCAGTTGATCCTTTGGTTGTGGTTTCATTATCTTTATTTTTTGTTTTTCATGTTTTCAAAAACAAAATAATGAAAATTTGAGAAAACACATTGTTTTGATGTTGATTCTTTTTTCTTTTCCTTTTTTGCGAAAACAAATTTCAAAAAACACTTTTGGGTATTTCCTAGAAAATGGGTTGTTTTAGAAAATGTTCTTCGAAATAATTTTAAAAAATAGTGTGTGAAACATTATGTTTTTAAGAAAATGAAAAGAAAAAAACAATAACAATTTAAAGTTTGAAATACCCATTGTTTATCGAAATTTGAAAACTTTTTGGAGTTTCCCATAACAAGTATTGCTTTTCTTGTAAAAAAAAAGTTAAATAAATAGATTTTGGAAACACTTTGCCAAACAAATTCATTGTGTTTTTCGAAAAATGAAAACAGAAAACATGAACACAATACTCTAACCCATATTAATTAGCACAACAAGTGCAAATTAACATGGTTGAAATCCAATAGCTGCATCAAAAAACTCCATATATTTTGTAAAAACTGCAAAACTTTTGTATTTATATACTAGAACAATAACAAAACTAAAATTCATTATTCCTGTACTTTGCAACAACATTTTTTGACGATTACGCTTTTAAATTTGCTTAATTTTCTTGATTAAGCTTAATGTGTTTTCAAGTGTGAAGAAATCAAATGAAATAATTACCGTCGAGGCCTACGAAATCCAATCAAGGCTTGCAACCAAATGGCACCATAAAGAGCTAAACCTATTCTTTGGTGATGGTTGTTGAATGCATTCTCAAAACTTCTTATGGATAGTATTGCCCCAGCTGTGGCTAGAAGCACTGAAAGTGTCTGTTCAATAAAAAAATAAAATAAATTTATTATTTTAGTACATGAAAAGGATTGTTTGGTCCAACAGTAGGGCTTGCTGTTAACATTTCTCTCCAAAAATAAGAATAAGACTGTAGACATCTTATCCTTTGCAAAACCTGTTTTACCCTTTTTGTTTTTCTTCTTAACTCTATACATAGATTAGAAGAAAAATAAAACAACATCTTGTGCATTGGGTCACTCCTTTTAATAAAAGGTAAATTATACTGACATCCGCTGAGATTTCTATTTAATACAGATCTCCCTTTCATATTTGAAAAATTATACTTACCTCATTGTCAGATTAAAATGACATACACATAAAATAATAAAATAATGCATATATTTTGTTCATGTCATTTTAAGAAAAATAACAAATCTTCTTTGATTTAACTCACACAAAAAATTGAGTTTTTTCTTGTTTTTTTTATTGAATTTTTAAAAATATTTTAAGCATTTTTAAAATTTTTTTTAGATATACCTAATCTAGATATACTTAAGAAATATAATATTTTGTGATTTTTTTAAATTCACGAAATACAAAAAAAATATATATAAAAATATAAAAATTCAATACATTATCTTATTTTGTTGTATTCAATAGATTTTTTTTTAAAAATTTATACAAATTTTATACTTTTTAAATATATCTAGATTAAATTGATCTAACTAGATATAATGATAGAAATAAAAATGAAAAATTATATTCATATATAAAAAATTATACAAAAAATATTATAAAAATGTTGTGATAGTGATATTATTGTAAATATAAATCGTGGTTATAAATCTTTTGTTTTAAAGTGAAATGTTATTATTAAGTTATATCATTGTGTTTGAAAATTATATATAAAATATATGTTTATATATCATCACTCAATAAGAATATATTCAGGTAAAATTTAATGATGAAAAATTGTAGAATGTAGACATGATAATAGGAAGAAGAAATGGTTAGAAAAAGGACAAGATGGTCATTTAAAAATTTTAGGATATGAACATTAGCAATCCATGAGACAATTTGTAATGAAATTACAAATCTTAAGAAGGAAAATGTAATTTTTCAAAAGTGATGAGAGAATTTATATTAAATAGAAACCTTAAGAGGTGTTAGTATAATTTACCTTTGATAAAATATATATAGTAAAAAAAAGATGTAAACACAACATCGTCATGGTACGAGTATATCATATTCAATACTCTTGCTAAAGCATGTAATCTTCCCAAATATTGAAAATCATTTTATCACCTATAAGTATAGAATTTGATGACAAACCATGATATGTAATAGTTTGCTTAAATGTTGCATAGTCACACCCTTTTCTTGCCACCAAAGTGTTCTGATAAGCATGGTTTTTACTAAACAACCATCAAACTATGGGCTGAATTGACATATATTTGTGGCTCATAAAGTATTCACTACAATTTTTTTCTGACCATATTAAAGTTAAGGGTAAATTATCTACACCTTCCTTAATGTTTAACTAAATTATAAATTTTCTTATGAAATTTTAAAAATTACATCCCGCCCTCTGATGTTTATATTCGCATAACAATTTAATATCTACTATTAACTAAACGTTAATAGTTAGCTGACATCATCAAAATATAAATTGATGAACGATATTGCCCATATTAAAATTCCTTTGATAAATCAACAAAATTTACAAAAGAATTACGTTAGACGGAAAAAAAAAATTTGGAACCATGTTTGATTTGTTGTTTAGAAAAAAAAATTTCAGAATTTAAAAAAAAAAAAACTAATTTAATAAAAATGCATATGAAAAAATATATTTAATTTGTAAAAATTATTTCTAACCACTCAAAAGATAAAATTATATAAAAATAAAAATAATTTTTTATTTTTTATTTCTTAACCAAATTAATTTTTAATTGTTTTTTAAAAAAAAATTAAAAAATTTCTAAAAATCAAACCAAACATATTTTAATAATTTTTTGACAAACCATTTCTTGTGTTTTTAACTTATTTAATTATTTGTTAATTTTATGATATTTTCACCATCTGACACTACAACATGTAAGAGTTTTAGAAACAAATTTTTTTGATTTCTAAAAGTGAAAATTTTATTGCAAAAAACATTTAGGAACTAATTCTATCGTTATGAGAATAGTTGTTAAAAGGTCGCCCTAAAAAGTCAAAAATAAGTTTTTTAGCGATAAAATTTTGAAAATGTCAATAATAAATAGACTTTTAGGGACAAAATAATTTGATCTAAAAATGATTTTTTTTTGAGACAAAAAATTTGATACTAAAAAGATAATAATTAATCACTATTGTTCAATTTTCATTACAAAAAATATAATAATGATACTTTTCGCAACAAAAATATTTGGTCCCCTAAAAGTAATTTTGTCTCTAAATTTTGGTCTCTAAAATTTTAATTTTTTTTAGTGTAATAACTATTTTTCCATTTAAATTTTTCATTTCATAACTTATTTAAAAATGATAAGTAAGCTAAACCTCAGAGGAAAATCTGTAATTTAGCTAAATCTCAAGGGGAGAGTCTGTAATTTAGCTAAATCTCAAGGGAATGTAGATAATTTGCCGTTATCTGTCGAAAGGGCATTTTAGTCAATTCATGATATCTGTTAACGGCGTTAGTTGTGATGAGGCGGGATATAATTTTTGAAACCTCAGGAGAAAATTTGTAATTTCATTAAACCTCAAGAGGAGGTGTAGGTAATTTTCCCTAAAGTTAAAGGTAAAGTGGGACTTTTGATCATGTAGCAAACAAAGTTCAAATCTTTAATCATGTTGTCACACCAAACATGAGCAGTACTTTGGTCCCCATAAGAATTGGCTCCAAACAATGCTATGATGTGATTCTTTTATGACAGATTACTCAAACCCACTTATTTGTCATTTGGTACAAGATTTTATGAATAAACTCCAAATACACGTAATTACGTCTGTAACAATTGAACATATATGTGTATAGTTTTCTTGTGAGAATAAATTAAAAAACAGTTTTTGAATTTGAAAACCAGAGTAAGATGAGATTTTGACGGAGGGTAAACCTGCAAAATGGCATGGAAATAGAAGAGTCCTCTGAACCATCTCCTGCATTCCTCTCTGTTGGACATTCTAATTGTAAGTATCCCAAGTGGCATCAACAATCCCATTGATGCCCACAACAGAACTCCATGAACTGTGATGTCAAATGTCTTCTGATGGCTCACCACCTCCTAACAAGGAAAATTTATCGAGTTCGGAAAATTATTAGATATTTTTAGATTACCATGTGTTATTGTTTATATGGTATTCTTGTCCAATGAGAAACTGTAACACAGACTAAGGAGGTCCCTAACTATAAAGCAAAGGAATTTACATCAATTTCTTGGATAGTGTTTGATTCACTGGAAAGATTTTAGACACGAATGAAATGGGTATTCTTCAGTCTTTAAATAAAATGGCCATTTTCTTTTTTACCGAATCAAATACATGAAAATGGATATTCCGACAGAATGAGCATCCGTTCTAGTAATATTCATGGGGTTTTATGAAAGAAAAAAACAAAAAAAAATTGAATGAATGACTGACCTTGTGATTGGTGGCTTTGTTGAGATGATCATGTGATGAGCAGCCTACAAATGGGAGGAAAAGAATAATGAAGTTTGCATGAGTGGTGATGGTGGTGGAGTATACTACTAGCTTCTTCATAATTTGCATTCTCAAAATCTCTTGCTGGTAAAGCAATAAGTCTAAACAGAACAGCCCTTATTTCAACAGAAAAATGTGTATATATATGCAATAGTTGAAGATGCTCAACTAGCTGTTATGCAGCAGATGAGCAAGCCCCAATACCCACTTAGTTCTCTCTTTCTCTCTCTCTCTCTCTCTCTCTCTCTCACTCTCTGTTTTCAACATTTCATCCTTCTTTCTCAAGACAAAACAGACACTATTGACTACTTTTTGAATATGGCAGCAAGAGATTTTGTGGTAGGTGTAAAGAAGTCATTTTCATATGCTATACACAGAATTTAGTTGCAACCTTTTTTCTTTTTAAACAAGCAACTAGGGGATGACTAGGAATGATGAGGAAAACAAAAAAGCTAGCTAGCTTAGATATTACACGACTAATTGTGGGTTTTCTAAGGTACGGATTTTAAGCCCTTGGATTGAGAATTTGAAAAAGAGCTTATAATAGGAAAAGGAAAAAAGAAAAGTGAATAAAATATAACTTAAATTTTCTTTACTTTTTTTTGCTCCTCCACAAATCTTCTTTTAAATTCTTGATCTAAATATAATCCAAATGGATATTTTGACGGGGCAAATGTGAAGATTTGAAATAAAGGGATCAGTAAAAAAAAATTAATAAGAAGACGAAATTTCATATAAAATTTCACTTTAACCTCTCTAATTTTGGTTGTAACAATTATTTCTACACTTTTGATCAAGTTATAATACTCTATCCAAACGTGAGTCGTGGAAAATAGTCATATGACAATCTCACGCAATTGTCACGTGACTATTTCCTGTCGATTGATGACTAATTATATTGCAACTTGATTAAAAATATAAAAAATATTTGTGACAATTAAAATAAATAAATAAATAAATAAAGGGAGATTGTTCGTAAAATATAGAGGTACTAAAGATAAAGATAGTGGTTGGTTTTAACAATGTGGGGCTCAAAGTGCTAAGCTTTTGAAGTAATTTCGGAGTTATTTTAGGAAGTAGATTAAAAGTTTTTTTAAAAAAAAAAAAATGTGTAAAAAATTTAAAGAGATGATAAAAAAAAAATTTAAAAAAAAAAAAAAAAAAAAAAAACCGAAGTTGCCAAAATGGGCCGGAGATGGAGCAAACTGTTGAGTGGCAGCAATGCAAGAAAGGTCAGAAAACTAATTATATGTGAAGAGATTAAAAAAAAAAAAGAAGGAAGAAATAGTTGTGGCATAGTTTTAGTGGATATGAAAAGTAAGCTTTTTTTTATTCGTACAGCTTGTACCAGGTTGGGGATTAAAATTGAACCGTTCAATCTGGTCTATGGATTTATTTTTGGGTTTCGTTTTGATAATTTAAATTGTTCAATGTGTAGAACTCGTTTAGTACTATATCTCTATAACAATCACCTTGTTCGGATATTGATAGCTATTTGATTGGATCAGATTTCTATCAACTATTTATTTTTTCATCGTCCCTGTTTTTATACAAATTTGATCCAATCAAATAGCTATCGATATCCAATCAACATGATTTTTTACAGAGATATAATACTCAACGAGTTCTACATATTGAATGGTTTGAATTATCAAAATGAGGCCCAAAAATAGGCCCATAGGCCGAATTAGATGGTCCAATCTTAATCTCAAACCTGAGACAAGCTGCACCCTTTTTTATTTATGCATTTCATTCCAACAAAATCAAAAGTCTTATATACTCTTTATTTATTTATTTATGAGGAACTTCCTTAATATATTAACATATTAGAGCCATCTTTGGAAAATAAATTAAGATACATATAATTATTCACAAATTATGCGTTTTAATTAAGAGATTATAATACATAAGGACTATTAGTAGTCAAATTTTTTCGTCTTCAAAAATGAAACTTTTGTGGTAAAAAATATTAAGACACCAATTCTAGTTGTTTAGTGAGTAGTCACAAAAAGCCTTCCCAAAAGTTTTTTTTTTTTTTTTTAAAGTTTAGCAACAAAATTTTAAAATGTCACTAATAAATATAATTTGAGGAACAAACAATTTTGTGTCAAAAGGCTTATTTTCCTTACAGGCAAATTTTAGTCAAAATGATAGTAATTCATTACTAAATATCTAATTTTGTTACTAAAAATACAATAATGACACTTTTAGCATTCAAGACATTTTGTTCTTAAAAAGTGATTTTTATTCTTAAATTTTTATTTTAAAAATCTTAATTTATTATAATAAGCCTTGTTGGAGAATCAAATCTAGAATGTTGTTCATGTCAAAAAAAAAAAAGCTGCTTTTTTTTTTTTTCAACCACTAAGCTACTTGTGTAGATTCAAAAGTTTTATACATGTAAAATCCATAATAATTAATCTTTGAGAAAAATGGTTATTTTATTTAAAATGACCAAAAGAAAAATGATGATGATCGCATCTTTAAATTTAGCTTAAGATATTAGTTTCCAACTAATTTCAGAATTATTGCTTGAACTTTTTTCTTGCCTTTAAAAATGACTTGAGTTTCATAATTTCAACCATTGTTTTGTGGGGGATTTGGTTAAAAGTCCCTCATAATAAAATTTTAATACATTAAGGATAAGTATAAAAAAAATTTCATGAAAAGACCAACACATACTATTATTATCAAAATATTAAATTTTAAAATAATATAACTTTTGATATACATGTCGATTTTTAATAAAATTAGTATTTTTAAAATTCTCTCATCAAGATCTATCAAATAAGGTTCATGTTGACTATGAAATTCTTAAAAAAAAAATTTATTACCATCGAAATTGATGCAAATAATAACAGTAATATATTACTGTAGTTTACAGTAACATGTTACTCTAATAATATTGTTCAAGAAAAAAATATATATTTTACTTTGTTCTTATTCAATTATATGTTTTCTCCTTAAAAAAATTATGAAACAAAAAAAATTAAACTATCATTTTCACCGAATAAAAGTTCAATTAAAAGGTTTGGCTAAATTTTCCTTATTTTCTCACATGAAATGACCAAACTCGAGGACAACCATCATGATGCTCCACTGACTAGGGTGACTCAAAAAGATTTATAACTGCACAAGGGCAAAGTTCACTTGTTAATATTGGAAATGTAAAAGAAAAAGATTTAAAAATTGTAAAAAAAATTATAAAATATTTTCAAATTCTTAAAAAATATATTAAATTTAATAACAATAATTATCTTAAAATCTACGCGCGCGAACGCACACACAAAAATTGTCATTTTCTTATATTCTAAGAGCTCTTATTTCTAAGACTTAATAAAAAATAGACTATGGTGGTCTGTCCACTTCAAAACCAAGCATTAGGATTTTGTTCCTTTCACCCTCCTCCCAATAAATAAATAACAACCCACCTTTGCATAATATGTAATGATGAAATCTTGAATTAGTTTTCATGGGATGCATTACAACAACACTTCCATGACCAATGGTTTTTACTGTAAGGTGCATGGGATTTACGCCACTGTACATGGGATTTACACCACTGTAATCTTGGAATATAATTAGAAATTTTAAATTTTAAAATAAAATATCGTTACTTTCTGTATAAAAACAAAAATCTTACAAATATTTATGTGATTATGATTATCGGTTTAGTATAATTTTTTTATAAATTATTTATAAATCTAAAAAATAAATAGATTGAATTATCAACATTGGACTTAGACCCCCCCGGCCGGTTTGTTTTGGGGTATAAAGGGAGGGATGAAATTAGAATAGAGGTGAGTCTCATTTAATGTTATGTTTGTTTGTAAATTTGGCAAAGGGATTGAGATGAAAAAGGGGATTAAGTTGGGCCTTGGAAGGGGGATTAGGATGGAGGAGGTGGAGGTTGTATTAGAAAAATAGTCCACCGAACTAGAATTTTTTTTTTAATTTTTTGTTTTTGTATTTTTTACATGTTTGGCATTTTTTTGAACATTAATGTTTAATTTTTTTTGTATTTTTTGTTAAATAAAAATCATTGTTTTATTTGTTTTATTTTTTCTAAAAAAAATTTATTTTTTAAATTTTTTATGTTGGGCATTTTTTTTTGAACATTAATGTTTAATGTTTTTGTATTTTTTTATTTGTTTTATTATTTTATATAAAAATAAGAGTTAATTACCTAAAAGTCCTATCTACACATTTGGTAGTAGCTTAGGTCCTATCAAATTTTTTTTGAACCAATAAGTCCCATGTACAGGTAAAAAGACGTTTTGCGCTTTAATCTCAAAACTGAGAATGTTCTCAATCTATAATTATCAAAATTAGGAAATTTCTCAATTTTTTTTTTCTAGTATGAACTGAGATATTATCAAAACTATCAAAACTAAAAAATTTATAATTATCAATTTTGAGAATTTTCTCGATTTTTTCATGATTAAAATTGAGAAGGTTCTCAATTTCAAAAAACCCTAAATCTCTCTCTATCTCTAATGGCAGTGGCCGATCTATCTCTGCAAATTCCCTGAGTGAGATGACGGTAATTTCTTTAATTTACACAGTAACTCTGATTCGATGACCACGTCGCACTAGTAGCAGCAGCAGCAAGGGTTGAATCGGTGAAGAAGGTGTCGTCGGTGTTGGTGACAATGATACCATGGCAGTGGCAGGCGGTGAGGTCGACGTGGTCGAGGTCGGCGTTGGAGCCACGTCACAGCAGTAGCGGTAGCAGCAAGGGTTGAATCGGTGAAGAAGGCATTGCCGGTGTTGGTGACAGTGATACCATGGCGGTGGCAGGCGGTAAGGTTGACGTGGTCGAGGTTGGCGCTGGAGCCAACGATGCTTTGGACGGAGGAGAAGGAGGAGTCATACGGAGGAGACCAGAGACTGGGTCGTGGAAAGGAGAGAGAGAGAGAGAGAGAGAGAGAGAGAGTATGTGTGTGTGTGTGTGTGTGTGTCTGGTGAGGAGGTCTTGGAAGGGTAAATTGGCCTATTAAAAATTAAAAAGACTTGAATGAGCAAATAATTTTAAATAGGACTTAATGGATTATAAGTTTACAAAATGAGACTTGTATGTAAATGCCCCTAAAAATAATTTAACAATTCCTACACTAACAAGTATCATCAAAATAAATACAATTTTACTTAATTCCCTCACTATCAATTCCCCTCACTAATAATCTCCTCACTATTAATCCCTTCACTATAAATCTTCTTTATTCTACCTCTGAAAACAAACGGAGTCTTATAATAAACTTAAAAAGTTGAACGGTACAATATGATCTTCTAAAAGAATTGTAGAATGGTCACTGAAAACTACAAGGATCAATATTGTAATTTTTTTAATAATTAATCTGTCTTTGATAATAATTAGGGCTGGGCATAGAGTTATTTGAACCACACAATCCGTCCAACCCGAACCAGTTCGCATACAAATGGACGGTTTTGCAGATACAATGCGGGCAGATGCGGTTTGGAATATGACATTATTGTGGATTGCGGGCAAGTTGCAGGTTTTACCCCACACCCGCAAGAACCCGTCCGCACTAAGACCTTTTTTTTTTATTATTTTTTTTTTATGATGGAGTTTGCGAGTTTGCAAATATTTTTATTTTATTTAATGGGTTTGAATTGGATGAAATTTGACAACAATCTATTGTTATTTTATTATTGCATTTTGGATGAATATAAAAGTTAATGAAGAATTACTTTTAGGTAAGTTTAGGATTTTGAATTTTACTTTAATTGTAGTGTTGGGTAGTGAATGATTTTAATGATTTAGTTTAAGATTTTGAAATATTTACTTGTGTTAGTTTATGATTTTATTTAAAAGTTTAAGATTTTGAATGGTTTGCTTGTGTTAGGAATTGATTTTGTTGTGTTTTTAATTTTATAAGTTTTAATTCATTATTATTAATGTTGAGCATTTTAGAAAATGGGAGAAAAATGACCCAAAATAAATATTTATAAAAGGGGAAAAAAAAGGTCCAAAAATAATTTTTTAAAGAAAAAATTTCAATCCGCAAACTGCCCGCAATAGCCCTCACATCTACAAATTATATCTGCACAAACTGTAATCTGCACTGCGGGTGGTTGCGGATTTAATTTTTTCCAAACTGTACATATGCGGACGGGTCCAAACCGCAAAGCAAACCGTCTACAACAGAATCGCAAGCACCCTTAATAATAATGGACCCCAAACATTCCAAAAAAAATGTACAAGAGTAGTTAACAGAGATAGCCAACTTGGGTTTTTTTTTTTTAGGATGAATAGTTAGTTAAGTATTTCACTCTTCTACTAAGTGGATTCATGAGGCATAATTAATTTTGACTCAAAATTATTTACTTAAAAAAGGGACTAATTTGAAAATTCGAAGTTCAAGAGATATAATTTATTTTGTCAAAAAAGAGGAATTTTGACATTTGGGTTACCCAACATAGCATTGTGCAACTTTCTGTGCGCAAATCAAATATAGAGCTTTTGAACAAAGCTGCCTATTGGGCCACCAACTATTGAACACTACACTTCTCTTCAGTCATCATGACAACTATTGAATACTACCAAACAATAATTTAGGAAACAAATGCTGGCCCAAATTTGTAAATAATACAATGTTCAAGGAGCCTGATCACTTTTTAAAGAAAACCACATAATCAGATAGTGAGAAAACATCCCATAGCAGCATCATTCAAATTTTTTTTTTTTTTTGAAAGACTAGTAACCTTCCCAAGATATGGTTTTTTGGGCATACTCTTGCAAAATAAATTTTAAATATCTATAATCATTTACAAATCACATATATCGGTTAAATCTGAAAAATAATTAAAAATATTAAATTCAAAACATCCAAATTTGCATTTCTTGTCTCAAAGTTTGTCCCATTATCCATTGGACTATCCGTGCAAATTTTAACATCAAATGGTAAATAATGAAACATTACACATGCCACATTATTTTTAACCCTGTGAAGTCACAAGGAAATGCCCTATTAACTAAGAAAAAGAGGATTTGTCTCTTATACATGATCATGACTATTTGTTTGATCCTTCTTCATAATTGAGGGAGGTGTGTCTCTATGCAAAAAAAAAAAAAAACATTAAATTAAATTAACATTACAGCTAGAAAAGCCCATAACAAATCTTGATCAACTCACAAAGGGGGGAACCAAATGGATCATTGCAAAGTTGTAGTAATTATGATCATTCAACCATTTTTTCAATTTTGCAATTTATAAAGAGGACAAAAGGTTTGGATTAGATTTTGCACTACTAAGAGGTTTGTTGAGAAGTCACATTCATCATATCTTTGATTGTATTTGTTTGTGTAAAAGACTGTTGTGCATTCAACATGGGATATATTATAAAGCACCATTTCGAAGTGCAAGATTGGATTACCAAAAGTACAACCATTTAAAGCTTCATCACATATAGTTTATATTTGTCTTTCGGATAATATTGTTAAAATTATAAACCTTAATTTATTTCTTTGTGTCTATGCTTCGTAACACTATTACAAGAAACAATTGTTTGGATGAATGAATGCAAAAGCAATTGCCACTTTAGAAATTCTTTTCAAGATATTCTCTTCAGTGACATTCCAAATACATTAGCACTAAATATAAACAAAGAAATATTTTTTATTGGGAGCCTAAAGAAACCCACTGACCTAGTTGCAATTTTCACAAAGTTTGCAATGCAAAGAATAACTAGAAAAAATTGGTCATCATTGAGGTGTGATTTAATGGTCTAATAGTTACACTTTAAAGTGTGGTGAGTAAAAAGTCAGAGGTTCAAGTTAATGGAATAATGATGAACCCTTCAATTGTAATCTAATTATACTAATATACTAACGCTATCTTTGACCAAAAAAATAAATAAAAATAAATAAAAATAAACAAACAAAAAAACATACATCATGTTGGAAAAAAATGGTTTAAAACCATTAATAATGAAGGACCACTCATTATTTAGGTGGGTCAACATAGGAATTTGTTTCTTATTATATGGTGAACAAGAGAATGTATTATGGATGTTAAAATCATTAATGAGTGAATGAGAAATCGACTCATTGTAAACAGGGGAGTAATGGATCGAAGTGGGCTCAATCCAAAACGCACATGCCGCCGCTCCGCCCAAACTAAGCTGGACGTGGGTTAGATTGGCACTGATATTTTTGGAAAAAAAAAATTCAAATTTTGAATTTTGAATTTGGTCTTTAATAGTCACTTCCAAACAGTAATAAACACGACTGTTACTTAGTGCATGCTACGGTTCATTGTTTATATAATGGCAGAGGACAATCCATCATAAATAGATAAAAAAGAAGTGAAATCATTTTGCCTCCAGGTCTTTTGTCTTCATCTTCATTCATCTTCCTTTTGTTTTTATTTTTTATTTTTTTATTTTTTATTTTATTGAGAGTACTTAACACAAATTTGGTTCGTAGTACACATAAATTATAGTGCTACTTCTGTGTAGGTGATTGTTGTGATACGGAGCGAGCGTCCGTAGATCTCAAGCACCGATGAAGAGGTAATTACATCTTAAAGACATAGTATCCAAACAACGCCTCGATCACACATCTGTTAATTATTTTGTTTTTGGTTTCTGATCGAAGTATTTTCTCATTACTTGATTTATGTTTATTTATTGTATTTCGTTTTTGATATTTAATTAAATAAATTAATTTATCGGGGAATTATTTTCAACAATTTTAAGATAGAAATTTCTTTTTCCTGGTTAAATTAATTGTTTAGTGACTGTTATTCCAGTTTGTTTTAGATACAAAATTCAGTATGTATTTTTTTGGTTTTATTTATAGTCTGTTTTATTCTGGTTTATGTTCTGGTTTGGAAAAATAAATAAATAAATAAAAAACCAAAAAAAATGTTTTGTTCTGATTTAAATAATACAGAATTGAAACCTTTCTGTTTTGTAAATCTATTAGAGTTATGTGTTCTGTATATCTAGAATCTGAAGCTTGGTTTCCAGTTTCATCTACCATAAATTTTGTCTGGTATTCATAAATTTGCTTTTTATTTGCCTTTCATTTGGTGGTTGAAATTATTACTAGTTTGTTATATATATATAGATATATATTGTTTGGTTTGTGTACTCTGTGTCTTACAAGTAAGTACAACACTGCATTTGTTTGGTTTTATTAATTTGGCTACTGGTTTCCTAAGTACTTTGGAAGGAAGGTATAAAAACTAAATAAATAAATATTTATAGTCTTTTTGAGTTTAGTTTTGAACGCTGTAATTAAAATAAAATTAGTTTTCAAGTTTTATTTTTATTATTTTTTTTCCATTGTTATATATGTACATATTTATTGTGAGATAGCTTTTGTTTTAATAAATTTATTTGTCAAATAGAAATGGCTATTGAAATTGGTGTTACGAGGAGTGGTGTTCCACCGCCTGTTATTCCTACACCGGTTGTTCCTAGATCAGTTGTTTCTCATGGTCCTGTTTCTGGAACTGTTCTAGTTAATCATGGAGAGAAACCTGAAAAATTCAGTGGTGTCGATTTCAAGAGATGGCAACAAAAAAATGTTGTTTTATCTTACTACACTAAATTTGGCAAGGTTTTTAAGAGAGGATGCGCCTACTCTAAAGAATGATGAAATCGATGCTCAGGTTGTTGTTGTAGTGGATGCATGGAAATATGCAGATTTCCTTTGCAGGAGTTATATACTAAATGGATTGGACAACACATCACACAATGTGTATAGTCCAATCAAGACCGCAAAAGAGTTGTGGGATTCCTTGAACCATAAATATAAGACAGAAGACGCCGAAACAAAGAAATTTGTTGTCGATCGTTTTCTTAAGATGATAGATTCCAAGACAGTGATCAATCAAGTCCAAGATCTTTAACTTATTCTGCATGAAATACATGCAGAAGGGATGTCTCTGAGTGAATCTTTTCAAGTAGCAACGATAATTGAAAAATTACTATTTTCTTGGAGAGATTTTAAAAATTATTTAAAATACAAACGCAAAGAGATGTCATTAGAGGATTTGATTGTTTGCTTGAGAGTTGAGGAAGACAACCGTGGGGCTAAAAAGAAAAATGGATGTCATCCTATAGAGGCTAAAGCAAATGTGGTGGAATAAAAGGGGCCAAAGAACAATAATAAGAAAAGTAAGCATCCTGGAGAAAGTTCCAAACAAGGGTTCAACAACAGTCAGAATTTCCAAGGCAAATGCTATGTATGTGACAAGTCGAGGCATCGTGCTAAGGATTGTCCCAAGCGACGGACTTAAGAAGGGAACATGAAGAAAAAACCCGCTCAAGCCAACATAACAGAAGAAAAGAGTCTTTGTGCAATGGTTTTGGATTTAAATTTGTTTGGAATGGTTTCTGAAGTCAATTTGGTGAGCAATCCCAAAACATGGTAGGTGGAGCGCTACTCGCAACATCTATTCAAAAAAAAAGGTTGTTCTCATCAAATCAAGTAGTAGATAATGGAAAACAACTTTACATGGGCAATTCTTCGATTTCTAAAGTTGAAGGAAAAGGAAAGGTGGTGCTGAAAATGACCTCAGGAAAGAAGTTGACTCTCAATGAAGTGTTGCATGTGCCAGAAATTCACCAAAAATTGATTTCTGGATCATTGCTGAGCAAGAATGGTTTTAAACTAGTTTTTGAGTCTGATAAATTTGTACTGACAAAGAGTAGGATATATGTAAGAAAGGGTTACATGTGTGATGGGCTCTTCAAACTGAATGTAATGATTGTTGTTCCAACTATTAATAAGATTAACACATCTTCTGCTTATTTGCAAGAGTCTTCATGTATGTGGCATGGCAAATTTGGACATATTAATTATGATACTTTGCGTAGATTAATTAACTTAGAACATTTGCCTAAGTTTGAAATAGATCTAAATCACAAATGTGAAGTATGTGTTGAGGCAAAGTTAACTAAATCACCATTTCAATAAGTAGAAAGAAATACCGAGCCACTAGATTTAATACATAGTGACATTTGTGATTTGAAATTTGTTCAAACTCGAGGTGGAAAAAAATATTTTATCACTTTTATTGACGATAGTACCAAGTATTGCTATGTATATTTGCTACGAAGCAAGAATGAAGCCTTAGAAAAATTCATTCAATATAAGAATGAGGTTGAGAATTAACCTGGTAGTAAAATTAAGGCAATAAAGAGTGATAGAGGTAGTGAATATGACACACCTATTGGTAATTTTTGTACACAAGTTGGAATCATTCATCAAACCACTACGCCTTATACACCTTAGCTAAATGGGGTTGCCGAGTGTAAAAATGGAACCTTAAAAGAAATGATGAATGTTATGTGAATAAGTTCGGGATTACCCTAGAACTTTCCAGAACTTGTGGGGGAAGCAATTCTCTCTGCTAACTATATTCTCAATAAAATACCCCATAAAAAAATACTGAAAACTCCTTATGTATTGTGGAAAGGTCGACAGCCTTCCTACAAATATTTAAAAGTGTTGAGTGTTTGGCTAAGGTAGCTATTCCTGATCTCAAAAAGGTCAAAATAGGACCTAAAACTATTGATTGTATATTTATTGGGTATGCAGAAAATAACAGTGCCTATCGATTTTTAGTACATAAAAGTGATAATTCTGAGATCCATGTTAATGTGCCTGTTTGGCAGAGCTTAATTACAGCTTATTTCAGCTTTCAGCTTAATTTAAGCTATTTTGATACGTTTGGTTTAGCTTATAGCTTATTGTCACGCCCCGAACCCGCCCCTAGAAGTTCGGTAACGAGACCGGCCAGTAATCTCAGATTACCGAAGGCCTTCCTGTACTAAACATAAATTAAAGGGGCTCGCGGAAGCGAAATAAAGAAACTAATAGTCCAAGAGCTGTGCATTTATATGAACATATATTTACATGCCAAAAATGAGTTAATTACCCACGTTCATTACATAACATGCTCACAACAATAATCTTGAGATCAACATACTAGATGCCAAGGATCAACACTCTATTTCAAGAAATTAGGGATAGATTCTTACCTTTTTAGCTTGATTTCCCCTTCCTTTCTTTCTCTTCTCCTTCCCTTGGCTTTCTCTTCTTCTCTTGGTCTCTCTCTTTTCTCCCACGAATTCCTCTCTCTCTCTCTCTTTCTCTAGATTTTTCTTTGTTGAGTCAAATGAGTCAAACAAGCCACCATCCTTATCTTATAACATATATAATAATATAATAAGAATAATAATGCCACAATCTTGCCAAACAAGGCCCTTCCCATCCAATATAACAATTTTACTAAATGTTACAAGCCAAACGGGGCTTAGCGAATCAGACGAAATTCAGTCTTCAATTTATTGTTTCAGATGGTTCTAAAAATTCCCGGTATCACATAAACATTTTCAATTTCATTTTCTGAACCCATTCTGGTCATCAATTTCAGTCCCGAAGTCGTAATTTCCCGCAGATATTTTTCAATTAAATCATACTGACGCATAATTAATTACTGATAATTTCGATATACGATTCCGGGTCGTTACATTCTCCCCAACTTAAGAAGTTTGGTCCTCCAAACTTTTCTCATCTTAGCAGAAGTTCAATCAGAAATCTCAGTCTTATGGTACCAATCATTCCGTCATCACGCAGTAGTTCACAACAGTGTCATCATGTAGAAAGAATAATTCAGCAGTTTTATTCAGTTACTCAATTAGTCTATGTAGCGATCTCATAATAACCCGACATATAAGATACATATTCACACGTGCTGAAGTCAACTAACAAATTCCACAGGGTTCAATGCAAAGGTAATAACAGAACATAATAATCCATAGCAAAGGGAATAGTCACAATTCCATGTGGTAATAGCATTCATACGTATCTGAATAGTCCATAGTCCCAATTTGTCAGGTCCTTCACAATAAATCAAATACCGTAGAAGTCATTTATATATGCCCACTAAATCAGTTCAAATCAGTTCAATTCAGAAGTCTAGGATACATTCGGTTTCAGAAATCATAGTTCAAATTGTCAAGCATAATAACCCATGGTCTAGTGTTCCCATTTCATGTTCAAGTTAAAAGTCCTTAGACAATTAATAGCAAAGGATAGCATAGGTAATAGCACAAGTCATTTATTCCGTCATGGTCATAGCCAATTTAGTTCATGTCATTCATATTCAATTAGTGTTACATAATTTGCATAGATGTATTCCGTCACAGTCGCATATTCAATATTTCTCCATTGCATAGGTATCATCACTAACATAACATATATAAGAAATTCATACCTGTAGTTGTTTGTCCACTATTCTGCGTTTCACTTTTCTGTCCACTAGTAGCAGATCTCACATTTCTTGAGTAAACGTATGGGCAAGCTTTAGCTTTATGTCCTTTCTGTCCGCATTTGAAACAAACTCCAGTTCCACGGCGACAAATACCCCAATGATGCTTTCCACATTTCTGACAAGTAGGTTTACCCACACTTCCCTTTTTCGTATTCTCATCAATGTTCAACTTCAGAGTCTCATTCACAGACGTCATTGATTCACCAACCAGTTCCACTTTCTGTTTCTTAACATCAACATATTGTTCTACCAGCTCAGTTAAAGCTTCCACCTTTCGTTCTAACCGATCTATTCTGGCATTAGCTGATTCAGTCTCACTTCCATTCTTTGCTTCAGTATTCTCCATTGGTCTATAGAACCCATAACATATAAATCATTTCATTCTCAATATACTGGTTCTTCTGTTATTTCATCATTCACTGTTCTCATTTTCTGTTCTCATAAACACACACACACATGCACATGTATGTATGCCATGCTCTAGTTCTTTTCTAATGCACCTAACAGCTCAATGGACACGTGTGTGGGAAATTAACTCGTGCGCTCTGATACCACTCTGTCACGCCCCGAACCCGCCCCTAGAAGTTCGGTAACGAGACCGGCCAGTAATCTCAGATTACCGAAGGCCTTCCTGTACTAAACATAAATTAAAGGGGCTCGCGGAAGCGAAATAAAGAAACTAATAGTCCAAGAGCTGTGCATTTATATGAACATATATTTACATGCCAAAAATGAGTTAATTACCCACGTTCATTACATAACATGCTCACAACAATAATCTTGAGATCAACATACTAGATGCCAAGGATCAACACTCTATTTCAAGAAATTAGGGATAGATTCTTACCTTTTTAGCTTGATTCCCCCTTCCTTTCTTTCTCTTCTCCTTCCCTTGGCTTTCTTCTTCTCTTGGTCTCTCTTTTCTCCCACTTTCTCTCTCTCTCTCTTTCTCTAGATTTTTCTTTGTTGAGTCAAATGAGTCAAACAAGCCACCATCCTTATCTTATAACATATATAATAATATAATAAGAATAATAATGCCACAATCTTGCCAAACAAGGCCCTTCCCATCCAATATAACAATTTTACTAAATGTTACAAGCCAAACGGGGCTTAGCGAATCAGACGAAATTCAGTCTTCAATTTATTGTTTCAGATGGTTCTAAAAATTCCCGGTATCACATAAACATTTTCAATTTCATTTTCTGAACCCATTCTGGTCATCAATTTCAGTCCCGAAGTCGTAATTTCCCGCAGATATTTTTCAATTAAATCATACTGACGCATAATTAATTACTGATAATTTCGATATACGATTCCGGGTCGTTACACTTATAGCCTTTTGGAAGTCAGAAATCAGCTTATTCTTTGAGTGGGGCAGGAGATGCTTTAAGAATAAGCTGGAAATCAGCTTAAGCTGAAAGTTATAAGCTATAAGCTGTTTAGGCATAAGCTATAAGTACTTTCCCACAGCTCTACCAAACAGGGCCAATACAATCATTGAGTCAAGGAATGCATCATTTTTTGAACATGTAATTCCTTGTAAAATAACACAAGAGTCTCATTCTTCTAAAACGTCTTATGATGATGCATTTGACAATAATCAAGGACAAGTTAGGAGACATCAAGAAGAGGAAAACATGGAAGGACCTAGGCAAAGTAAGAGAGCTAGGAAAATTAAATCCTTTGGTCCTGTCTTATTGACGTATTTATTGGAAAATGAGCCTTAAACTTATAAAGAAGCAATGTCTACTCTAGAAATTTTTCTATGGAAAGAAGCGATCAATAGTGAAATTGAATCTATCTTATAAAACCATACTTGGGAACTGGTGGATCTTACACCAAATTGTAAACTTCTCGGATACAGGTGGATATTCAAGAGGAAAATGAAACCGGATGGTTCAATCGATAAATGTAAGGCTAGACTTGTAGTTAAAGGCTATAGACAAATTGAAGGAGTAGACTATTTCGACACTTATTCTCCTGTAACAAGAATGACATTTATTAGAATGTTGATTGCTATTACAGCTTTGCAAGATCTTGAAATGGGGTACTTACCAATCAGTCCTATTAACTAGACTTATTTATCTATAGGTCCTAACTAATAAATTTAACACTATAAAAATAAGAGACTGATAAATTTATCACTACAAATTTATTCATAAAAACAAAGAGACTGATAAATTTATCACTATAAATTTATTCATAAAAATAAAAGACTGATAAATTTATTACTTAATAAATTTATCACTATAAATTTATCTTTATTACTTAATAAATTTATCAATAGGACCTAATGGGTAATAAGTCCCAAAAGTAGGACCTATTGGTAGTTTACCCTCTTGAAATACATCAAATGGATGTCAAGACTGCGTTTTTTAATGGAGATTTGAATGAGGAAATTTATATGGAACAACCAGAGGGATTTATTGTTCCGAGACGAGAGAAAAAAGTGTGTAAGCTTGTGAAATCTCTATATGGGTTAAAACAAGCGCCTAAACAATGGCATGAAAAGTTTGATAATATAATGATGTCAAATGGTTTTAAAATAAATGAGTGTGATAAATGTGTTTATGTGAAAAATACTGAAAAATGATATGTCATTGTTTGCTTGTATGTGGATGGCATGTTCATTATTGGCAGCAATAATGAGATAATAAAGGCTACAAAGAAAATGTTGAACACTAAGTTTGACATGAAATATATGGGAGTAGCAGATATTATACTTGGTATGAAAATCACAAAAACATATGTCGGATATGCCTTGTCTCAAGGTCATTATGTTGATAAAATACTTGAAAATTTTAATAAACATGAAGACCATTTTGCTAAGACTCCTATCGATGCTAATCTCCATTTAATGATGAACTTAGGGGAAGGAATATCACAATTAGAGTACTCTCGGATAATTGGAAGCTTGATGTATCTCATGAACTACACATGTCCTGATATTGCCTTTGCAGTTAGCAAATTGAGTAGAAACACGAGCAATATAGGGAAACACCACTAGACAACAATAATAAGGGTACTTAGATATCTAAGATATACCTATGGCTATGGTCTAAGCTATCATACATATCCAGCAGTATTAGAAGGATACAGTGACGTAAATTGGATATCTAACACTATAGACTCTAAGTCAACTAGTGACTACGTCTTTACCTTGGGAGCTGTAGTAGTTTCTTGGAAATCGTCCAAGCAAACATGCATTGTGAGATCCACAATGGAATATGAGTTTATTGCTTTGAATAAAGCAGGAGAAGAAGCAAAATGGCTTCGTCACTTCCTAGAAAACATTCCAATGTGGCCAAAACCTATATCAGCTATCTGTATTTATTGTGATAGTCAAGCAGCCATGGTTAGGGCACAGAATAATATGTACAACGATAAGTCTCGACATATTCAATGTAGACATAATACCGTTAGGCAACTGCTCTCAAATGGAGTTATATCCATTAAATACATAAGGTCAAAAGATAATATTGCGGATCCGTTAACAAAAGGTTTGACTAGAGAGTAGGTTGTGAGATCATCGAGGGGAATGGGACTGAAGCCTGTTACTTAAGATTCACCTTAATAGAAACCCAACCTAACTGACTGGATATCCTAAGATCTAGGTTTAAAGGGGCAACCGAATTAAGAATGACTCAAGAAGATCACTAAGGAGACAATTTCCTACCCATTTCTATGATGATATAGTGATGCCTGCAGCAATAATCAGGATAAGTTTTTGCTTTTAATGATTCTCATAACTTGGAAATCCAAGTGGGGTATAACAGGATACTCTTAATGAGAATCACCTATATGAGTGTAAACCAGGCCGGTTCTATGAGAATTGAAAAGGCTGAATTCTCTAAAGCACTCATGAAAACCAGGAATTGTCCAAAGCTAAAATGGGCACAACCGATAGAACCAAGTCATGTATGGAAATAAATCTATGTGAAAGGTTGTTGTCTTGGTTTACACCAAAGACAGAACAGTTCAATGTATCATGTCTACTGATTTGTCAGTAAATCCAATAATCGTTAACAAGGGAAGGTTCAAGGCCAAAAGTTACCTATTCTTTGCAGGATATTTCCAATCTAGTACTTTTTGAGTCTGCATATTGTTGCATGTTCTTTTTATCAATTTCATTCATGTGGAGGATTGTTGGAGAAAAATGATTTTAAACCATTAATAATGTAGGACCCACCCATTACTTAGGTGGGTCAACGTGGCAATTTATTTCTTGTTATATGGTGAACAAGAGAATGTATTATGATTGTTAAAACCATTAATGAAAGAAATCGACTCATTGTAAGGAGGGAAGTAATGGATCAAAGTGGGTTCAATCCAAAAAGCACACGTGTCGCCGCCTTTGCCGAGCAGGGTTGGGCGAATGGGTTGGATTGGCACTTATATTTTTGGAAAAAAAATTTTGAATTTTGAATTTTGAATTTGGTCTTTAACGATCACTTCCGAACAGTCACAAAAGCAACTGTTGCTTGGTGCATGCTACGGTTCATTGTTTATATAATGGTAGAGGACAATCCATCATAAATAGATAAAAAAGAAGAGAAATCATTTTGCCTCTAAAGTCTTTTGTCTTCATCTTCATTCATCTCCATTTTTAAAATTTTTTTTAAATATTTTTATTTTTATTGAGAGTACTTAACACAAATTTGGTTCGCAGTACACACAAATTGTAATGCTACTTTTGTGTATAGGTGATTGTTGTATCCTGGAGACATGACGTCCATAGATCTCAAGCACCAGTGGAGAGGGTGAATTTTTTGTCTTAAAGACACAATGTCCAAGCGCGGGCCTCAATCACACATTTGTCAATTATTTTATTTTTAGTTTACAGTACTTTAAGTATTTTCTTTTACTTGATTTTTGTTTATTTATTATATTTCGTTTTTGATATTTAATTAAATAAATTAATTTACTAGAAAATTATATTCAGCACATCACCTAATAGACGGTTCAAGCATTACATAATTGATGCCGGTTAGGGGTGTTTTAGGAAGATGGTTAAAAGTTATTTTTTGACTTTTTAAAACTTTTTTGTGAGAGAAGAAAGTGGATTAAAAGTAAAGAAGTGACTTTCAACCCACTTCCCAAAATAGGCCTTAATGTTTCCAAGGAAATTTTTGAAAGATTCTTATTGGTGAAGATTTCTAATTTGTCAACGGAAAAAGATTTGTGACTCAGCAGCCGAAGCACGAAAGGCTCGAATTGTGAAGCAGCGTCGTTTCACGAATTTTTTTTCCTTCTTCTTCCTCGTGTTTGTCTGGAACTCTGAAACGGTGAGGGAGAGGGAGAGGGAGAGAGGGAGAGGGAGTCCGCCGGCGATCGCGTCGCCTCGGCCGCCGATCGCGTCTCCGCCGATCGCATGCCTCTGCCTCCCCTCTTCTCCGATCGTCATGACTCGCCCGCTCCTCCGCCATGGTTGATGGCCCCTCCAGCTCCGCCCCGCCCCGCCTCCGCCGCACCTCCGCCCTGGTTGATGGCCCCTCCAGTTCCGCCCCGCCCCGCCTCCTTCTTCTTCCTTCTCCTCCTCTTCTTCTTCTTCTTCTTCTTCTTCCTTCGTTTCTGATTTTCTTCATCTGAAAAAAAAAAAAAAAAAAAAAATTCAAATCGCCGAAAACGGCGTCGTTTGGATTTCGGGGCAGATTCGTGCAAGCCCTTTCGAGCTGCCAATCGCGACTGTTTTTCAACGGTCTAATAAAATAACGGAAAATTACTGTTTTTTCACAACCACTACTAGTTACTTATTTTTGGCAACCACTATTATACATTAATAAATAAAGTTTCATTTTAATATTTAGTCCAGATCTCAAAAAAAATTTACGTCGATGCTGTTTATATAGACACCATACAGAGTTTCTGTTTTTTTAATTATTTATTTATTTATTTATTTTTTAATTTTTTTTTATGGGTCCATAAAGTCTTGTTCAAAAATAAGATAAGAGAAATCATAGAAAACAAAGGAGGGAGAGTATAAAGTGGAGTAAATATTGGGTATAGTCGTGATATCATCTAATATCACTAACTGGGAAATCTTAGTAGGGTTAGTGGGAGAAAATTATTAGATATTCTTAGGTTTTGTTTGGTTAGAGAATATGAGAGAGAAATAAAAATGAAAAAGAAATGCAATCTCATTTTTTATTTTGTTATAATGGAAACACAAGGGAAAAGAAAATGAGTAGAAAACACAATCTCACTTTTTATTTTTTTGGATTCACTTAAGCTATTTTCTATTTTTATTTCTCAACTCAACCAAATATAATTTGGAATTTGAATCCTATCAATTCTTTCTCATTTTTTTTTTAATATTTTTCTTTTTTTTTTCTTTTCATTTCACTCATCAAATTATCCAACCAAACACAACCTTAAAGAAACAACATAACTAAATGAGTACTCTTTACCTCTCAAATAACAAACAAATATGAGTTAGTACATCCCATTTACAAAATGAAAAATGCCTCAGACCCCCAGTGGGGGTCACTGGGGGTCATGTTTGTGGCCTTTCCATTGGTTAAAAAAAAAAATTGTTTTTTTTTTTTTTTTTTTTTTTGAATTTCAGCGAATCATGGCCCGCCACCTCACTGGGGGTCGACCCCCAGTGGGGGTCGATAGCATTTCCATTACAAAATTTATTATCACACTACTAAATAATTACTCTAGTGAGAGATAAGAAGTAACATACTCCATCTTACCTTGATTATTTTATTAACTGATGAGACCAATTAAGATAGTGTCACATGATCTCTCATTTCTGAATAAATATTCTATACATGATATGGTATTAAATATTTTTATAAATTGTACGGTCTTTTATGGGGGCTTGTAAGGTCATCTTTAACGATTTATCAAACCTTACATCAAATTTGAAATTTGGTGAAAAAATCACTTTTTAAAACTCTAATAGTTTCAGCAAATTGGTATCAAAATGAAAATGGAACAAAAAATTCATCAAAGTGAGAACAGGCTCCAAATTTCACTATTTTACTGTGCTTTACCATTGAGGGAGACCAACCGGTCAATTAGCCGAATGTCCGACCGGTTGACCAACCGGTCAACTGGTTTCCTTTCAAACAGGTCAAAAGGTTCAAACAGGTTAAAAAAAAAAAAAAAAATTTAGTCTTACGGGTCAACCGGCCGGTCAACCCACCGGATGACCCTTCCCTTTTGATGCACCGTTAGAGCAATCCATATCAAATTGAGAAAATCAAAATTTTTACTCAAATTTAATGAAAAAAAGTAGTGAGCAGTTGGAGATGCTCTAATAGATTTCTTTGCACAACTTGGAAAAACAATACCAAATTCAATTCGTATTAAACTCCTTAAAAACTTGTTTGAAAGTCTCATTATATTATAAACAAATCAAACTTGTATTTTTACAACATACTACTTAAGCTCAACTCAATTAAAATTCACGATTAAAATCAACTCAAGCAAAATAAATATCTAACACATTAAACTCATTAAATTTTTAAATCAAACTTGTACAATTCAACTCGTTTCTAGCCCAATGATTAACTCAGTCAATCTACTCATGAAGACCACCGTTACAAAACCAGAATTGTCCCTTCACTTGTCGCACACTACTTAAATTGCAAGAAAAAATTGAGTGCTCAAGAACATGTTCAGGTGTACATCTCTTAACTTGTTTTTCCAAAGCAAATATAAAAGTTTAGTTAAAGAGCTTATCAGCCGGACCAACCCAAAATATTTACTACATCCAAGAATTATACATGCTTAACTAGAGGCCTCTCCAAAACTCACCACAAAATGATAACATAAGAAAGGGGGGGGGGGGGCTAAAGTTCACAATATTATCATTCATTATAGCAAAATACTGAGGAATTCAGAAAGTAAACAGGATGGAAACCCCTAAACAAAGATCTTTCAATATCCAATATCGAAAAATTCTCAAAACCAAACAATATCCAAGAAGCACAAAATAAAAACTAGGTCTTCACTAGAATAACAAAATTTCAAAACTTGGATTGTCTTAACCCTCTTTATAGTTCTCCTTCGATAAATGATCAGAGAGAGTTACACAAACAAGTTGGGCCTGGATGCCTTGTATGTGGTCTTCAGCTTCCTAGATGGTGGCCTAACCTTCTTGAACACCAATGGGAACTTGATTTTGGAGTTGTGGAACTGCTTTGTGCTCTCCCTCTTGCAAAGCTTGGCAGGGATGGTGGCAGTTTTAATGATCTGGATGCAGTGGTAGCGGACCCTGTGGCGGGAAGCCATCTCGGTGTACATCTGCTCAACAGCACCATTCAGTGTGGTATCACGGTACTCCTTGTACATGTTGTGATACCCAGTTCGACTTTGATACCGCAGCCAGATACCATAATTCTTTATCTTCGTTGGGTTCTTCTCAAAAATCTACAAGCAGGTCAAGTTAAATACCATGAGAAATTCTTCATAACCGTGGAAACTCATGCAGAAATGGTAGAATTGACGACAAAATACAAAAATGACATACAAAAGATGATTAATTCTGCTTAGAAATAACATGTTCTAGCACTAGTTATCCAACTACCCCAACCAATGTTATAAAACACCCAAATGTAGTTCGGATTATGTAAGACACAATGAGCTATATTGTCATCAAGATTCTTCAGGTCTCGAAAAAAAGTAATACAAAGTAAAGTGAATAATTTATAACTGCACAAATCTACTGAACAAACAACTCACAAGATAAGATGATTATTTTATTTGTTTGCTTGGGGTTGTTTGGAGTGTTCTAAATAAGTGTACTTTTTGTCTTTTTGGACTAAAAAATTGAGGAAAAAAATATGGATGTTTGGGTTAACTTTTTGACTTTTTATGAAAAAATGTGTAGTAAAAAATTGTATAAATTAATGTGTAGGAGAAAATTAGGATTGGGAGTTGTGCAGCCGTAATTTTTTACTTTTGGTGAATAGTGTTGACTTTTTGAGTAACTTTTTATGGACTTCCCAAACTTGGCCTTAATCTTTTTTTACACTAATACAGAAGATAGTCAAATGGATGCCAACAATGCACAAGCAATTCAGTCTCATCCTCTCTGCAATGAATAAATTGGCTTGCTAACATGCTCAAATAACCACAAAATCACATCCAAATATATAAATAGAAAATTCGTACACAAAATCTATACAAAATGAGGTGGCATAAGTGTGTCCATTCATTTCAAATAAAAAACCCATTAAAATGATTTACAATATCCAAAATGCCACTCCCACATCATTCTTAGAAGGCTTTTTGTATGAATTTTTGTTTGCAATTCATTTTCCTTAAATTATATCTTCACATATAGCTCAGAAAAGAAAGTAATAATGACAAACATCAACAAACATAAACAATAAGCAAAGAAATTTAGGAGAAAATACAATTTTTGTACAGCTACATTAGTATTGATTCCACTTCCCAGTGACCATCAAGAATGAAAACATAATGTAAATAATATACCGTGTGAAGATATAAACATAATGCATAAGACTCCAAGGTTTATACATATCAACTAACAATGCACTAAATTATAATATTTGCTTAGAAAAGGCAAGACTAATACAAGCAAAGGAATAAATAAAATTCCCACAACTGGTGTCTTAACAAGTACATGTATGCTTGAATAAGCACGTCTGCGTTGGATTACAGGTTTCATGATCACCACAGAAATGAATAATGAAAAAAGTGGACCACTAATGTGTCTACTCAAATGCATTGTGCCAAATAATGTAATACAGGGTACATGCACAAGCGACTATTACTTCATTAAGAAAATGCAGCGCATGTTTGTTATTGAAAATTGTCAGAATAAGCCATTGGAGATAATGCACAGAAACATAGAATTGTATTTCCCATGAACAGCACATAATAAGAGTGAAAACAAAACATCGAAAGAATCAAACCCCATTATAGAATAAAACACAACTAGAAACATAAAATGATTCAATTAAGTGGCATAGAATATACGGAGCCCTAGCTAACAATATACTATCACTAAGACCACAAGCTCTGCTTAAATTGTTGTTCCTTTTGTTACCCAGAACCAACAAACTAATTAATAGGCACTAATCAAAACATGAATTGATTATATTCAAAACCCTAGAAAGTAATTTACTCTATGAGATAGATATATACCTCATTGATAGCAAGCATTTGACCATTGCTTTTCTTCACCTTCTTAAGCTTCCTCAGAAAATACCTTAGAAATTTAACCAAAACACAATTGGAATCGAAAATAATATACTCAAACCTCATACATATATATATATATATACATACCAGAACTTGGACTTGGCCCGAACCTCGTTGGTGGCCCAGAGCTTCATGCGGTAGATCTTCGGATGCTGATCGGTCTCCGTAGGAAGAGCTCTCCCTACAACCTGATACTGATGAATCTGCAAACAAAGAAACAAATTGAACAGTTCAAAAACCCCAAATCAAATCACATACAAAACGCATTTCACGAAAGAGATCTGAGAGAGATTTTCACTGGATTGAAAACAGAGACGACGAAGAGAAGCTGAATTTACCCTGTAAGTCACCATTTCTCAACCTCGAGAGCTCTCTCTCTCTCTCTCTCTGTGCGAGTGTGTGAGGCGTTGGAGAAGTGGCTGTAGGGTTTTGTTTCGCTTATATATGAGAAGAGGCTGAAAGATGGAAGCCCCCTAGGTCTTAAGAAATTATGACAATTTACAATTCTACCCCAAACTTTTGTTGGAATTGCATTTTGTTTCTCCTTATTGTTTTAATTTTCTTAGTTCGACCTCCCTTCTTCTTTAAACTATTGTAGATGGAAAAATTACACCTTACCTCTATTAATTATGGGCTATTGTCACTTTATTTTCATCAACAAAAAAATTACTACATTTTGCTTTCATAATCTTTTTATTTGTTTTAATATCAATTTTTCAATAACATTGTATCATAAAAAGAGTATTAATGTAACTATATATATATGTTGATTGTATAATTTGTAAAAGCCAATTGCAGAGTGATACGTGGCATCTAAAGAGCAATGGGAGAAATTAATGCAAGTCTCCAATCAAAGACAGACACGTGGCAGTTTGTATTGGTAGTATCTGATCTGTGTAGCACTGGAACAATCGAGAGATACAAGATGATGTGGCCTAACGGTTACTCATAAATTTAAATTCAAATCAGGATGGAAGCCTATTTGCAAGAGTGACGTAGTGGGACTGACTGTGAGAGAACATGTTCAGTAATCATAGGAGGACTATTCGACGGTCAGAAGTCTACTTTGACGGTTACCATTGAGAAGTATAAATAACAGAGAAAGCCCTGGAATGAAAGCTCCAGACTTAGATCCAGAAACCAGTTTATTTATTTCATTTTCTTTCCAATTTTACATTTTCAATTCTTCATATTTCCAGCACTTCAATTCCTGTACTGCACTTCATTTCCTAGGAGTAGTTTTTCAATAGTTTGTTGCTGTGAACCTCGTCGAGTCTAGGTCATTGTAACTTCATTGTAAGTTTTCATTTATTTAATGAAATTCGATTTTTGAATTATATTTACTTGTTATTATTTATAATTTTCTCCTAAACAGACCACCAATAAAAATCCTCTTTATTAAGACTGAAAGAAATTCAACACAATCGCTTAATAATTGGTTGGCAATTATAAATTCTGTAAGGACTAATTGATCCTCGTTGGCACGCTTAAATTTACACTATTAACCTTTGAAAGTCAAAAAAACCAACATATATTTTTGGCACGTTGTAACAACGCCCGCGGGGGACCTCGCTACAGTTCGGACTCGATTTTTGTTGCGGTTCTCAATCTTGAACCAAAGAGTCCAAATCCGGCAAATCGTTTTGAAGGAAAACAGATTTTTTGAAAAGAAGTGCCAAATATGGACTACTTTGCGGATATGAGTCGCCACCTAAATATTTTAAAATGGGAAATTTAGGAAACCACGACTCGGTCTTAGAAAGGCAGCGTGTCCGTCATCACCAAAGTTGGCTCGGGAACTTGGGTACGATTAGGGAAGGTCATCGTGAGCCACCTCGCCGATCAAAAAGCCTCTACTAACCATGATATCTGTCTTTGAAAACTTTGTGAGTTCTTATTCGATTATTAGCCTAGGTTACTATGTGATGCTCGCGACAAACAAGTATAAATGAATCGCTGAATTGGAACTAAACATCTCATGTTTGTTTGTGAAAGATGGTTTGCTACCCGCAGTAGGCTTAAAATCTGATTTTGCCACAATCTAGTGGGCTTAACAAACAATTGATGAATTGCTCCAATTCGAGATAACTCAACCTCCACCCACAGGCATTCAAAGGCGGTTATATCACATAAGCGTAGCCTCATGGTAAGCATGCTATCATGGCAACACTCACACGCATGCAAGGATGCTAAAGCGTAAAACTTACTGAGTACTCAAGCCAAAACAAAAGTGATTAGAAATCATGCATGATCCTAAAATATCTGAAATGCCTAATGCAACACATGCAAAAATGCAACTATAGCAGGCTCGGCTATTCTAAAGTTGGCATATGAAATGCTACAGGTAACATGTATTCAACTTAGAATTGAAATACAAATGGGTTTGTATGATCATGAAACGTCATCTGCAATCTGAGATGAATGATGCAAACATGCTGTCATACTGTATGCTAATTGAAATATGCCCTATATCTAACCATCCAAAGCGGGTAAATAAAAGGGAGAAAGAAATGGGGGTTGGAAGACATACATCACACTCACACACCCTTATTACAACATTGCCCTCGCGCAGAGGGTCCGAATAAAATAATATCTGATCGAATAAAAGAATGTACGGTCAGAATAAATATCTGATTTCTAATTAATGTACAGATTAAACTAAGAAAGCTGTAAAGCTGGCATGCAAGCCAGGGGCTGCCTTGCTCCTGATGAATGGTATGCTGGGCTGCTTGGCGCAGAAATCCACTGGGATGCCCTGATTAGCCTCTGTTTGCAATTTTCTCGAAATGCGTGCCAGCCTCCGAAAAGTTGTTGATTGTTGATTTTCTTTAGCGAGAGAGCGGGAAGGGCATAGCAATGTATTTCACAAATATATGCATGCCTCGATCCTCGTGCCACCAATCACGCGCATCGATGCATGATGGTAGAGAATCAGTGCACAACTCAATATGGGATGAATGCATATGAATGCCACAACAAAACCTAACTCCATCATGGGTAATCCGAATTGTCGGTGACTTAGGAATTGAGACTCGTTAGTTACTCGGAGTATGAAGCGTGCCTCGTTTCCGTGCAAAATGCAAAACATGTATGAAATGCAACTAATATACAACCTAGTATGCACTATCTTTGTGAAAATGAGATGAAAACAAGATGCCTCGGAAGCGTGCAGCGCGCATAAGCGGCGATGATGAAAATAAGCGGATAAAGCGAGTGCCTCGAAATGCGTGCACGGCGCACGCAAAGGCGATGACAAAATGGCCGGATACTGGCAAAGTGCCTCGAATCGCGCATGACGCATAACCGAGCGATGATGAAATAAGAAACTCGGATAAAAGCAGAAGTACCTCGAAGCAGCGTGCCCGGCGCGCCGTCGGCGATGATGAAAGAATGAAAATCGGATAAAGCGAAGTGCCTCGAATCAGCGTGCCTGGTAGCGCCGTCGGCGATGATGAAAAATGAAAATCGGATAAAAGCGAAGTGCCTCGAAAGCAGCGTGCCTCTGGTAGCGCCGTCAGCGATGATGAAAGAATGAAAATCGGATAAAAGCGAAGTGCCTCAGCAGCGTGCCTGGTAGCGCCGTCGGCGATGATGAAAAAATGAAAATCGGATAAAATCGAAGTGCCTCGAAGCAGCGTGCCTGGTAGCGCGCAAATCGGCGATGATGAAAGAATGAAAATCGGATAAAATCGAAGTGCCTCGAAGCGTGCCTGGTAGCGCCGTCAGCGATGATGAAAGAATGAAAATCGGATAAAAGCGAAGTGCCTCGAAAGCGTGCCGCGGTAGCGCCGTCAGCGATGATGAAAAAATGAAAATCGGATAAAAGCGAAGTGCCTCGAACGCGTGCCTGGTAGCGCCGCAAATCAGCGATGATGAAAGAAATGAAAATCGGATAAAAGCGAAGTGCCTCGAAAGCAGCGTGCCGAGCGCGCAAATCGGCGATGATGAAAGAAATAAAATCGGATAAAAGAAGTGCCTCGAAGCAGCGTGCCTGGTAGCGCAAACCGTCGGCGATGATGAAAAATGAAAATCGGATAAAAGCGAAGTGCCTCGAAGCAGCGTGCCTGGTAGCGCCGTCGGCGATGATGAAAAATGAAAATCGGATAAAAGCGAAGTGCCTCGAAAGCAGCGTGCCTGAGCGCAAATCGGCGATGATGAAAGAAATGAAAATCGGATAAAACCGGAAGTGCCTAAGCAGCGTGCCTTAGCGCCGTCGGCGATGATGAAAGAAATGAAAATCGGATAAAAGCGAAGCGCCTCGAAAGCGTGCCTTGCATAAGCAGCAATGCAAAAATGATGCAAATGGCATAGGGAATGATATGTAAGCATGGCAATGGAATTTCAGCACCTAAATAAAGGGGAAAACAGCCCCGAAACAATTCGAAATAACACTCGAAGCATGCATTCATCCCGAAAATGTGAAATTAAGCCCCGAAATGGCCTATAGCCATGCTATACATGCAAAATATGATCATGGAAGCAAGAACAGTAGCAAGGCAGTCCCAAATATGGCATTTTTCAGTAACAATCTTGGCCAAAATGCAAGTAGGGATAGATCAACAATAGCATGCAAAATTAGTGGCCAAAAGAGGGGTATTGAGACAAGTGATATATGAAAACCCCAAATGGACAAACTTTCTTCTACAATATTGAAGATGAGATAAAAATAAGCACAATTTCAGAAGATGACATCCTCAAAATCAGAATACAAACATGCTATAAAATCCATGCAAAGTAGGCTTCCAAATAGGCTATATCATGAGACATGCAATGCACACACCAAATGACAAAACTTTCTTCATGAAATATGTAAAGGGGGTCAAAATAGGACCAAAACCAGTAGGGGTCGAAGTCCCAAAAACAAACACAAACAGGTCAAAAATTGCATGCAAAAAAAGGCACACTTGATGAAATTTGAAGGAGGTGGTATATACAATGGCCAAATGAAGTTGAGCCCTTCTACAATGTTGTAGAGGGCCTCAAAATGAGCACAAAACCAGTGGGGTCGGACCCCTGAAAACAAAAGGAAATAGGCCTAAACTAGCATGCAAGATAATGGCATAAAAGCTAGGTATTGAAACAAGTATATCATAGGAGCCTCAAATGAAGTTGAGCCCTTCTACAAAGTTGTAGAGGGGCTCAAAACAACCTAAAAAGCAGTAGGGGTCAGCCCCAATTCTCAACCAATTGGAGTATAGAAATGAATCAAGAAAAAGCCCTAAAAGTTGGTTTTGAAGACTTACCCTTGAAGACTTGTCTTTCTTTGATTCTTAGCTTTGATTTGTAGCTTCTCAACCTCTGAAATTCACTTCCTAGCTGCTGGAATGGTAGTAGGGATGGTGAAGCTAGGTGTTGATGAAGGAAGACCTAGAGACTTAGAAGCTTTTGAGGTTTTGAGCTATGAAAATGGAGGAATTTGGAGAAGTGTTCTTGAGACCAATTTTTCCAACCTTGAAGAAGGAGAGGAGGGTCCTTCAAATAGGCAAGAAATGGGGTGTAAAGGGAGGAAAGCACCCAATCTTTCCTCCGAAATATCCGGATGCCGGGATATGTTGGAAAATACTGGGACAAGCTGGACAGTGGAAGCGAGGTGGCGGCAGTAAATTTGTGGGAGGTGGCCGGCCGGCCACCCTGATCGACCGACCACCTACCATGGCCGGCCACCCCAAAAATGAAGTCAACATTTCTTTGGCCGACCACCATGCCAAGGTGTCCTCCAAGTGTGTAGAATAAGGCCCAGGGGTGAATTTGGCAACATGAACCATGAGTCACAACATAGAGCTTGAAGGAGGCCCAAAAATGAAACCAATAATTCTTTGGCCGACCACCATACCAAAGTGTCCTCCTAGATGTGTGCAACAAGGTTCCAAGGCTAGGAAATTGGCAACAGCAGGAGCCACAACATAGAGCTTGAATGAGAGGCCCAAAAATGAAACCACAATCTCGGCCGACCACCAACCCTTAGGGTCCTCCTAGATGCCCTCATCACGGATATGTAGCTTTGGTTGGAAGAAAATACCCCAAGGTGTTCAACATTGGCGGAAGTGAAAAAAGGGGCTCGGAGGAAAGCTGGTTATCTGGGATAATTGCTGGCTTCTCCCCAGTGATCTTCTGATGTTGAAGCAGAGGTACTGCCAAGTTTGAACAAAAACTAATGAGAAATGAGCGCTCGGAGCCAAAAGCAGCAAATCGGGATCCCAAAATGAAATTGCAGTCTTAGGAAGTGGTGTTGACATCGAAGTGGGTATCTGCGACCCCGATGTCCTCTGGAATGACAAAAGCAGAGGTACACCAAAAGCGGAGAAAATTGATACAAAATGAATGTCAAGGGGCCCAAAGCCGCCAATTGAGTCCGAAACCGATTCTGAGCACGAAAGTGGCATCTGACCTGAAGTGGGCATCGAGGCCCAGGGTTCCTCGAAATGATAAAAGCAGGTTCTGCGAAGCGGAGAAAGCGGATCACGAAATGAATGCTCGGGGCCCAAATCACGCGATTGAGGTCCGAAAATGGAGTCATGGACACCGAAGTGGTGTTAATTGCGAAGTGGGCATCGAGGGCCCCAGCGTTCCTCGGAACATTAAAAGCAGAGGTCTCGCCAAAAAACGAGAAATCGGAGATGGTTAGGCGGTCCGAGCAGCCGAAATGGGCAAAATGGCCTCTGACCACGAAAAAAGTAGCTCACGGCCACGAGAGATAATCTCTGGGATCACTCCCTTCCTCGGAAAGAAAAGCGAGAAAACCGAACTGGTTATGGCCAAGAGACAAGGTAGAAGATGGTTCGGAAGTCCGGAGAAGGCGGACGCGTGACTCTGGGACTTGAACAAGCCTGATATGCAACATCACCGAGTGCTCAACCGGTGGCGTCTGAGCCTCAAGGTCGGTCAAAAATGGGGTGTCTCTGATTTGCCCTCTTTGTGAACTTCGAAAGTCAAGAAGTGGCGGGAGTGAATGTCAAAGCCGAGAGGCGACCCATTTTGACAAGGCAAGACTTAGACAATCATACAAGATAAGCGAAATATGTGCCCACAGCAAAATGGGGCAAAAGCGAATGATAGGCCGGGCGGTGATCATGCAAATCGCAAAGGTATAATGAAGCAAGTATTGACAAATAGGTGCACCTTGATTATAAGCAAGAATGCAAAGCAAACAACTACATTTCATGCGATTAGGAATCACGGAGAATCATTCAATTCTCGTCGCGTCTCACCGGAGAAGATCGATACTGCTGGCGATTAAATGCAGTCGCTTTGACCTCGAATGAACCGTACATACAATATCGTGCGCAAAATAGAGAAATGCAACAAGAACAATATGCCAACAACATATATTCAATGTGATTCCTATGATTCCAAAAGTCGACACACAGTCTTAGATGAATGAATGCAACATAGCGAGAAAAGATAATCTTGGCGACAACGCATGTTTAAGCATAAGTATGGCACATCAAGAAAGCATGCATGACAATGCAAAACATTCATGGGAATGCAAATTATAAGCCAAATAATGCAAAAGCGGGCACAAATCGGGATGCCCAGTCGTTTAATAACGAATGGAAAAGCAGCATTCGTGGCGGCAACTCGATCGCGACCTCCGATTTACATTCGGAGAGGTCACAACATGTTTAAAAAGAATACGCTCGATTTTGATGAATAAGGGCGAGACACATGTCAATAATTGCGATTAAAGTTTATTGAACAATTGCGCCCGAAAGTGTACTTTTCTTCAACTTTTGGTCAGGAGCTCAATTTTCCTCAAAATTTGCGAGAGGTAGGGAGGAGGGAAGATGGTCGGCCAGCCCATTGCCCTAGGAGAGGCCATCGGCCGGGGAAAAGGAGGTGGCCCGGCCGGAGTTAGGTGGTCGTGACCCCGCCCAGCGAGGGCAAAATGGTCATTTTTCATGTTTCTATATATACACACCTCCATTCCACCCGAAATCACACCCAAAGTTGCAAAACTTCTTCCTCTTGCTCCTCAGACCATTTTCTCCTTCAGATCTGCATTTTATACGCGCCCCTCGGCCTCCCACGCAAGTTGTTTTTGCGAAATCTTTCAGATTTAAGCACTTTGAAGCGACTAAATTTCGACTTTGGGGCTTCTCTTCTCATTTTCACCACTTGAGGTAATTTTGTTTCAATATTTGGAAAATTTTCGGGGTTGACTTTTGTTGACTTTTCATTTCAGAGTTGACTTTTGTTGACTTTTTCCAATTTTGGCCCATTTGCTCATTTTGCTCCTCTTTCGATTTCGCAATGGCGGTTATTTCCCTCCACGGAGGTTTTCGGTCTTGGGAGATGATTTTGACTTTATGGTATTCCCAGGGTCGCCCTTTCTTTCGTCGATATGCTCCGTGGTTCATAGGCTTCCATGAGCCACTTTCGTCACTTCACCGATTTTAACGATCGGGCACCGAGGATCTTCTTCTCTGAGCAGGCGGCACCTCTCTATGATCACGGTATTTTATTATCCGTCTTTCGTGCATTACGTACTTTTGCCGTGCTTAGACACCTGATTTAGCTTACGACCGGTGCTTGTATTTTGAGCATGTGACTTAGCCACTCGAATTTCATGAACACTTGGCACATTGACTAATTGTGAGCGCCGGTGCACATTAGTTAGAAATTGAACACCACAGCTCAATATTGATTCACGAAGACCACGAAGTTGAAAATGAGCACCACGGCATCTTGACCAAGAGTAGAACGCGATCTCCAAAACTTCAGTTTTACGAACACCACGGCCACTTGAAGCGGACACACGATCCACCGATTAAGAGTAGAACCTGACCCTAAGCGAAGCACCGAACACCACGGCCCGGTTGAAGCGAACACACGGCCCGCGGCGTTGAGTAGAACACACGATCCCAATTTGAAGCGAACACCGGCCGCGATGTTGAGTAGAACACCGATCCCAAACTTGAAGCGAGCATACCCGCGATGTTGAGTAGAACACGATCCCAATTGAAGCGAACACCTGACCCAGCGATGTTGAGTAGAACACCAGATCCCAATTTGAAGCGAACACCACGGCAGCGATGTTGAGTAGAACACCGATCCCAAACTTGAAGCGAACGACCAGCGATGTTGAGTAGAACACACGATCCCAATTTGAAGCGAACACAGCCATTGATGTTGAGTAGAACACGATCCCAATTTGAAGCGAACACACGACCCGCGATGTTGAGTAGAACACCACGATCCCAAACTTGAAGCGAACATACGACCCATTGATGTTGAGTAGAACACACGATCCCAATTTGAAGCGAACACCACGGCCGATGTTGAGTAGAACACACGATCCCAATTTGAAGCGAACACCTGACCAGCGATGTTGAGTAGAACACAGATCCCAATTTGAAGCGAACGCCTGCCAGCGATGTTGAGTAGAACACACAGTCCCAAACTCAGATGTACTGAAACTTTGAACACACAGCCCAAATACCAAATTTACTGAACACGCAGCCCGTTTTCACTTCATTTGCACACAGCTCATTTTCCCTTCATTTGCACACAGCTCATTTTCGCTTCATTTGCACACAGCTCATTTTCACTTCATTTGCTGATCCATGCATTGATTCTAAATCTTGAGTTCGTTCTCGCCTGATCTTGAGGATATGGCTCACGCCATGGAGTGGTATTTTGAGCTTCCAGGCTGTCAGGATTGATTGACCTTGCGGGATTTGGGCCATTCTGCGAGGTTATCTCATTGCGGATCGGTGGGACTTTATTTCTTTGCCTTAGCGAGAGATGGTGGGATACCACCAATTCTTTCCATTTCTCTGCGGTGGGGATATGACCATGACCATTTGGACTTTGCTATGATCACCGCCTGAACATAGGTGGTGTATCCATTCCTTATAGCGAGGATATGGGCGGTGGGAGGCTGCTGGATGCACTTATTGGGGACACACCGCTGTGAAGCGAGAGGTTCGGGAGAGTCCGATACTCTGGTTTCTTTGCCCATTTCCGTGACCACAGATGGAACTGAGACTCTGAGGCGGAAGCGATATGCCGCGGTTTTCTCATGTACCTCCTCGGCACCACCTTGTTCGCCGATAGAGGGAAAATGGTAGGGTTGTACTTACTGAGCTCTCTAGAGGACTTATCACAGGTTGGTCGATTATGATTGAAGCGTGGCTTTGGCTACCTGTCTTTGTTATATGGCGGTCTCTCGCTGCGAGGGGACTTACTCGGTGGCTACTGGAGAGCCTGGGAGGTACATTCCGTCCTCTTGATTTACATTTTGCTCCTCATTACTTGTTCACTGCACACACACGGCGCACTTCGCATTCTGTATTCTGCCTTTAGCACTTTGTACTCACACTCTGCATTGCCTTTCTCAGCTGTGGGTGTATGTGTACTTCCCCACATTGGCTCCGGAGATGGAGGTGGTGGGACCTCCTATGACTCCGTTTTCATTGATGTTTGAGGGCGAGCATCTGGCGAGGCCTCGAGAGACTCTCTCCTCTCTGCGACGATACTTTGATACTGTTCGGGCGACAGAGGTATTGCTTGAACTCTCAGTTCCTTTTATTTTTATCTTTGATCTGCTCTGTATATCTGATTTCTGACTGATTTGTACACTGGTTATCCACAGATCACCTGGCAGCCTTGGGCAGTCTTCGGCGACGAGCTCGAGACTCAGTACCCTGGAGCGTCGAGTTGTTGTCAGTATAGATTCCTGCTCGAGGGACCAGTCGGCAGGGTTTGGTTCTGAAACGCTTTGGCGTCAGATATGGGGGGGCGATTCTCAGGAGCCTCCTGCCGTGCCTCCAGACACCATGCGGACTGCTGATAGATTATCCTCTGAGGAGGTCGAGCAGTATATGCAGGGCAGTGATGCTTTATTGCATCTTCTTGATGGGAGCTACGCCACCTACCGCCGTATATCGATGCCCTTGGCGGAATGCGGCTCGCTCACGGAGGTCTACTGGCGTACCATCTTCGGGTCGCGCCCATGCTACAGATATCCCTTCTTCTAGTAGGGCTGGCACATCCAGAGGTGGGGCGATTCGATCCTCCGATCCCTCCGACTCTTGATCATCGGTGGCGGACATGCGGCCGAGTTAATGACTGGCGATTTGGGGACGCCTTACGATTCCGCTAGAGCCTCCTCTGCCCGATCACAGATATGTTAGAGACCCTGACTCGCCCCCGGTATGTTTTTCAGTTTTGATTTATCAGTCAGATATTTGAACATTGATTCCGTTACTGATAGTTTTGCATTTGTATTCGACCTCTGTTGAGTATCTGAGCAATACAATGCTTGGGATGCTGGCCACATTCGAGGGCATGATCTTACGGAGGGAGACGCAGATGAGCATCGTGGGTGTGGAGGTATTGTTCATTTTCCCCGTACTAGCATGTTTCTGATGATACTCCGGTCTTGAACCTTTTGCTGTATTGGTAGACTGTGTAGAGCACATCTGACACACACCCTATTCACATTCTCGTTCTTTGCTTTTTATGTTTGAACTAATGCATTGCACCTTGCATTTTCAGATGCCTCCGATTATATGCTTGACGCGAGGTGGGCCACCGGGCCTTCTCGAGAGGTCGAGTCTTGGGCCATCGAACCTTCTCGAGAGCTGGGCCATCTAGGCCTTCTCGAGGAGTTCGAGGAGCAGGGTCGTCTCGCAGACGCAGGGCACCCATCGTCGAGGATGACGAGGAGGAGATCGCAGATCATGTGTCAGAGGCATTCCCTGGAGAGGGAGGCCCTGGTCTTGGTTCCGAGAGCGGAGACGAGCCTGAGGAGGATCCGGAGGATGACAGCTCCGATCCAGATGGTGATGATGATGTAGAGATTATCCCGCAGAAAAGGATGAGGGGGCCTCCCCCTTCTCGCTCCCGAGGGCACTGATGTTATTTCCTGCTTTATTCTACTTTTTTAGCTAGTAGTTTGTAGCACTTTGCACATTGCTAGGCAGTTTTATTTTCTGTAAAACTTGTACCCTTATTGTTGTAAGACATGATGAAATGAAACAGCTTTTGAAAAGATGTTTGTATTTGAAATTCTCAGCATCGCATCGCATTATTTTGCACAAAATGGAATTAAATGGAAATGCGCCTCATGTATTTACCGGGTTAGGTAGGGAACCGACGCAACAAAGCAAAACAAAACGACTCACTAAGAAATAACACAGAATCTTAGCGAGTTTACAACTCGATAAACAAAGTACAATAATGTTAACGACTCAATAGACAAGACTTAACAAAATTGTGTAATCAAAAGGTAACAACTCAAAACGCAAAACGCGACAGCTCGACAAAACTTACAACTCAATAAGCAAAAACAACAACTCGATAAGCAAAAATATAACACGATGTACTTCGGATGGACTATCTGGATAATGGAGTGTATCTAAAATTGATAGGCCTGGATGCCTTCTACTGCCGGGAGACAACCAGATTTGCAGGGAGTCCACTACTGCTATAGGTAATGTTTCCCACCCAAGCTCACTTGTATTTGCTTACATCACTCGACCCTCGGGCTCGACTTTTCTCTTAAAGTCCTTTTTTTACTTTTCTCTCCACGCATATCTCTCTATTCTTTAATCTCTCATTTTCATCCCTCCCCAGATATGGTTGTGGAGAAGTTGCAAGTTGTGGACTCTTGCCTGCCTATTCAAATTTCGCGGCTACTTCTTTCTTTCAACGCCTAGTTAATGCTCGATGAGATTTGGTGGCTCGAATGGATCATAACTTGTCGGAATCGCATTGCAGCGTCGTTCTGGCTTACTCTTTCGGCGATGAGCTCTGACATGTTCGAGATCTGGGATCCGTCGATCGGCTTGACTCATCAGATATTTTATTTCCCATTCCGTACTCGCGCGATTCGGTCATACAAGTTGGGCCTAAGTTGGCATCTGAAGCTTCGACTAGCTCGGGAGGCGAGGACACTGACTAGACTATGCCCAGTTATTGCTTTATTAGTACTTTCAAGTTTTCTTTATGAATGTAATAAAAAGCAACTTCAATTGTATGCAAGAGCAGAAGAACTCTGTTTAGAAATCCATGAAATTGAAGGTTGTGGTACTAACCATTCTCCGCTTTTGGTCCAAAAATGGTCTTAGTTGTGAAAAGACTTATTTGAACAAAGTCATCTTTATTAAAACTTTTCAAAACTATTTTCGATATGGATCGAATGGACACGCTGAAATCATCCTTGAGATACACAACCTCAATCCTAGCAAGCTGGAAAGTTGCCCTAGTTTGAAAAGGTGCTTGACAAAGTGTGGCAAAGGAAAGTTGCCCCTAGTGCGGATGATGCCGCAACACTCCATTGCAACGGAAAGTTGCCCCTAGTTTGAATAACCTTTGTCTGGGAGATCGTAGTGAATCTTGATGAATAAAGATGGTGAGGTGATCAAAATGGACTAAGTTGATCGGGAAAAGATTGTGGTGAACTTCAAGATGAAGGCGCCTCGTATCCCAAAGATGGGAATCAAGTCTTCGTAGTTCGAGGTCAAGTTCGCCGAGTGTTTTTGTTCTCCTTTTGCGCTCTAACTTTTGCCAAGGCCGCCTTTTGCGGGTTTTCACCTTATGCGAGCTCGGTTTTATAATTTTCAAATTTTCTATGCTCTGAGTTTTGCCTAGGTCGCCTTTCGGTTTTCGCCCTGCGAGCCTCTCAAGGGTAGTATTTCTTCAACTTGTCCATGTTGATTGGTTGGGAAAACTCCAAGCCATCTAGATCCATCGAACCACAGCTCCACGACCCGGATTGACTTGATGATGTAAGGACCCGGTCAATTGGGTGCGAACTTGCCTGGAGTCGTGGATAGGAGCTCGGTTGTCCTTGAGTACTAAATCTCCTTCTTTTAAATTCTGGACTTAACCTTCTTGTTAAAAAGCAGGCGATTCTGCGTTGATAACCACGAGCGTGGTATGCAGCGCTTTCAATCTCCTTTCATCAAAGAGCATGAGTTCTTCAAATCTATTCTGCTTTGTCTGCTTGGCTATCGGCACTTTCGGCCAATACTCTCAATAGCGGAACCTCAATCTCGATAGGTAGAAACGGCCTCCATCCGTAGACTAATGAATCTGGTCGCCCGATAGAAGTCTGATTGAAGTCCTGTAGCCCCAGAGCAAATGGCGGCTTATCGGCCGATCCGATAGGTTTCCACCATCTTACGTAGTATCGCTTGATGTTCTTGTTGGCGGCCTCAAGCGCTCCGTTGGTTTCTTGCGGCGGTAAGTACGCGACTTATGAAAAGCCACGTTGTATTTCTCCAACAAGTCAATCACCTCCTTCTTGAAGTGGGAACCATTGTCTGAAACTATTTCATTCGGGACTCCGTAGCGACAGATGATGTTGTTTCTGATGAATTTTGCAACGTGTGAAGCTTTCAACCTTTGCATAAGATTGGGCCTCAACCCACTTTGTGAAGTAATCTATCGCTACGAGGATGAACTCATGCCCATTTGACCCTTTCGGCGTGGCGGCTCCGATCACGTCAATTCCCAGGCGAAAAAGGCCACGGCGAAGTCATGTTGTATGCGGCTTTGTGGCGGGATGTTCATGCGATTCGCATGAATCGACACTTAATGGCATCGCCGAACAAAACCGATACAATCCTCCTCCATGGTGGACCAATAATAACCTTGTCTAAGGATCTTCGCGCCAACATCACCCCATTCATATGTGCACCACATTCACCCCGTGGATGGCTTCCATCGACGCTTGGACTCTTGACATCAACACACACGGTTTATGCATTCCCGGATGACCTCTTCTATCTGATTTACCCGCAGATGATGAAGCTGGGTGACATTCTTCGATTGCCCTCTTGTCTTTGGCATTTACCTGGCGGGTATGTTTACATTTCCAAAAGTTCGGATGTCGTAATACCGGGGTGTTCGTCGAACTTCATCTATGGTACAATCGACTCATAGGCGGTCTGAATTTACGGTCGATAATATTTGGGCGCATTCGGACTCCGTGGGATGTCTATCATGGATGATAGAGTTGCTAAAGCGTCTGCGAACTTGTTGTTCTCTCTTAGTAGATGAGTAAAACTTAACTTTTCAAACCGAGGAATCAGCAAATCCAAGGTTTGGTGATACATCATCATATTTTCTTCTTTTACTTTCCAGTCTCCTTTAGCTTGAGACACAACAAGATTCGAATCTCCGATGGCGTCGGTAGTCTTGCCCCTAATTCGGTGCTTCCATACCGACAATGCACGCCGTGATACGCCGTTATTTGAGACTTTGAAACGGAGTTTGAAGGCTAGAGGGATACGGGAATTGTCGGGTGCTATCAGCAACACTCCTATCCCATACCCATGTTGATTTGACGCTCCGTCAAAGTACATTATCCAACTTTCCTCGTCGATATGCAGAATTGCTTCATCTGGGAATAGGTACTCAACTGCTTCATCCCCCTCAACCGGATGGTCGGCAAGGAACTCTGCTCTTGCTGCCCTTCTTGACTTCTTGGCGTCACATATGTAAGATCAAATTCGAGATGTGACAACCAACGAGCTAGCCTACCCGTAAGCGCTGGTTTCACGAAAAGATATTTGATGGGAACAAGTCGCGAAACCAACATTACAGAGTGAGCTAACAAGTAGTGCCGCAACTTCCTGGTAGCCCATACGAGCTAGACAAGCCTTTTCGGTGGCGTATCTGGGTCTCATACTCTAGCATTTTCTTGCTCAAATAATAGATGGCTTTCTCCACCCTATCTTCTGATTCTTGTGCAAGCATGCAGCCCATTGTGGTCTCGATCCAGCGGTACAAAATCATCGGTTTCCACGATTACGGTGGTGATAAAGCGGGTGGAGTTCTAGATATTCTTTAATCTGTTCAAACGCAGCTTGACACCGGCCGTCCCATTGGAATTTCTTGCCTTTCTTCAGAAGACCAAAAAGTGGTTCACAAGTCAAAGTTAGTTTTGAAATAAACCGTCTTATGAATTGCACTTTACCCAGAAAGCCTCGCACCTCTTTTTCAGTCCTTGGTGGTGGCATTTCTAAGATGGCCTTGATTTTGGAAGGGTCGACCTCGATGCCCCTTTGTGTGTCGAAACTGACATTTTTCATTTGTAACACCAAGCGTACATTTACGAGGGTTTAACTTTGAATTCACGATCCTTTGGAAAAACTTGCATAAGGCGGTGTAGTGACCCTCTCTTTCTTTGGAATTGACTATCATGTCGTCCACGTACCCCTCAGCCTCCTTGTGGGTCATATCATGTAGTATTGTGGTCGGCCCGTTGATAAATGTAGACATTCTTCAACCCAAACGGCATGACCCGATAGCAGTATGTTCCCCACGGGGTGGTGAATGCAGTCTTTTCTCTGTCCTCTGGTGCCATCACAATCTGGTTATAGCCCGAGAAGCCATCCATGAACGAGAGCAGTGCATGCCCTGCTGTAAAGTCCACTAGCTCATCAATGTGTGGCAAGGGAAAGTCGTCCTTCGGACTGGCTCTGTTTAAATCCCTGAAGTCTACGCACACCCGGATCTTGCCATCTTTCTTCGGCACCGGCACTATGTTGGCCAACCAAGTGGGATATTCTGATACTAGCAGGAAGCCTGCGTCAATTTGTAGTGACCTCTTCTTTGATCTTGAGAGCCCAATCCGGGCGGATCCTTCTGAGCTTCTGCTTGATAGGTCGGGCCTCGGGGTCAAGGGGATCGATCTTTGTACAATCTCGGGATCGATTCGGGCATGTCTTCGTAGGACCACGCGAAAACATCTTTGAAATCTTTTAATAAAGCGACTAAGCGCTCGCGTTCCTCCGAAGACAACGTGGACCCGATCTGGACCAGCCGCGGGTCCTCCTCAGTACCAATATTCACAGAAATGATTTCATCCGTTAATGGCTTAACAAATCTCTCTTGCTCTTGCTCAATTAGACGTTGTAAAACCGGAGGAACTTCGTCCTCGTCGTTTTGATCAAAATTTTGAAAGTCTGAATTAATGCAATAAATTAGGGGCACAGAAAAGTACTCGGAAACCACATTCACCTCATTCTCATTAAGTTCATCCAAATCGTCTGATTCATCGGTTACAACAGACTCAAATGAAAAGGAAAAAAGACGACCTGGACAAGACTCTAGCATCCGGGTTAACATCCCAGAGTACAGACTTCGGACTTCGGTCAGTGGAACTGATTACTCGAAGACTCGGTGGAATCGATTCGGCTCACTACTGACCCGGAACTGCTGGATAAGAATCCCTCCTCGTACTGCCAAATGAGAGAGGGTGCGATCGATCGTCAAGATAGGCTTTGGTTGGCCGCGGCCGTTTCATCTCCAATCATGGAAACGCGACGTTATTCCCCAAAGCAATCTGGTCGTCGGAGGATCGAGAGAGACATGCAGTGCTACCCCATTTCCGATTCGGTGCCCTCGGGATCCTCTGCCGTAATGCTCAATCTCGGTTATTGGGTGCATGCGCTCGCGTAACGCGTCATCCCGAACGATTCTTGGTCGAAGATTTGAAACACAGTGCAGCGCTTCCTCCGCGTTCAACCATGGTTACAGGAAGCGCAAAATGGAAAATCTTCCTCCGGACGAAGCGTCCGTTCGAGTACCAGATGGGCCTATGCATTAGATCAAAAGGCTTCGGCTGCCGCTCACAGCCGGCCATTTCCTTTCCTTTTCTTGCCCGGTCTTCTTTGGTGGGCGGATAACCCAATCAAAGGTATGTGGATTATGTGGCACTTGACAGCAGCGCCTTTCCGGCGCTTCTTCCCAATCCCATCGAGGATATCTTTGTAGCTTGTTCATGAGGTAGGCGGCTTGGACGACATACAAACCCTCATTCACGACCATTATGTTTTGCACCACGGGCCTCGGCCAAAGTAAATCCGATATAAACATATCCTCCATGCCGTGTTCAATCTCCGAATTGGCGTAGATACCTCCGGAGGGATGGATTGATGAGTTCCCAAAACAATGGCTACTCCTTTCCAAAGGGTATTTCACCATTTGATGTAGAGTAGATGAGGCGGCCTTCACTGATGCAACCAGAGTCGCCCCAAAAGCATGTTAAAGATCGAGGACCTCCGGGACATGAAAATCTACTTCGTGTTGCCCGGGCCCAATCTTGGTTTGGATTTTCTTGTCCCGGGACATCCTGCTTGTATTATCATACTCGATTACTTGAGTAGTCGGTGTGAAGTCATGAGCTTTAACCCAATTGCATAGGCCGTTCTGGCGGACAAACATTGATAGCGGACGGTGTCAACAAGCACCACCGGAATCCATTTGTCCTTGCATTCTCACGGAGATGTAGAAGTGCAGTATGATCCACGCCCTCGGCGGCAATTCCTTGTCCGAAAAGGTCAATCTTGGGGAACCTCCTCCGGAAAGACCAAACCAACTAGTTGTTACGGCGTAGTTTCAATGGAAAGTTTAGCTCTGTCCATGGCGAGATAAAACACTGCCGGTGCACCCTCGAAGCCATAGCGATCCCCAAATGGAGATGTGCTTGTATTTTCTTTATTTGCTTGATCTGACCTCTTCTTCCACTTGCTTCTCTTTTCTTCTCTGCCTCCTTATCTTTCCCTGATGCCTCGGGTTGATCAAGGTGTGGGGGCTTGAAATACCGCCCACTTCTAGTCATATGGTCTACCTCCTCGAGGTACCAGTCTTGTCGGTTAGCCACACCCGATCTTAAATGCGTGTGGGCAAGATACAAGTCGTCATCTTCCCACCACATTCCATTAGCGTCTAGCAGGCATCTGTCTGGTTCTGGCTTGTTTGTGCTCTCAGTAATTCCATTCCTCATGCTCACAGCATGTTCAGTCTTCGTGCCCGCAGCACTCTCAACTTCCTCATGGTTCTTTGCTTTTCGGGCTCTCTCAGAGTCCCATCTCTTTTCTTGTTCCTCCAGCAACAACTGTGCGGTTCTCAAAATGTTTACGTTCTGGCGAAATTCTTACGTCTGGCGCTCTCGGCAATATGTCGATCCTCGGCCCTTAGGCCACAAATGGTACAATATCGGTGATCATCCAACCACCCGACGACCTGGCGACTCCTCATCTTGAACCGATTAATCGATGCATCCACGATTCTGCTCGTAAAATTGAAGGTTGGCGAAGTCCTCTTCCACCATGATCAAATCATCCCCGTGATTCAAGCTTGTCCCCGGATCATACACAACTTCGGCCTCTTCCGCGACCCCATACTCGGCTTAGGCGGCTCATTGACAAGATATATCCACTCGGATCATAAGCTCTGCGGCTAAATTCTCGAGATAGCTCCACCCAGATTCAACTGTTTTGCTCTCCTCGAAGCTTTGCCCGTTCCATCTTCGGTGGTCACCACCTTTGGCTCGAGTTGGGTTGGGGAGGTGTCAACACGCCTAAGTCGATCTTTGTCGGGAAGGACCACCTCGCTTGGGTAGGTGGGAGGGAGTTATGTGAATCTTGGGATCGTGAATCGCCCCAGTGTGGATAAGGTTGACTCTTTTGGTGGATCTTGGTTGTGTTTGGGGAGTGGGTTGTTTGTGACGTTGGGTCCTTGAGGAGGTAGAATGATGTTCTTGTCAATGAGGTCTGAATCTCATGGCCTTGACTGTAACATTGGTTCGGTGTCATGACCATCTTTTTGGTGGTATTGGCAATATTGGGTGGGTTATGGGAAGAGTGGATTCGGTAGAGGCCTCGGTTCCAAGGGTTTGGTGCCCTTCGACTAGAACCCAGGGACTTTAGACAAAGACATATAGAGTGGGGAGAAGGTTCGTTGACCCTGGGTTGGTATCTTGGGGCTTGATTCTTGCTCCCGGAGGCATCGAGAAAAAAGGTGTGGCTGCGGACCTTGGTTGGGGAGGGATTGGTGGTGACCATTCCGACCTCTGAAGTTCTTGTATTGGAGGAGCCACTCGGGACTGCATTGGTATTCGGTTAAATGTTCTCGGGGTTGATCCGATCATGGTCAAGCAGACCTGTTTCAACGCATCCTCTATTTGCATCCCCATATCATGCGGTCTGCGAAAGTTGGGAAGGAACTACAATCATCTTCTTCATTAATGCCGGTGGAGATTGCGCACAATCATCCGTGTTGGTCTCTGTCTGTTGGCCTTAAGGTCATCATCGATGCCTTCGCCCTCCACCGGGTCACAAAGTCAGAGAAAGATTCTTTAGGCTCCTGTCTGGTTGTCTCGAGATCCCGAGTGGTGATCTCGATCTGCGTGTTATATGAGTATTGCGCGATGAAGGCCTTGGCCATCTCATCCCAGTTTGTTTTCACATCATCATCGAGTTTTGAGTACCAAGTGGATGCCACACCCGACAGGGTTCGACCGAACAAAGAAAGCTTTTGAGGTCGGGTTAGGCCCATTGGTCTTAAGATATCCGAGAATAGCCGGAGGTGGACCATAGGATCCTCAGACCCATCAAAGCGATCGATCTGGGGCATTTTAAATCTGTCCGGCAGAGTCACGGCCACATCAGTATAGCCGTCTTCAATATCTGGGATGGCCTTCACCCCTTGAGACTTTTTAAAGAGCTTCTCCAACTTGCTCAATTTGGTATGTCACGGTCTACCTCGAACTCAAATGGAGAGTCCGGGTGGATAGGGGTAATGTTTTTGGACATTTGTGGTAGAAGCGGGGGCGGAGCCTGCCCCGTTGGAAGACCCGTGTCCTCTTGAATGTTTGGGGGGTTGGGCAGAGCATTTTGTGGATTTGGGAGGGTAGCTTGGGTATTGGGTAGATTTGGTGGGGCATTCTGGGGATTTGGGGGAGGATTACGCCCAGATGTTTGTTGAACAATGGAGCCCTGGTGGAGGACTGGTCTGCGAAGCAGTCTGGCGTTTCATTATGTAATCTGGCGATCAACTTTCAGTGTTGGGCCATGACAATGGCCTGTTGTTTGGAAAATTCCGCCTGGCGGATAGCATCATCTTGCATTTGCTTCATGCTTTCAGCCATCTGGCGCATCATCGCCTCTATTGTTGGGTTCTGTTGTTCCATCTGAAAAACTGGCAAGTGTGTCTCTATAGCAGAAATAGGAATCTCAACCCGACTATCTGACACTATAGTAGACTGCTGTTCTGGTGATCTGTGCTCTGATATACTGTGCCTTCTCGGCCTCCTTCTGATAACAGGGGGTAGTGAGTGAAACACTGGATGTCGTCAACTAGATCCTCGGATCGGTTAGTCGGCGACCTCGTGTCAGATTGCTTAGGGTATCGGCGGGTTCGAAGCAATTGTGCTACAAACCTGTCTAGCAAAAGGATAAATAAGCGAAAAAGAAATAAATAACCGAAATAAAGCGAGGCGAGATAACGGCTTAAATTGAATACACCACACGATCGGGTATTCAAACCGAAATAAAGCAGGCGTATCTTGGCTTAAATTGAATACACCACACACACGGGTATACAACAACACACGGTTAGTAAGTGGCTATACATCCTCAAATCTTGGTCAATATTCTGTATCCTTTGTTACGATAAAGCTGAATCGATATCCGGACAAGCGATTCCCAAATCTTTGGATAATGCCCGAACTGATTCCCAAATTCAAAAGCGATGCCCAGTTCTGATGCCCAAACTCATCTTGATACATGCATTCCTGTGAGGCACACTCTAACAAGCACATAGCAGATAAGTGAGAGCCAAAACACCCCTATGTTGGGGTAGGGTTTCCCTGTCCTATTTTGTCGAGAACTAGGGTTTCACTACGCACATGTGACTTCAAACAACCTATATCGGGTAAGCAACTTTGTCCTAGTTTGGAATGGTCACTATGGATCGAATATGCACTAGGTCGAATGGTCAAAAAGGGTGCCCGGTAAAACCGGGGTTTGTGTTCCCCATCTTGGCGAGCACGTAACCGTCGACCTTATGGACATGCCTTGACAAGACAAGCCTCCGACAAACCGCTCGAGAATAGCATATGGCAAACCACGGTGTCCTAGGCGCACCAATGCAAATGCAATGCAAAGAAACACACAAATGTAGTCAAAACCGAGATATCACGAGTTAGTCAAGTTCTCTAAATCCCAATGAGTCGCCAAAAAAGCGTAATAACGCCATGCGAAGACCTCGCTTCTGATTCGGACTCGATTTTTGTTGCGGTTCTCAATCTTGAACCAAAGAGTCCAAATCCGCAAATCGTTTTGAAGGAAAAGCAGATTTTTGAAAAGAAGTGCCAAACATGGACTGCTTTGCGGATATGAGTCGCCACCTAAATATTTTAAAATGGGAAATTTAGGAAACCACGACTCGGTGCGAAAAGGCCACGTGTCCGTCATCACCAAAGTTGGCTCGGGAACTTGGGTACGATTAGGGAAAGGTCACATCGTGAGCACCCCCTCTCCCGATCAAAGACCGCCTCTACTAACCATGATATCTGTCTTTGAAAACTTTGTGAGTTCTTATTACGATTATTAGCCTAGGTTACTATGTGATGCTTTCATGACAAACAAGTATAAATGAATACTTTGAATTGGAACTAAACATCTCATGTTTGTTTGTGAAAGATGGTTTGCTACCCGCAGGTAGGCTTAAAATACAGATTTTGCCACAATCTAGTGGGCTTAACAAACAATTGATGAATTGCTCCAATTCAGATAACTCAACCTCCACCCACAGGCATTCAAGGCAGTTATATCACATAAGCATGTAGCCTCATGGTAAGCATGCTATCATGGCAACACTCACACGCATGCAAGGATGCTAAAGCGTAAAACTTACAGAGTACTCCAAGCCAAAACAAAAGCTGATTAGAAATCATGCATGATCCTAAAAATATACAGAAATGCCTAATGCAACACATGCAAAAATGCAACTATAGCAGGCTCGGCTATTCTAAAGATGGCATATGAAATGCAACGGCTAACATGTATTCAACTTAGAATTGAAATACAAATGCAGTTTGTATGATGCGCCGAGCCCGATGCATGCAATACAGATGAATGATGCAAACATGCTGTCATACTGTATGCTAATTGAAATATGCCCTATATCTAACCATCCAAAACGGGTAAATAAAAGGGAGAAAGAAATGGGGGTTGGAAGACATACATCACACTCACACACCCTTATTACAACATTGCCCTCGCGCAGAGGGTCCGAATAAAATAATAATACAGTCCGAATAAAAGAATGTACAGTCCGAATAAATATACAGATTTCTAATTAATTAACAAATTAATTACAGAAAAGTAAAACTGGCATGCAAGCCGTGGCGCCTTACTCTGATGAATGGTATCTTTGAAACATGGCGAAAATCCTTTGGGATGCCTGATTAGCCTCTGTTTGCAATTTTCTCGAAATCGTGCGACCTCGAAAAGTTGTTGATTGTTGATTTTCTTTAGCAGAAGCGAGAAAAGGGCATAGCAATGTATTTCACAAATATATGCATGCCTCGATCCTCGTGCCACCAATCACGCACATCGATGCATGATGGCCGAGGAATCGAATTGCACAACTCAATATGGGATGAATGCATATGAATGCCACAACAAAACCTAACTCCATCATGGGTAATCCGGAGTGTCGGTGACTTGGGAATTGAGACTCGTTCCGTTACTCGGAGTATGAAACGTGCCTCGTTTCCCGTGCAAAATGCAAAACATGTATGAAATGCAACTAATATACAACCTAGTATGCACTATGCTGTGAAAATGAGATGAAAACAAGATGCCTCGGAAAGCGTGCACGCGGGCACGCAAACCGAGGCGATGATGAAATGCAAAGCGGATAAAACAGAGTGCCTCGAAATGCGTGCACACGGGCACGCAAACCGAGGCGATGACAAAATGGAAACCGGATACAACCGAAGTGCCTCGAATCGCGCGCCCACAGGCACGCAAACCGAGGCGATGATGAAATAAGAAACTCGGATAAAACCGAAGTGCCTCGAAACGCGTGCCCACAGGCGCGCAAATCGAGGCGATGATGAAAGAATGAAAATCGGATAAAACCGAAGTGCCTCGAAAGCAGCGTGCCTGGTAGCGCGCCAAATCGAGGCGATGATGAAAAAATGAAAATCGGATAAAACCGAAGTGCCTCAAACGCAGCGTGCCTGGTAGCGCCGTCGAGGCGATGATGAAAGAAATGAAAATCGGATAAAAGCCGAAGTGCCTCGAAGCAGCGTGCCTGGTAGCGCCGCAAATCAGCGATGATGAAAAATGACGAGATGGCATACGAAGTGCAACGATGGGCTTGCCAATATGGGAGAGCCTCGGCGATGATGAAAAAATGAAAATCGGATAAAACTCGAAGTGCCTCGGCAACGCAAACCAATGCAAAAATGATGCAAATGGCATAGGGAATGATATGTAAGCATGGCAATGGAATTTCAGCACCTAAATAAAGGGGAAAACAGCCCCGAAACAATTCGAAATAACACTCGAAGCATGCATTCATCCCGAAAATGTGAAATTAAGCCCCGAAATGGCCTATAGCCATGCTATACACGCAAAATATGATCATGGCAGCAAGAACAGTAGCAAGGCAGTCCCAAATATGGCATTTTTTCAGTAACAATCTTGGCCAAAATGCAAGTAGGGATAGATCAACAATAGCATGCAAAATTAGTGGCCAAAAGAGGGGTATTGAGACAAGTGATATATGTAAACCCCAAATGGAAAAACTTTCTTCTACAATATTGAAGATGAAATGAAAATAAGCACAATTTCAGAAGATGACATCCTCAAAATCAGAATACAAACATGCTATAAAATCCATGCAAAGTAGGCTTCCAAATAGGCTATATCATGAGACATGCAATGCACACACCAAATGACAAAACTTTCTTCATGAAATATGTAAAGGGGGTCAAAATAGGACCAAAACCAGTAGGGGTCGAAGTCCCAAAAACAAACACAAACAGGTCAAAAATTGCATGCAAAAAAAGGCACACTTGATGAAATTTGAAGGAGGTGGTATATACAATGGCCAAATGAAGTTGAGCCCTTCTACAATGTTGTAGAGGGGCTCAAAATGAGCACAAAACCATTAGGGGTTGGACCCCTGAAAACAAAAGGAAATAGGCCTAAACTAGCATGCAAGATAATGGCATAAAAGCTAGGTATTGAAACAAGTATATCATAGGAGCCTCAAATGAAGTTGAGCCCTTCTACAAAGTTGTAGAGGGGCTCAAAACAAGCACAAAATCAGTATGGGTCGGAGCCCCAATTCTCAACCAATTGGAGTATAGAAATGAATCAAGAAAAAGCCCTAAAAGTTGGTTTTGAAGACTTACCCTTGAAGACTTGTCTTTCTTTGATTCTTGGCTTTGATTTGTAGCTTCTCAACCTCTGAAATTCACTTCCTAGCTGCTGGAATGGTAGTAGGGATGGTGAAGCTAGGTGTTGATGAAGGGAAGACCTAGAGACTTAGAAGCTTTTTGAGGTTTTGAGCTATGAAAATGGAGGAATTTGGAGAAGTGTTCTTGAGACCAATTTTTCCAACCTTGAAGAAGGAGAGGGAGGGTCCTTCAAATAGGCAAGAAATGGGGTGTAAAGGGAGGAAAGCACCCAATCTTTCCCTCGAAATATCCGGATGTCCGGGATATGTTGGAAAATACCCGGACAGTGGGGCCGGAGCGAGGAAGTTGGCCGGCAGTAAATTGTGGGAGTTGGCCGGCCTCCCACCCCACCTGGTCGGCCAGCCACCTACCATGGCCGGCCACCCCAAAAATGAAGTCAACATTTCTTTGGCCGACCACCATGCCAAGGTGTCCTCCCAAGTGTGTAGAATAAGGCCCTGTGGTGAATTTGGCAACACCGAACCATGAGTCACAACATAGAGCTTGAAGGAGATGCCCAAAAATGAAACAAACAATTGGTGGCCGACCACCATACCAAAGTGTCCTCCTAGATGTGTGCAACAAGGTTCCAAGGCCTAAATTGGCAACATCAAGCAGGAGCCACAACATAGAGCTTGAATGAGAGGCCCAAAATGAAACCACAATCTCGGCCGACCACCAACCCTTAGGGTCCTCCTAGATGCCCTCATCACAGATATGTACCTTTGGTTGGAAGAAGATACCCCCATGGTGTCCAACATTGGCGGAAGTGAAAAGCAGGCTCCGGAGGAGCTGGCCCGGATTATCTGGGATAATTGGCTTCTCCCCAGTGATCTTCCCCTGATGTTGAAAGCAGAGGTACCGCCAAGTTTGAACAAAAACTAATGAGAAATGAACGCCGAGCCAAAACCGAGCAAATCGGGATCTCAAAATGGGCCGCAGTGCGGAAGTGGTGTTCGAAGTGGGTATCTGCGACCCAGTGTCCTCTGGAATGACAAAAGCAGAGGTACCGCCAAAAACGGAGAAAATGAATGTCCGGCCCAAACCGCCAATTCGGTCCCGAAAACCTACATAGCAATCGAAAGTGGCATACGGCCTGCGTGGGCATCGGGGCCCTGTGGTTCCTCGAAATGATAAAACAGAGGTTCTGCCAGTGGAGAAAGCGGATGCGAAATGAATGCTCGGGGCCCAAATCACGCATTCGGGTCCGAAATGGGTCGCCGCACCTAGTGGTGTTCGGCCGAAGTGGGCATCGAGGGCCCAGCGTTCCACGGAACATTAAAATAGAGGTCTCCGCCAAAACCCGGAGAAATCGGAGATGGTTGGGCGGTCCCGAGCCGAGGCACACAGCCTAACGGCTCCGAAAACCGGGAACCGGGCTCCGAAATGGGCAAAATGGCCTCTGCCACGAAAAAGTAGCTCACGGCCACCGGGAGATAATCTACGGGATCACTCCCTTCCCTCAGGAAAGAAAACAGAGAAAACCGAACCTGGTTCGCAAACCGAGACAAGGTAGAGAAGATGGTTCGGAAGTCCGGAGGCAGGGCACGCGGCCGTGACTCTGGGACTTCTGAACAAGCACAGTATGCAACATCACCGAGTGCTCAACCGGTGACGTCTGAGCCTCAAGGTCGGTCAAAAATGGGGTGTCTACACACGTCCATTGGGACTAATAAAAATGGCTAGACGTAGAGCAAGAGGAGAAAATAAACGCTTGGAAAATGATGTAAAATGAGAGATAGAAATACTTAACCCATAAGGCAATGTGATGATACACCTATCTCATCAGATCCTCCGCAAATGGTTGAACAGACCAACACTTCAAAATATACAACACATGTCTAACACACTGGACAGGGCCATGAGACTAGACCTTAAAATGTTCCTTCTACCCAACCATTGAATTCGTGAGGAGGTTTAGTAAATGCTATGAAACAATAGCTAATGTATACAATGGAAAGATGGGCGACATCCTTTTTGGATAGAATGAATTCTCATCAACTAACTGCTGTAAGACAAACTAAAGAAAATGTAAATAGTCCTCAACAACGATTGTCTCGAGATAAATAGCCTATGCAAAATAATGGACAAGTCAATGGTCAAACTAGTAGTCACAACCATGAGAGGCCAGCATCTATGCTTCAGCCATGGTATGAAACTCCCTCGAGACCAATAACCACTTAAAATGCCATTCTCTATCAACAAAAACATACAATTTGGTAGATCTGGGCCAGCCTAAGGTAATGGCATGAGGGCATTTCCAAATCCTATGCTTGAGAACATGCGTGGCATAAGGGGTTTCACCAACCCTGTGTTTGAGTTTGCACTTGGGGGGTTGGGAGGTGTAGACACCCCATTTTTGACTGTCCTCGAGACTTGGACGTCGTCGTTTGAACACTCGATGATTTTTGTATGCTCGTGTTCGTGTTGAGTGCTCGAAGATCTTGGCCGAGCGCCTCGTCTTTAAGCCTTTGAACCTTATCTGATTTGCCATCTTTTTGTATTGTTTTTAAGCTTGTTTTCAACTACAAAAAACTCTGATTTTTTAGACTTAACATGATGGTTTGAGGCTATTTTATGCTAAGGGGTAGTCTATCATTCTTATTGCTTCATTTTGTAAGCTTTTGCACCATCTTTTAGCATATTCAAATCAAATTTTTTGGATCTTTAAACCACTAAAATTCAAAGTTATTTCAATGGCAAAAACCTTGTTTTGAAGTCCAAAATTAGAGGAGGTAGCCTCCCATCCTTGTGTCTTGTTTGCATACTTAGATAGCTTAATATGTAGCATATTTTTCTAGCATTTTGTACCTTAATCTCAGCATGTTTTTGCTACTTTTTTTTACTGGTTTTAGCTCTGTTTTGAGCTAGTTTGGTCCTTTGAGACTTGTATTGTGTAGTTGTAGTGCAATTTCCTTCACTAGCTTAGTGTTTTAAGCTTTTAAACATGAATTGCATGAGTTGCTTACATGTTTTAATGTCACTATGCACTCCATTTCAGTACTGAAATCTTTGCAACCTCCCTCTATTCTTCACTCTTTCATTTGTTTTGAAAGTGGCTTTGAACCCCTTGTTGGCTTGAGTGTAGAATTGAGACATTCATGCCTAATGGTTTAATTCCTTCGGGAGTTCATTACCAACAACGTGAAGTCTCTTTCATGCTCAAGGTACTTGTGGTTTAGGCCTCCTTTCCATTAGAGGACACTTACCTTTTGGACTAATCAATTAAAGAATGGATTGGTAAATTAAAATGTGTAAGCAAAATGAACAAAGTAAAAGAGGCAAGATTAAGTATCTTCATGTTGCATTTCATGTATTCAGATCAGACGTTAATTCAAACACGAGAAAAATGGGACATTTCATACTCAAAGTGATAAAACGTATTACTTTCCTTGGTCACCATCACCCTTGATCATACATGATAGGGCTATGGTTTTGTTGAGTCTTATTTTATACTCATTAAGCTTGTACAAGTTTGGTTCCTTAGCCATCATGCATTGAAAATGCTTGGTTGATGGTTTGAGGACCAAAAGTTACACTCCTTTGAGCTTGTGTAATGATAAGGAGAGTAATAGTAAATAAACTCCATGAGAATAAATTGCTTTGCCTCTGTTTGCTCTCTATTACAGCAAAAAGGAAATTTGGAAAGGGGTGGCCAGTAGCAGTCGACCAGCCACCATTGGTAGCTGACCGGCCAGAAATGAAATTTTGCACAAATGTGTTCCTGAGTTAGAGCAGAGGCATTCTGGAAGTCGGTGGCACTGTTGGTGATAAAAAAAAATGTGCAAACAAAGGCTGCAATGGCAAGGCGGTGGATTTTCAGAAAAAAACCAACCAAGCATGCATGCGTCTCTCGCCCTCGAGGCCATTTGATTGCTTTAGTTAGCTTAGAATAGCTAATTAATTCAAGTATTGTACTTAATTAGTTAGTGTAACTAATTATTCAATTCGTTTTGTAATATTTAATTAGTTTAGAATAAGTTAGTTATTTCATTTCAATTGTGTTGTAATAGTTAGCATAATTAGCGTAGCTAGTTAGCTTATTTATTTAGACCCTCATTTGCGAGGGCGTAATGTTATAATAAGTGTGCGTGCGTACGTGTGTGTATGTCTTCCAACGCCAAGTCCTTCTCCTTTTTATTTAATCGCTTTCGATGGTTAGATTAGGGACATTTTCAATTAGCATACCTTATGCTTACATGTTTGCATCCATTTATTTGTCTTGCATGCACCGAGGCTCGGCGCATCATTCAAACTGCATTGCAATTTCAATACACTTCTTTGAATGCGTGTTTCAAAGCATGCTATCAAAATGTTGCAAATTCCATGATTAGATAGCTGAGCCTATTTAATTGCATTCTTGCATGTGTTGCATTAGACATCTTATATAGTTAGGATCATGCATATTTCTAACTAGTTTTTGTTTTGGCTTGGAGTACTCGATGAGTTTTACGCTTTAGCATACTTGCATGAGTGTGATTGCTATATTGCCATGTTTCACATGCTTGCCATGAGGCTATGTGCTTAAATGCTAAACTGCATGAATGCCTATGAATGAAGGCTTGTTGTTTGAATTGGAATGATTCAACGAATATGAGTTTTAAGCCCACTTTATTGTGGCAAATCATGTTTTAAGCCCACTATATTTGGTGGAAAATCTGCACTTTTAAGCCCACTTGAGGGTGGCAAATTCAAACAATTTTCAAAAACAAACATGAGTTGAGTTGTTCAAATTCTTGCAATTTTAGTCTATACTTGCTTGTGTGCACCATATAGTAAAGCTAGCTAATAATCGGAATAAGAACACATGAGATTTATAAAAAACATATCATGTTTAGTAGAGGCCGATCTTTTGATCGAGCGAGCGGGGGTACTTATTTCATGACCTTCCCCTCTCGTACCTAAGTTCCCGAGCCAAGGCAACTTTGGTGATGATGGACACGTGGCCTTTGGCACGAGTCAGGGTTTCCTAAATTTTTTCAAAAATAAAATATTTAGGTGGTGACTCTGTAATTTGGCAAAGTAGTCCAATTTTGGCATTATTTGATTTAAAATCGATTTTCCAAAACGATTTGCCAGATTTGGACTTTTTGGTGATTATCAGTTTCACATTACATTTGTGAGACTAGATTTAGAATTGCGGGAGTCCAAGCTATGAGGCCTTTTTTTCAAACCCTTTCCGAAAGGCGGGGGCGCAAAAAAAGGCGAGTCCACAGAAGGATTCCTGCAATTGGAAGAGAAGTAACACCTACTTTTTCTCTTGTTGTACCTTTCGCAGGACCTTTCGCAGGGCAGGCCCCAAGAGGCCAGCCATACCTTCAATAGCAGCCAGTACAGCAAGAACAACCAGCCCTGAATGTACCCGTATATGGACCAAGAGGCCCACATCCACATGTTGTTCCTCTGAACCCTATGTTTGTCCCTCCAGTAGTGGTTTAACCAGCACAAATTCCAGGGGACCAAATTGCTGACATAGTTAGAGAAAAGTGTGGACCATGGCTCGGGGGGTCTAGACACCAACATATAGAAAACCTTATCGAGAGTGAGTATATAGGGTACACGAGTATCCTAGTGGGTTTAGAATACCAAACTTTGCCTTCTTTTCTGGTAATGAAAATCAGTCAACAGTGGAACACATTGCTAGGTTTATAGGCGAGTATGGTGAGTTTGCTAATAATGATTACATCAAACTGAGACTTTTTCTAAGTTCTCTAACTGGAGCAGCTTTCGTATGGTACATAAACCTTACACCTGGCTCTGTCCAAACTTGGTAGCAAATGGAGAAAGTTTTTCATACCCAATTTTTCCAAACAGAACCTGAAGTTTCTATGGCAGACTTGGCAAGATTAAGCCAAAGCCCTGATGAGAAGGCTGCTTAGTTTATTGCCAAATTTAAAAGGGCACGGAACAAATGCAGAGTCATGCTACCAGAATGGCTTGGAATTTAGGCTTTGAAAGAAGTTTGATTCAACTGAGTTTCGAGACTTAGTAGAGTTAACCTATAAGGTGTCTAGATATGAAACTTTACTCGAGGAAGAATAAGATCGGAGTAATGCATCATATAAGACTTACTATAGGGACCCTAATTATGAAATTGATGCAACAGAAATAGTAGGAAAAGAACCTATGACTTGTGAGACATTAATTCAGAAAGACAGTACAATAGACCAGCAGTTTAAAAAGAAAGACCTGCATAAGAAGTATTCTTTTGACTTAACGAAAACAAATGACATTTTTGATTATTTGCTTGCAGCAAATTTCCTAAAGTTACCAAAGGGAGTCAAAATTCCTACCCTTGAAGAACTTAAAGGAAAACTATACTGTAAATGGCACAATTCTTAGTCTCATTTAACTAAAAACTATATTATTTTCCGAGACAGGATCCAAAAACAGATTCGGAATGGGAGGCTAAAGTTTCTAGCCAACCCGTTTCCAAAAATTGGAGAGGCTGTAGCCAATGTTGGTATGCCAAATTTTCAAAACCTATCCCTGAAAGAATTGAAGGAAGTCACTGTACAGATGCATATGGCTAGCCAGACTGCTTTCAGGAAGAACATAAGAAGTTCACTAGTTGATGGACAAAGCTCTGAAGGCATAAAAGAAAGCTTTAGTGAAAAGATGTTAGATGATAACTCTCTTGAAGCTGCTATAGTGTAGAGGATGTGCCCCAAGTGCCGGATGTGTTACAAGTGGCTGAAAGGGTTTCTAGTTGATGCGAAATAGCATTACAAAGAGGTGCAGAATGACCGAATAACCAACACCCATAACAAGAGGCCATACCCAATTGGCCCCAGACAGCATTCGTTCTTGGTAACCTCACCAGACATCATAATGCAATCAAAGGAAAAGAGGCCTTTGTATGAAATTAGGCCACCCAATTATTATAGAGTAGACAGTCAGCTTGAGAGGAGGCATGGATTCAGTGCAAGGCATGGGACCAGGACTGATAATTACCCCCGAAGACTGCTTCGAAAATTGCTTCAAAAAGTGAAGCAATAGATCTAGTAGCCAGACCAGTGGGCTTATGGGTCCCAGGAGTTCCAGATTGGTTTGTCATGCAGAATAAACCTAAGGAAATATCAACTCACAGAAAGGTTTTTGGAGACCAGGGAAGAATGATCAAACTTCCCTTGGTGGCTTCAAACAATTGGGTGTTATTAAAGAATCCAAAAACAAGAGAGCCATATATGGTTTCTATAATTTCTAGGTCTCAAAAAAGGAAGATTCAACAAAAATACATCTAGTATCAGAAGGATTTAAAAGAAAGTGGAGAAAGTACTTCCATGGCACAAGTTAAGGATCAGACAGATGGAGAGATAGGTTCAAAGCCTGGTCCCAAGATCAAGAGAAGTCCCAGCATGGAGTAGTTGGCAAAAGTTCATGCTGAACTAAGAGCCAAAGAAAAATCCAGTTTAACAGGCCTCGAAAAGGCTAAAGCGACGATGAAACGGATGAAGAGATTGAACTAGGCCAAGAGAGAACATTGGCTAAAGATGGAATATTTGAGGCTTTCATGACTGAGCAAACCTTTTTGGTTGACAAGCCAACAGAGGTAAATCACCAACAAATTGTTTCAAAGGAACTTACTAGCATAGAGGTACCAGAGTGCAACATAGAAGATGCTTCCGAAATAACTAAACAAGTTAGTTTAGCAGAGAAACAAGTAGAGCCAGCAGTTCAGTTTTGCTCATTTCCTTCAGTGTCAGTAAACATGGTATATATACTGCCACAGGAGTTCCAAGCTGAAGATGAAAACCAAGAAGGTCAAGAAGATGACCCTATTCCAGTTTCTAGTAAAGATCCACAGGTTAAACATGATTCAAGATGAGTCTAAAGTGGCCACACCAATGGAAACTGAAGATGAAAGTGAGGAAGTAAGTATTAATCTCTCGTATCCCTTTGAGTACCTTATAACATCCATGACGCAGTACATTAAGCGCTTGTATATCAAGGCTTATTTCAATGGGATACAAATGAACAGGGTGTTAGTGGACAGTGGGGCAACAGTGAACCTGCTTTCAAAGTCCTCTTTGAAGAAATTAGAGAAAAGAAACCCCAGATTAATCCCAACTAGCACAACCATTACTGGATTCGCTAGGGATAAACAGATGGCTCAGGGTATCATGCTTATCAACTTGAGTGTGAGAACTAGAGATTGTATGACAACATTATTTGTTATAGATAATAACGCCAAGTATATTGCTTTACTTGGGCGGGATTGGATCCACACCAACAAACATATGCCTTCCTCTCTACATCAAAAAATAATGATGGCTTTATGCAATGGAGAGACAAAGAAGATCAACCCAGACCCTTAACCTTTTATTGCTTGTGTTGATTTTGCAGAGGCCAAGTTATATACTGAAGAAGTGACACCACTCAGTATATTGGTAAAATCTGATGGAACAGCCGAAGTGACGGCTGATGAAGAAGTAGCACACCTAAAGCACTTGGTGCAAGAGAGTGCTGATGAAGAATTCGTCACCAAGGATGACAATGATGCCTGATTGTAGGAAAAAAGATAAGACCCAAAAAGCCAGACCCTTGGCATTAGTCTAGTTTTTAGAATTGGACATAAAGTCAATAGTCCAGAAGGTTCAGAAACAAGAGAGGGAAGCCATGATGGTTGGCTATAATCAGGAGCAACAAAAGGTTAGGCCTTTGGCCCTTAATAATTACTGTGCATTGGACATCGAAACAAAAGTCTAGGAAATACAGGAAGAAGAAGCTTTATGGACAGATTTTGTCTATGATAAAGAAGGCAAAGATGTTGAACCAGAGAAGGTGGGAGTAGAACAAAGCAAAGAAGTTGCTTCGAAGACAGAAGAAGTCAAAGGAGGAGCATTAGTAAGTGCTCAAGTGCAAGACCCCTTGGAAGAAGTCAATTTAGGGAAAGGTTCTACACAGCAACCCACTTATATCAGTGTTTATTGACAGGAACCAATTGTTGGTAGTCTTAATGAAATATAATGATTGTTTTGCGTGGTCTTATAATAAACTGCTAGGATTGGATAGGTCATTAGTGGAACACAGGCTCCCTATAAAGCCTAACTTCAAACCACACAAGCAAAAGCCAAGACGGATGAGCCCTGAAGTGGTTCAAAAAGTGAATGAGGAAATTCTCAGGCTCCTTAAAGCAGGCTTCATTAGAACAGCCAGGTATGTTGAATTGTTATCTAACATTGTGCCTATGGTTAAAAAGAATGGCAAGATGAGAGTATGCATCGATTTTAGAAATCTGAATTTGGCAACTTCAAAAGATGAATACCACATGCCTTTAGTGGATCTATTGGTAGACAGTTTAGTAGGACACAGGATTTTGTCTATGATGGATGAGCATTCTGGTTACAACCAGATCTGTATTACAGAGGAGGATGTCCACAAGACAGAATTCAGGTGTCCTGGGAATATTGGCACCTTCGAATGGGTAAAAATGTCATTTGGTCTAAAGAATGCTGGGACAATATATCAGAGGGTAATAAATACTATCTTTCATGATCTTATTAGAGGATACCTAGAGTGTTACATTAATGATATTGTTGTAAAGTCCCAGTCTATGGAGGAACACTTGGTTCATTTGGTAGCAACTTTCGAAAGAATAAGAAAGTTCAAGTTAAAGCTTAATCCTCTCAAATGTGCTTTTGGTGTATCAAGTGGAAACTTCTTGGGGTATGTAGTGCATAAGAAGAGAATACAGATTGATCAGAATAAAACCAAAGCCATCATTAAGGCCAAATCTCCATCAAGTAAGAAATAAGTAAAAAAATTCCTTGGTTAGGTTAATTTTCTTCGAAGATTTATTTCTAACACTGCAGGGAAAACCAAAGTTTTTTCTTCTTTGTTAAAGTTGAAAGATGAAGAGGAGTTTGTGTGGACAACAGAGCGTCAAGCTGCTTTCGAAGGAATTAAAGCTTGGCCAAGCCTCCAGTGTTGATACCACCAAGGAGTGACAAACCCTTGAAGTTATACATTGCTGTAGTGGAAGATTCATTAGAAGTTTTCCTAGCCCAGGACAATGAAGAAGGTAAGGAGTAAGTAGTTTATTACCTTAGTAGGTTTTTAAATTTTTGTGAATGTAAATACTCAGTTGTAGAAAAGCTATGCCTTGCATTATACTTTACAGTAATGAAATTAAGATATTATCTTTTGCCTATTGTTGTCTTGGTAATTACAACCACGGACTTGGTTAAGTACATGTTATCTAGACCAATGTTACAAGGAAGAATCGGCAAATAGATATTAGCTTTATCAGAATTTCATCTAGAATGTCCCCCAAAAGCAAGTTTTGGCTAACTTCTTGGTAGATCATCCTTATCAAATAGAAAGCCAGGAGATAATGGATCTTGGTATGGTCAATGTTGAGCCATGGTAGATGTGGTTCGACGGATCAAAGGCCAATGGTTTGATTGAAATTGATGTTGTAATTAAGTCACCACAGGAAGTAAAAACCTCACATAGTTTCAGGGTTGATGAAACCATTTGTTCCAATAATCAAGTTGAATATGAAGCTTTAATAATGGGACTAGAAATGCTTATTGGATTACAAGCTCATGCAGTTGATATATTTAGAAATTCTCAATTGCTAGTCAACCAAGTGAAAGGAATTTTCAAATGTCAAAGTGCAAGCATGTTACCATATTATGTTGTTGCATTACATTTGCTTTCTCAGTTTCAGATAACAAATGTGACTTATATCCCAAGGTTCATGAATAACAAAGCCAATGATGTAGCTCAGAAAGTTTTGAATTTCAGAAAGATGGATGACACTCAATTGAACATAAGTCAAGCAACATATCAAAAATTAATACCACATTTAGCTAAAAAGGATGTTGTGTTAGAAGTCAATCATAATGACTTACAAGATCAAGATTGGAGGCATCCAATTATGTAGTATTTAACTGGCCCATCTTCGAAGGCCAGCAGGAAGATTTTACAGTCTATGCACTATATAGTGTATGGTAATACTCTTTACAAAAAGGGAGCAGATGGGTTATTATTGGAATGTCTAAGGCCGAAGGAGGCATTGACAACCATGACTAAAGTACATGAAGGCATTTGTGGTGCCCATCAGCTTGGTGTGAAGATGGAATGATTGTTTCGAAGGCATTCTTATTATTGGCCAACCATCCTTAAAGATTGTATAGAATATGCTAGAGGTTGCCAATCATGCCAAAAGCATGGCATGATAAGACATCTACCAATAACTGATTTGCATGTAGTTGTGAAGCCTTGGCCATTTAGAGGTTGGGCTATGGATATGATAGGAAAAATATATCCACCTTCTTCGAAGCACCATTGTTTCATCTTAGTGGCTATAGATTACTTCACTAAGTGGGTCGAAGCTAAACCATATAAAGTTGTGGATCAAAATGGAGTTATTGGATTTATTAAAGATCTAATTCACAGGTTTGGCATCCCACAGACCATAACCATAGATAATGAGACTGTATTTGATGAAAAGATGGTAAAATCTTTCACAGTAGAATTTAGAATTAGTCTTATTAATTTCACCCCTTATTTTGCACAAGCAAATGGTCAGGCAGAATCATCCAACAAGTCCTTAAAAAAAGGAATACAAAGAGTTGTGGAAGACAATCCTAGGGATTGGCATAACTTGTTGTTAGATGTACTGTGGGCTTATAGGACTTCTCCAAGATCAAGTACAGGAGTCACTCCTTATGCCTTAGTATATGAGCATGATGCAGTGTTACCTGTGGAGATTAGCATTAGGTCCTTGAGGGTGAAATACCAGGACCAGTTAACTTCTGAGCAATACCATCAGTGCATGTTTTTGGAATTAGAGAATATAGATGTTGCTAGAATTCTAGCATTAAATAATATTCTGTTCCAAAAGACAAATGCAGCCAAAAGCTATAATAAGAAGGTTACGTATATTAGCTTTGATGAAAGTGATTTGGTGTAGAAAACAATACTCTTAATAGGAATTAAAAGCCATAAATTTGGTAAGTGGTCACCTAATTGGGAAGGACCATATCAAGTCCATAGAGTTTTGCCTGTGAGAGCATACCATTTGAGAAATCTAAATGGTTATATATATCCCAAGAAAATCAATGGCAGATATTTGAAGCCTTATTATCCAACTGTGTGGGAAACACAAGAAGTGTAAGAAATGCTAAACAAAAGAAACATGAAAACACTCAAATAATAAATAAGGATTTCATTTCATAAAGAGTTAAGTATATGCAGCCATAGATTGGCCCAAAAATCAGTACAATGCTTCAATTGTTCCCTTATAATTGATTCTCTACTCCTAAGGGATGGGAACAACTGAATGGCTGTAACCATGTCTTGTCTATGGTCAGCTAGCCCTTGATTGGTAATTTGCAACTTTGTAGCAGTTCGATCCAAGGCTAAGTTAACTGCTGCTAGCTCATCTTCTAATTGGGCCTTTTTCTCTGAGAGTTGGCTTCGAAACTGAGAAGTAGAGGAATGTTGTCCTTTCAATTCGGATACCTCAGTATGTATATAGGAAACAAATTCCTTGTCTTTTAATAGTTTTTCTTCTGCAACTTTAGCAATGTGGCAAATGTTGACATAGAAATCTGTGATAGCTGCTGCCTGAGATAAGTGGCTTGAAATAGCCATATTGGATTGCTCAATGACTTTGCAGTATTGGAAGAAACCTTTCTTAAGTATGGGTCTTTGTAAGGCTTCGAATGAGATCCTTAAAAATAATGTCAGCAATTCTAAACAGGTGCCTAAGTCCAATGGAGGCAAAAAAACTCTACTGATGGTTGAAGAGCTCTCAAAAATTTTCAAGAGGGAGTCAGCTTCACTGCTAGCTGTTGGAGTGGTTGAAGGTGTGTCAAAAAGGCTAGCCAGCCGGGCTTAAAAAATGTCCATCTCTTCCACTAACATTAAAGATGCAGAAAGGTCTGGAAGAGATGGTTGCATAGGGATAAAAGAAGGGGTTGAAGTGTCCCTGGCAGTGTCTATAGTCCTGGCCACTAACAGATCAAGGGAAGAGGGACTGGAGCTAGATGATGGTTATAGACAAGAAATTAGTAAGCTACCAATATATTTTCTGGGAGCACCAACTATCACTGATGAGATGACAACTGGGGCCTTCTCAAGTGATGAAGGAGCAGTCAGGACTCTAGGGGGAGTAAATTAGGCTGAGGTAAAGGTTAGATGAAGTAGATATGGAGTTAAGCCCGGGCATAAAGAAATAAGGATGCCTTACCTCAAAAAAGGTATGAAAAGTGTAGAGTTGGGAAGAGGAAGTACTGTCTGGATGGGCTCTACACTTAAGGACATTTCGGTGTTGATCTTCTTCCTTCTTTTTGAGGCTACCTCTAATAGCCTTTTAACCTCAGACAAGACAGAAGAAACCATTGTTAAAGGAGGAGGAGGTGAAGTAACTGTTGCTGCAAGACAGAAAATAAAAAGCAATGGTAAGTTTTATTACTGAAAACTTGGGAAAGGAAATTATTAAAGAAACTGAAAGAAATTACCAGCCTTAGAAATAGTGGTGGTAATGGTTGGAGAACTGTGAAAAGCATAATGTTCGGCAGTTTGTTACCTCCTTGCAGCTTCTTGTAGACGGCCCTTACGACTTGGACGTCATCGCTTGCACACCCAATGATGAGTCTATATGCTTATCAAGTGCTCGAAGTCCACAGCGAGATGCCACAGCTTTGAGCCCTTCAAACCTTGCACACCTGTTACCTCATTTTTGGACCAAACCCAGTGTTTTTCAAGCCTGCAACCTCTGGTGCCCTACTGGCCTACCGGCCATCACTTCTAGTTGCTGGCCACTGATGTGGCCTGCCGACCAACAATTTGTTTTGTAGATATTTTGTGACAATTGTGCCAGCTGTTTACACAGATGCTTGCATTTGCTCTCATGTGTATGGTTGGATGTTCTTGAGGAAGATTCATGTTTTCTATATATAGAGGGCCTCCTTCTCATGTTTGAAGGTTAAAAAAATTTTAGAGCAAAATTTTTCCTCTCTCTGTACAATCCCCTCTCTCTCTCTCTTCTAAATTTCTTCACTCTTAGCCAAACCTCACCATATTTAAGCTGAGGTGTCTTTGAGCTTTGTTAAAGCTCTTGAGGGTGTGTTTGCTTGCTTTTATTGCTTTAAATTAGTCTTCTCTTCAAAAGGTATAAGGCTTTGCTTGTTGCTTTGTTTTATTTGCTATTATTCCTACTGTTTTTCCATTGTTTTTGAGTTTTAAAAACTCTGTATTTTTGGGCTGAAACTTGAGTTTTAAGGGCAATAAAGGTTGAGGGGTGGTTCACCCTTCTTTATACCTTATGTTCAAGGCCTTTACCCTTATGTTTCCCATCTTTTCACTATCTTTTTTTGAGCTTTTAAACACTGATTTTCAGAGCTTTTTCAGTGGCTAAAATGTTGGTTTAAAGTTCAAAATTGAAGGGGTTAGCCTCCCCTCATTGTCTTTTGTTTACCAATTTAGCATACTCCATATTTTAGCTTATTAATCTAGCTATTTTTGTCTTAATTCCAGCATGTTTTAGGACTATTTTTAGATTGTTTTAACACTATTTTTAAGTGTTTGTTGCATTTAAGATTTAGTTTGCATGCTTGTAGTGTAATTGTTCTCATGAGTTTGGTGTTCTATGCCTTAGACACCATCTCATTTGAGTTGATTACATTTATTTATGGCTTTCCTGTAACAACCCTCACCACTGATTACTGGTTAACCACTGATTACTGTTGAGCTGAGACTAATTATGATAAGTAATTGAATCGACTGAAATACTGAACTGACTGATTGAATGTATTAGTTTAAATGCATTTCTATCTGTTTGACTGTTAAATTACCTGTCCATGTTTTATGCTTTAAACTGCAAATTGAAGGCCTTATCGGCAACCGAACCGAAAATTGATCAGTGTTTTATGTTAATTGAGATTTATATGATTTTTATGGTGTATTTATCTGAAATGTGAATTGGTATGATTAAATTAGATTAAATATTGATCAATTGAACTAATTAGCTTAATTCACCAAAATGCCACACTAGTGGCCCACTACCTAAACATATTTGAGCCTTATTACATTCAAACAAAACATTTCCTCAGCCAATTTCCTTGTCATTGCCGACTAGAGAAAGAGAGTTAGGAGAAAACCTTGTGTTCTTGAAAGAATTGCTTGGAATTTAGAAGGATTGAAGGAGTCTTGCATAATTGAGCTTGTACATCTTGTATTCAAGACCTAAGGTAGGACATTCAACCTTTTATTGTTGTATTCAAGTCATATGTGCATGGTTTATGGAAGTCTAGAGATTAAGGTCATGAATTAGCTTAATTTGGTGAGTTAAAGCTTGAATCATGCATGCATGTTTATATCCTAGCATTTTGAGGTTGAATACATGGAATTTGGTACATGCATGTTCATATTTTTGCATTGGACCATGAATTCATCTTGGTTTTGAAAGAATTGGCTCATTTGAGCTAGTATTTAAAGCTTTGAAGTTGTTAAATTCATGCATGTTACACATTCATCATGTTCATGAAATTGGTTTGAAATTGTGTTTAATTGAACTACCTTTGGGCTTTGATTTTACAAATTGAGCTTTGAAACATGTTATATTATGAGTTTTGAAGTTTTTTCCAGAAAATTAGCCCAAACGGATCGAATTTGATGCATTGAAACTTGGTTTTGAGCTTAAGGTTCAAATCTGGAATTTCCAGAATTTGGACTCACGCTCGAGCGGGAAAAGTGGCGCTCGAGCGTGAAATTCGTGCTCCCAACACTTTGCATTGTTTTACAGTCCGCTCGAGCGGAAGAATGGACGCTCGAGCGGGGTCTTGTGTCACACACTCGAGCGGGTGTCGAGCGCCCATCGAGCGTGATTTTCGCACATCCAGTACTTTTGCCATGTTTTACAGTCCGCTCGAGCGGGGAAAGTGACGCTCGAGCGGGGAACCTTTGTCTACATGTTCGCTCGAGCGAGGAAAGCCACGCTCGAGCGGGACCCTATTTTTCTGAAAATTCTAAAAATGTTTTTAAAGTGCATCTTTGCATCCTCATTGCATTCTAGGCATTCTTAGGCCTAGTTTAAAGCATCTTAGTGAGGATATAGATGTAGAACCGCACTGAGTCAAGTTAGGGATTAAGTTATTGTTTTTCCCAACAGTGTAGCTTAGTGTGTGTTCATCCTGTAACTGTGTAGGGTTAGCATTCGGAGATGCGCTCTAGCTTATCTGTAGCCCAGAACTCTGTGAGTAACAACTGTGTAAAGATATGTTCAAATATGAATATCTTCTGAATGGTTAAACTATACTGTTTCTGAATTGATACTGTTAACTGAATGAATGTATGTCCTCTATTCTGAATCAGACAGTGGTATCTATAGCAACTCATCATATCATTTCGCTATCGCTATCTTTACGAGATCTCTGTTAGTTCTTATCTTGGAACTTCATTTCGTTATGATGGCCATCATTGGACCGCTTCGGTCTTTCAAGACCTACTTCTTATCTTATCGCTCGCTAATGGATATACCACATATGACTGTTATGACTGAATGACTGATATACTAAATCAACTGACTATTTTCAATACTGAAAGGACATTCATTCTTAACCTCTTTACACTTTATGTTATTCACTGGGCTTTAGTTTAATGCTCATATATATATGTAGGTGTTTAGGCACTGGACCGCTGCTAGAGGCGTCAGGTTAAGCACTGTTTTGTCAAGCCAACCTTTGTGCCTCACCTTGAGATTCCAGAACTGTTCAAGCCAAGGCTATTTGGGGTGTTTTAGATTTCCCCTTTTTGGCTCTATTTGTTTATGATTTGTTTAAACTGGATGTTTTTGTACTGTACTGTCTTAATAGGGATTAAGTCCCTACCCTGAATGATTGTAAATGTTGTGTACGCTGTCTTGGTACCGACTGTATATGGATGTTTATGTATTGTTTATGTGTATATGTACGAAATTTTTTTTTACATACAGACTGTCACAGCTCATTAGACATCTTTTAATTACTGTTCTGGCTTCCGCCAGCCCCTGTACTCTATATTACTGTTTTATTGTTAAGCAGGCCTTCGGTAATCTCGAGTTACTGGCCGGTTACGGTGCTAAACCTATAGGGGCGGTTTGGGTCGTGACATTTCCATACTTGTGATCACTCTTAATCACCTCTGCAACCTTCCTCCTTTCTTGGCTTTTGTTTTGCTTTGAAAGTGGTTTCAAACCCTTTGTTTGTTTAAGCATGAGATTGAGATGTCATGCTTAATGGTTTAATCCTTTAGGGGGTTCATTACCAACGGTATGATGTCTCTTTCATGCCCAAAGCAACTCTTGGTTTGAGCCCTCTTTCCATTTAGAGGACTTGAATTCACCTTTTGGACTCAATTGAACTAAAGGATGGTTGGTAAACTAAAATGAAGTAATAAAATTGAGGCTAAAATGATGCAAAATAAGAATTTGGTTTTGTGTTCAATCGGACGTTAATTGAACATATGGAAACTTGAGGCATTTCATACTCATTAATGATGAAATGATTCAAGTTTCTAAGGTCACCACTTCTCTTGATCAATTCATGAAAGGGAGGAGGTTAGAGTCTTGTTTTGTTGCATTTATTAAACTTTCACACTTTGGTTCATAAGCCATCATGCAATGAAATTGCTTGAGTTGATGGTTTGTAGACCAAGTTTTGTCTCTCCTTTGATCTGTTCATGATAAGGAGGGGTGAGTTATGCAAACAACCCTTGAGAATACCCTGTGCATGCTCTGTTTGTTCTCTGTTACAGCAAGATGAACCCTGCAGCAGTGGCCGGCAAACCACCTTTGGTGGCCGGCAGACCTTTACTCCTGGCCGGCCGGCTACTAATGCAAAATCCAGCAGTGTGTCTTTTTAGCACAGCAGAGCTATTCTGGAGGTGGACAAAAGTGTGAGTGTTCTATTGTGCAACAAAGACCTTATGGAAGCAAAACAATGGCCTTTTCGGGTGGAAACCGAGCACGTGCATGAGCATTCCTCGTATATCGAACTTGTTTAGTTTAAATACTTAGCTTAGCTATTTTGTTGTAATTAATTAGTTGTAGGTAGTTAATTTTGTAAAGTGATGTAATTATTTTAATTAGCTAGATTAGTTAATTAATTAGTTCATTCGGTTTGTAATAATTAGTTAAGTAGTTTAGCTATTTATTTATTTGTTTTGTAATAATTAGCTTAGTTTTAATTAGTTAGGTAGTTTATTCATTCGGACCCTCCTGTGTGAGGACGCAATGTTGTAATAATGTGTATGTCTTCCAACCCCACGTCTTTCTCCTTTTTATTTAACTGCTTACGATGGTTAATTTAGGGACATCATGTTTTGTTTAGCATACTTCATGTTTGCATCCACTTGTCTTATATGCACCGAGGCTTGGTTTATCATTCTAACTTGCATTGTTAGTTTAAATATTTCTTTAAATACATGCTTAGACTACATGCTATCAAATTGCTTAATTCGACATGTTTAGTAGCCGAGCCTAGTAAATTGCATGTTGTATGTATTGCATTAGTCATATTGCATAAGTTAGGACCATGCATTATTCTAACTCTATCATTGCTTTTGGCTTGGAGTACTAGGTGAGCCTTTTACTCACTTTAGCATAATCACATGTGTGTGATTGTTGCCATGTCAAAGCATGCTTACCATGCGGCTAAGTGTTTAGTTGATAAATTGCTTGAATGCTTGCGGATGAAAGCTAGTTTCTCGAATTAGAATAATTTGAGTAATGTTTATATGCGACCACTTTTTCAAGTGGTACATATTCGAAACAATTTTCAAAACAAACATGAAATCAAATGTTACAATTTTTGCAAATTAGTCTATACTTATATGTGTGCGCATCACATAATAATGGTAGCCTAATAAATTGGAACAAGAGCATATAATGTAGATAAGAGTCATATCATGATTATTAAAGGCCGATCTTTGATCAGGCGAGCGGGGGTGCTCAATTCATGACCCTTCCTTCTCGTACCTAAGTTCCCGAGCCGAGACAATCTTGGTAATGACGGACACGTGACCTTTAACACGAGTCATGGGTTTCTTAAATTTCCCAAAAATATTTAGGTGGTGACTCTGTGTTTGGTAAAGCAGTCCATCATTTACAATTTGATTCAAAATCTATTTTCCAAAAGATTTGCCGAATTGGGACTCTTTGGTGTTTATTTATTTCACGTTGCATTTGTGGAATCAGATTCAGAACTACGGGAGTCCGATATTGTAGGGCATATTCGTCTTCCGAAAGGAGGCATGAAAAAGTCGAGCTACACTTCCCTTTGAAGTGTATCAGCAGCAGCAGCTTCATTCCTTAATATCTGTTGCTGCCTCATTTTCTCAAATCTCTAGAAAACCACCAATTCCTTGGATTGCTCCCTCTCTACTGCCTTGGCGGCTGCCTAATAAGTAGGGTCATTAATGAAATCAGAGAGGGAGACTTTTATTTTCTTCCTCCTCTTAAGCGGTGTTTCTTGTTCCTTTTCTATAGGAACTTCAGGTACCTCCTCCTCTTTAGGATCAGACACAAGTTTCCTTTTCTTCTATTGCTATTACTGCTTGTCTTTAAGAATGCTTAGGGCTTGAGCCTTTCGAGGAGAGTCTACTTGTGAAGCTCCTACATTAAAAAGAAGCTATAAGTAGATGAACAAGGCATTATAAAAAGAAAAGAAAGGAAAGATAGAAGTGCATACCTCTCTTTGAAGCAGCCCTGGTGACTCTAGGAGGAGGAGGAAGAGGAGAGGCAGCAGGTGTAGGAGCTTGGATAGCAGGACTAGTAAAAGGAGTGATGAGCTCAGTCCCTTTAGGCTTGGCTTGAGAAAGCAAGTCTAGTCCCACCAATAGATTCTGAAGGGGGAATGGCCAAGTGCACCTCCATATTTGTTGTCCACCAGTTCTGGTACCTCTTTAGTGCAGTGCCTTGTGGGATGAAGGGAGTGAATTGAAATTCAATCAAGTCTTAAATCAATTTTAAGGTTGCCTCCTCCAGCTTGGTTCTTTGCACTCTTAGCTTCCTAGTGGCAAAGTTGGGGTTAGTCTGGCTGCAGAGAGGGATAGAGATCCCCTGAGTAAGCCCAAATTGCCTAGCAAATTGAGCAGGGCAGTAGGCTTCTGCTCTGCATTTGTAAGCTCGAGGGTGTAAAGTGCTAATAAAGTGCTCCCTTAAAGTTAAGATAGAAGCCCACATGTCCTTGGGCTGAAGTTGGGACAGTTTCTGTCAACCAAGAAAGTCCTCAACCAGGCTGGGCCAACATTGGCTTCGAAAGGACAAAAAAAGGTTTGAGAAAGAAGGGAAGTTGAGAGTTGATGGAAGAAAGTAAAGTAATAAGCAAAAGTGGAAGGGTAAAGTGAAAATTTGGCATAGTTTACTCCATAAGAAGTAGGGTGTAATACCAAAAATCTCAGACACCTAGAGTATAAAGCCAAATAAACAAAGAGCCAAAGTTGCAATATCTAGAGTGGCCCCCCTTGATTGGCATCCAAAGGTTTTTCACAAAATTGGGAGCAGGCTCTATATACGTGGCCTAAAATGTATGGAGCTAAGGCTATTTTCTTCCCCAAAACAAGGGCCTTAGCAAAGGAAGCAAACTCAGACACAATTCTTTGAGAAGAAGTATAGAATAAAAATTTGCAAAGCCAATATAAAAGAAAAGAGAAGAACTCTCTGTTTGACACAAGGCCCACCCTTGGGTTTTCAGAATGTGCAAAATCACTAAAGGAGGAATTCAAATGGAGGATGGAAAAAGGCACATTAAAGTTAGGATAATTAGGACCAAAAGAGGTGCCATTGGGGGATAACCCTAAGAGATAGCATATATCAAGAATGGTAGGGGCCATCATGCCACATCGAAATTGGGAAAAATTGAAAGATGGATTCCAAAAACAGAGTGCAGCAGGTATGAGGAAAGGGTCTTTAGGGATAGAAAACCTGGCTAGTCGAAAGGCATCAAGGAGGCAGAGTTTCTGAAGGTCCAGTGTCCTAGCAGGGAAAACTCGATCTTACAATTCTTCCCATTCAGGTCTTATTGTGGGCTAGCAGTGGTGGAGCGGTTCAAACTCCAGCTCCCCCAGTTAAGGCCACCATCGTAGAGTAGGCAGTGGTCCTCTAAACGATGATATAAGGCAGGGAGCTAAGCAGGGGCCTCCTTGAAAATGGATCCAAGAACATACTCTCCTTGAGCATGGTGATAAGGAATGAGGATACGTCCATCGAAAGCACACTGTTCACCAACTTTATATTTGTCACATTCTTCATTGATGAGTCTCCTCAAAGTCACAGAGGGGCTTACACCCTCAACAACCGGCACTTTTAGAGACGAAGAAGCCATTATCAAAGAGTTGAAATAGGAAGGTAGATGAGGAGTGGAAAGTTGCAGGCAAGAGCAGTAGGGGGTGAAAAGGGAAACTTTGGGCAAGTGAATAGGCAAAGCGTGAAGGAAAAGAGTTTTTAACCTTTTTGTCCAAAAGATTACCAATTTAACCCCTGAAATAAACCATTTGATGGTTTTGACTTATGTGGAATTAAAACGCTAATTTCAGAACATAAGGGGTATTAAAACCACATCATAAAGTCTCTTTCAAGAGTAAATTATGGGAATGTAGTATATTTTTAAATGCTTAGCTTGGCTTCAAAAACTTGTAGTTGGTTTCGAAGCCAGTTTTCTCCCAAGATCTTTGAAGCTTATGCCTTAAAAAAGGAAAATAGTTAAGGCTTGTTTTTTTCGAAGGTTCTATAAGTATACTCCTAGACTATCTTTATAAGGTAATGTCCTTCGAAAGAATCTTTAGAATGCCTATCTTGTTTAAAGTTATGGATTCTGAAAATAAGCACTACAAAACCAGTACTTGGCCAAGTAGTGAAGGAACTCAAAAGTACTCACTCTTTGAGAGTAAGCAGTGTAATTCCTAAGGGAAAATTCCATACTTCGAAGCGCGTAGACTGTATTTCAAAGCAAAAATGGTTAATTCGAAGCTATTGGTTATGCAGATTATGTTAACCATTTAATTGGAATGTACAACTTAGGACAAAGATTGCATTTCTTAAGAGAAATTTTCACACTTTGAAAATATTTAAGTTAGGCTTCAGAGTAAAATTGGTTGATTCGAAGTTTTTGTGAACACAGATTAAGCATACAATTGGAACATAAAACTAGATCATGCCAAAGAAAACCCCTAGTTTTATTGATATATACATAATTACATTAGAAAGGCCTACTGGGTTACGAATTCGATTTCATAATAATAGGGAATAGAAAAAATAACAAGTTCATTAAATTTAACCCAGCAGAGTTCAATGAACTTATGTTCTTTCTTTATTCTATTTTCTATCCTATCAAAGTTAGGTTGTTATAACTGGTATGCCTTTATTTGGTGAAAAAGATGTTCAGCTTTCACCTCGAACTCTGTCTCTTTCAAGCCTTACTCCATTTCGTCCATATTTAAATCATCCCAGTACGCTGAATTCTTATTCTTGAAGTCATCGTATTCTTCAATAAGGTTCTCTCCTTCGTACTGAGTTTGAATTCGATTGGCTGTGATTTCGTCCAAAGAGTCACTGGTAGCCAAAGAAATTTTGTACCAATGAAGAAGGAGTGGAAGTTGATTCGAAAAAGCTTGAAGTTTTATCTAGGCAATGGGGTTGAGAACATGACCACGAGTCATAACATCACAAGCCTATTGGAAGTTTTTGAGAGAAATCTGATCTCCAAGAACATTAAAAAGGCAAGTGAGAGAAGGCAGCAAGCAGAAGCTGAGCTTTGTATCGCTTAAATGCAGTTAGAAGAGCTGGAGGTTGGTAGAAAGGAAAAAACTGATTCTCGAAAAGAGTAAGTTTCAATTCATCCATCCAATGAGGATTTTGAGGGAGAAGAGGTGCAGATGGATCCATCCCGAAGGAAGAGGGGAACTGGGGGTCATTCAAGCATTCGAGCCAGTTAGAAGAGCAAAGTTCTGCCTTCTTAGCCAAGAATGACGGATTATATCCTTGTGCTTCGTCTAGATGGGGAGTTTCAGGCACTATCTTCACTGGCATGGAAGACGTGTACCACACCACAAGCAAGTTGTCCTCCAGACTGCGTTGGTGATCAATGGGTACATAGGGGTAAACCACTGAGCTCTGAGTAGAAAAAAGAACATAAAGGGATCATTGAATTCAACAAATCGATGATGAATCCGCTCCCTTAATTGGGGTTCATCAGGTTTTGACTAACTTTCCTAACCAGTGAACTTGGAGGAAGAAGAAGCAGTTTTGTCCCATGCAGAGAGTGGTAGGGCAGAAAAGAAGCTTCCAAGATCCATTTCTACAAATGCTTGGTCCAAAGGTTTGTTGTTAGCAGGTTCTTAGTCTAAAGGTTGGTAATTTGCAAAAACTTCTGTTAGGTCCTGTTATTGTCAAATCCGGAGACAAAACTTTGTACTTGATAAAAATGTAATTTTTATATTTTTGTTCTTCCCGCTCGAGCGGGGCCATGTGCGCTCGAGCGGATATTGGAGGAACTCAGTATCATGACAGGGCTGCAGAAGTACTGAAGGATGTGATTTTACGCTCGAGCGGAATAGGAAGCGCTCGAGCGTACCTCAGATTAATTACACGCTTTTGGCGATCCGCCGAAGCGAGAGTGGAGCGCTCGAGCGGAGATCGCGAGTTTCAGAATCCGGATTGGCTTCAAGTGATTGATTTCTTTCAGATCTGGGACTTCTTTTGGTTTTCGATAAATAGATGGTTTTCTTCTAAAACCAATCTAACTTTTTTCTAGATCTGATTCAAGAATTCTAGAGTTTTGTTTGAAGTGTTCTTCTGAAAGTTTGATGAGTTTTCTTTGATGTTCTTGAGAGAGTTCTAAACTCATGAGTTGAGATTCATACATCAAAGAGTTTGATACTACATATTCAAGAGTGTTCTTTTCGGTGGAATCCGAAGATCAACACGTAAAGTTTCAAAAGGCGTTTGATTCTTTACGTAGTCGTTAATTCGACAAGTGAAGTTGTGGTGTGGAATCAACTTCAGAATCAGTTCCGTGACGAAGGCGTGGTGAAAGAGTTACAGAAGATTCAGAGACAAATTGACTGGGTTGTGTAATTTGTATAGTTTCTTTGTAACCTTGTAGTCCTTCTGTAATGGATTGATTAGTGGCGGTTCGCCCGTGGTTTTTTATTACAATTGAAGGTTCTTCAATTGTGGTTTTTTCCACGTAAAAAATCGTTTGTGTTGATTTATTATTTATTCCTAAAAATAATCAAACTAAAATCACTCTCGTAAGTGCTTGATGATTTTAGATTGAGTGTTTTGGAATTTTTGGAATTTGGAATATTTTAATCTTTATCTAATCACGAATCACATAGGATTTTCAATTGGTATCAGAGCAGGTCACTCTTTGTTTTATCAAAAAAATTTTGTTTTTATCAAAACTATAGGAGTGTGATTTTGTGTGACTAGTATTATGGATTCTATTCGTGAAGGTAACTCGACTCATAGACCCCTTTTACTTGACGGTACAAACTATTCTTATTGGAAAGCTCGTATGAGAGCATTTTTAAAATCCATCGATGAGAAAGTTTGGCACTGCGTTGTCTTTGGGTGGAGTGAACCTATTGTCACTATAGATGGCATTGATATTCCTAAACCCCTTGATAAATGGGACACAACTAATTACCAGAACTCGAGTTGGAACAGCAAGGCTCTCAACTCCCTCTTCTGCTCTGTCACACCTGAAGAATTCCGTCGAATTTGCACGTGTGAAATAGCAAAAGAGGCGTGGGATATTCTTGAAACAATTCACGAAGGAACCACCTCTGTCAAAAGGTCAAAACTTCAACGTCTCACATCTGCCTTTGAAACCCTTTTTATGCGCGACGATGAGACGTTTGATGATTTCTATGCTAAACTCAGTGATATCGTGAATTCCTGTTTCACTCTCGGTGAAAAAATCCCGGAAGCAAAAGTTGTGGGAAAAATTTTGAGGTCCCTTCCCGAGAGGTTCCAATCAAAGGTGACAGCCATTGAGGAGGCTCAGAATGTTGATACCCTCAAGCTCGATCAATTGGTTGGAAATTTGCAGACTTATGAAGCACACCAAATTTCCAAGAAAAAGCAAAAAGAAAGTATGGCTTTCACAAGTACTCATGAGACTGCAAAACCTCCGGAGACTGAATTTGATTTAGAGTCTGAGATGACGGTTATGCTTACAAAACAGTTTAAAAAATTTTTGAAAAAGAAGCCTAATTTCAGAGCCCCTATTTCAAAAGATAAGAGTAATGACAAATCAAAAACTTTTCCACCAAAATTTGCTCAAACTACTGAAAAGAAGGTTGTTAGGGAGCCAGGGGTCAAGTGCTATGAATGTCAAGGGTTTGGCCATATGTCCCTTGAATGCCCTACGAAAAAGAATCGGAACAAAGTCTACACCGTAACTTGGGATGATGAAAGCGGGTCGGAACAAGAACCCGAAGAACTTGAATCTGGTGAAGATGGGGATAGTGCTTTCATGGCATTTTGGGCCACGTTTTCTCAATCTCTTCCAAAGCCTTCGGAATCAGCCCATGGTCAGAACTTGCATCATGCTCCCACCTTTGATGGGACCAACTACCTGTATAGAAAAATCAGAATGAGGGCTTTTCTGAGAGCCTTTGAACCAGAAGGTTGGCAAACCATTGAAGAAGATATAGAAAGTACAGATAATCTGGGCAATCAGAGAGCCCTAATCATTATTCATGGAGCAATTTCTAATGAAGAACAGCAACGGGTCGTTCACTGCACAAAGGCTAAAGATGCATGGGAAATTCTGAGCCAATTCCATGAAAGAGGAGATTCACCTCCACCTCCATCCAACAACTTGTCTGCCTTGGTTGCTAGATTGGATGAGGTTAAGGAGAATGAGAAGCAAAGAGAGGACGATGAAACATCTGAAGACATTGATGAGATCAATGGCGATGAACTACAACAAGCTTACGAGAAACTGTACGAGGAATCTCTGAATTTGTCTAAAACCAACGACAAACTCTCTCTCAAGCTCAAAACATGTGAGAGTGAGAATGTCCGGGTCAAAGGAGAACTCTTGATAGCAAAGCAGAATGTCATCAAGATCTCAAGTGACAGGCAAGACTTATGTGGAAAACTTCTATCCTGTGAAACTGAAAGGAATGAACTTCTGAAGGTGTATTCCACATATGAAGAAAAACTTGAAAGTCTTGAGTTGTCACAAGCTGTATTGAAAGAGAAAGTCAGTCAGACAGATGAAGAACTCCGTATTGCTAGAGCCACAATTGCCATGTGGGACAAAGGTTCCAGATCTCTAGAAGACATACTCGGGTCTCAACAAATGGGTTCTGACAAAAGAGGGCTAGGCTATGGTGCGACAGCTCACAAGGGACAGGCCTCTACCTCACATAACTTGAAGACTCAAGCAAAGGGAAAATTGAAGGTAGGCCAAGATGACTCTTTTCTTCATCAAGCAAAAGCAGACAAGATCAACAAAAGGGAGGTAAAACCTGTTTTTATTTGTCATCACTGTGGTAGGTATGGCCACATTCGTCCTTATTGTTTTGAACTATTTGGTAAGGTGTCTCAAAAAGGTAGAAATTCTAATACTTTTTGGGTTAGGAGACAACCTTACATGTCTAGGCGGAACACCAAGACTAAAAAGATTTGGGTTAGAAAAGATTATTTGACTTGTTTTGTTGCTCACACTGCTCTAAAAGCACGTGACTCACACATGTGGTATCTTGATAGTGGGTGCTGTCGTCATATGTCCGGTAACAAATTCTACTTCACCTCCCTTGAAAAATATGAAGGAGGAATTGTTACTTTTGGAGATTGCAGCACTTCTAGAGTCATTGGTAAGGGCTCTATAAGTGTTGCTGGTCTTCCCAAGCTAGATAATGCCTTACTTGTTGATGGCCTTAAAGCTAATCTTTTGAGCATTAGTCAAATGTGTGATTTCCATCATGAAGTATTGTTTTCAAAAGATAAATGTGAAATTTTGGATAAAAAGGAAAATACTGTTTTACATGGGGTTCGCACATCTGATAACTGCTATGGGATTCTTATTACTAATGATCTCACTCGTCATTCTGCCATCATAAGTAACATTGATCTGTGGCATCAAAGATTAGGTCACATGAATTTCAAAGACCTAACTAAAATAGCCAACAAAGAACTTATGAGAGGAGTACCTAAACTAGGTAAGAATTTGAGCCATGTGTGTGGACCATGTCAGCTTGGCAAGCAAACCCGTGCTCCGCATAAAAAGGTGAACAGCTTTACAACCAAACGTCCTCTTGAATTAGTTCACATGGATTTAATGGGTCCTACTCGCACTGAAAGCATTGGAGGTAAAAGATACATTTTTTTAACTGTTGATGATTTTACTCGATTCTCATGGGTAAATTTTTTAAGGGAAAAATCTGATACGTTTGATGCTTTCCAGGCTTTAGTCCTTAAAATCCAAAATGAACAGGGTGTTTCCATTGGGCGTATCATAAGAATCCGAACTGATCATGGTCGTGAATCTGAAAATAGTTCGTTTTCGGATTTTTGTGATATGTATGGAATTAAGCATGAGCTTTCTGCACCTATTACTCCACAACAAAATGGAGTGGTTGAGAGGAAGAACAGAGTTGTTCAAGAAATGGCTAGGGTCATGCTCCTTAGTAAGAGTCTTCCTCCAAAGTTTTGGGCCGAAGCCTTAAATACTGCTGTTTATGTCATAAATCATGTGTATTTAAGGCCCGGCACTTTACAAACTCCTTATGAATTGTGGAAGGGTTTGAAACCCAATGTAAAATACTTCAAAACATTTAGGAGTAAGTGTTACATCTTCAAAGATAGAGAGCCCTTGGGCAAATTTGACTCCCGAAGTGATGAAGGTATTTTTCTAGGGTATTCAACCAACAGTAGGGCTTTTCGAGTCTATAACCTACGAACTTCATCATTAATGGAATCTATCAATGTGGTTATAGATGACACAGGTTTACCTACTTCAGCAACAAATGAGGATGACAATGGTGAGCTTCCAATTTTGAATACTGAACCACAAATTCAAGGAGATGCTGCGGCTCAATTACAAGAAATTGTTACAGCACCATCCTCACAGGTAAGTTCAAGTCCAAAGAGTGCTCAAAAGGAAAGCACTCCTGTTCCTCCTGTCACCCAAAGTCCTAAACTTAAACCATCAGCAAGGGTGAAACTGAATCATCAGCTCAACAGGTGATTGGGAGTGTTTCAGATCGAATGAAAACCCGAAGACAGATTCGGGATGAGGTATCACATATGTGTTATGTTTCATTAATTGAACCTAAGAATTTTAAAGAGGCCTTGCTAGATAATAGTTGGGTCAATGCTATGCATGAAGAATTAGGTCAATTTGAACGTAACAAAGTTTGGACTCTTGTTCCCAGACCTAGAGACATGAATGTGATAGGTACCAAGTGGATCTTTAAAAATAAATCTGATGAGAATGGTACTGTTGTGAGGAATAAAGCTAGGTTGGTTGCTCAAGGCTACACACAAGTAGAGGGTATTGACTATGATGAGACGTTTGCCCCAGTTGCACGTCTCGAATCCATTCGTATTTTGCTTGGTGTTGCATGTTTCCTTGGCTTTAAATTGTTTCAAATGGATGTGAAAAGTGCTTTTCCTAATGGGTACTTAAAAGAAGAGGCATATGTTGAGCAACCAAAAGGGTTTGAGGACCCTAAATGTCCTAATCATGTCTACAAGTTAGACAAGGCCTTGTATGGGTTAAAACAAGCCCCTCGGGCTTGGTATGATAGGCTTACTACCTTTCTTCTTGATAATGATTTTCAAAGGGGTAGTGTGGATAAGACCTTATTTGTGAAACATACAAGTCTCATATTCTTGTTGCTCAGATATATGTTGATGATATTGTGTTTGGTTCCACTGCTGATCATCTTGTAAAATATTTTTCGGATTGCATGACACATGAGTTTGAGATGAGCATGATGGGAGAGTTGTCTTATTTTTTGGGTCTTCAAATTAAACAGTCTCCTTCGGGTATATTTATTTCTCAGTCTAAGTATGCTAAAAATCTTGTGTCAAAGTTGCCAAACATGCACGCACTCCCATGAGCACCAGTCTTCACCTTTCCAAAGATTCCTCTGGTATTGATGTCAATCCTACCCTTTATAGGAGTATGATAGGGAGTCTTTTGTATCTCACAGCCAGTTGTCCTGATATTTCCTTCAGTGTCGGTGTTTGTGCTCGTTACCAAGCCAGTCCTAAAGAGTCTTACCTTCTTGCGGTAAAACGCATCATCAAGTATATAAATGGGACCTTGGGGTATGGGGTTTGGTTTTCCACTGATACTACAGCCGAAATTACTGGTTTTTCTGATGCCGATTGAGAAGGGTGTGCTGATGATAGGAAAAGTACATCCGGGGGGTATTTTTACCTTGGGAATAACCTGGTTTCTTGGCATAGTAAAAAGCAAAATGCTATCTCTCTATCTACTGCTGAGGCTAAATACATTGCTGCAGGGAGTTGTTGTGCCCAAATGTTGTAGATGAAGCAAATGCTTCATGATTATGGAATAGAACAGAACACTCTCACTCTTTTTTGTGATAACACAAGTGCCATAAACATTTCAAAAAATCTTGTCCAACACTCTCGCACCAAACACATTGACATCCGTCATCATTTTATTCGAGAGTTAGTAGATGAAGGCCTTGTTGTTTTGGAACATGTTTCTACTGAGCATCAAAAAGTTGATATTTTTACAAAAACCCCTTGATCTTCTTCGATTTGAGTTTCTTAGAAAGACCTTGGGTGTAATGTCTCAATAACTAGGTTGTTTCCTGTGAGGAGAGTGTGAGTGGTTGACTTGCTGTTCTTGGATGTGATAATCTATGATTGAGTTCTGATATCTTTGTATCAAATTCTATATAAACACTGCTCATGTTGCATACAAGATCTTATTCATCTTTGTTCATAGCTCATTCTGAATGCCCATACTCATTTACTTCATGATCTCATTCTGTACACATCCTTGAGATAAACTGTTGCAGGGGTTTCCGCACAAGTGATCAAAGTTATCTATGGACCACTGACAGTGTTTCTTGTACTCTTTCAGAGGAATTGACCTATACTGGTATATCATGGGTGATGTTCAGTCTCTTAACCATCTACCATCTTATTTCACTTCCATGGTTTCTCCCTCAGTACATGATTTCCGAGCATTAGGAAAAGGCTACCTCAGAGGCACCAACCAGGCCATCATTTTGATTTCATTCTTCTCTGGTTTGGTCTCCATACTCTTGAGCGTGTATGCCACCAGTGAGTGCCCACAAGAAAGAAAAGTTAAAAAAATAAATAAATAAATAAATAAATAAAATCATTGTCTGAGGGGGAGCTTCCGCATTTACTCAACAAATACCCCGTGATTCCTAGTGGTTTGACTTTTCTCTGTGATTGTCAGTCACTCTTGTTGGAGGTCCAGCCAACAGATCACTACCAGGATTAACTCTAGCTTTGTGGCTCTCAAGGATTGCACACACACACACATCATTTATATGAGATCTCATGAGTGTTTTTGAGTTATGTATTCTCATGATGCTTGTGGCTTTGAATTTATATTATCTGTTTGTTTCATGAGCTGGTGCTTCATCTCTTTTCTCAACAAAAAAAAAAAAAATTTCAGGACTCATGATTGATGGATTCTCTTGTCCTCAGGGTATAGTCTGCCACCTGATCATATTGCTTGTTACAGGACTTCCTAGGTGTTTTTATTTATTAAAAAAAAAAAAAAAAAACTCCGCTCGAGCAGACTGTTCTACGCTCGAGCGTAGTTTTCACTCTTGCAGCAGTTTGGCAGTTCTGAGAGATGGGTTTTAGCGCTCGAGCGTTCCTTTTAGAGCTCGAGCGGGAGTCCGTTTTCATTGATGTACGCTCGAGCGGTACTCTTAACGCTCGAGCGGACCAATTTCATATATATTCCCTCTCTCGACTCTTCAAGTCATTTTTTTTCCCTCTTTGCCTTCTCTCGATCTAGGGTTGTTCTTGTGGCTTGCATTGTGGTCGATTTCCTTCTCTTCCTTCATCCTTCTTGCCGATTTGCTCTTTGGTAAGTTTGTTCTTCTCTTATTTTCATTCTTTCCTGTATTTTCGGCCCATGGGTGTTGGGTTTTGAGCTTTTTGTTAGTTTTTGGGTCTCGGTTTTGTGGATTCTTTACGCACACACTCTCACTATGTTCTATTGTGTTTTGTGTGTCATTAGGATTCGGGTTTGTCTTTGTTATTGTTTATTTTGGGTTTTACTCAATTGGGGGTTTGTCTGTTTGGGTCTATCATTCATTGTATGTTCATACTTGCCTTGTTTAGAACTGGTTCTGCATTTCCTCAAAAACATGTCATTCATTATTTATGATTGCCCTGTTTCATGTCATCATTTTTTATGCATTGAGTTTGTGGGTTTTTATGTTTAGAACTGGTTGTGATATTTAATTTCAGTTTGGCCTTTCTCCTGTTTCACTTGTTACTAATGGTTTGTTGATTTTGGTTTGTTGTTTTGGCTTTGTTTGGGGTTTTGGTTGTTGTAGTGTCTCACTCAGTCATGTCTACCTCTGCTCCTAAACGCCGTAAGGCGGCTGTGTCTCGACCCACCTTTGATTCTGTTCGGTTTCAATCTGTTAAACAATCCAAGTCTTTTTATAAGTTTTTTGAATCCCGTACAGTACATTTAGAGAGGAATGTTCAGGCAGATACTTTTGAATCTATTCACATTCGTCCGTTGTTTGATCCTCTAGGTGGTGATCTTGTTTTGTCCTTTTCCGGGCGTCAGAACCTCGATTGGGTTCGAGAGTTTTATTGTAATATGGAGGGGATTCATGATTATGAGCCATCTTTTACCACCTGGGTTAGGTCTAAAGCCATATCTGTCACCCCTGACTTAATTTGTCAACTCCTTAAAATTGAGCAGGTTTTTCCAGAGTACTACCCTTTCCGCGTTCCCGACCGCCCGACATGTAATTTTGATGATGTGGCCAAGGAGTTATGTGGCGTTGCTCGCCATTGGCCTAAAGGCGGTTTGATTAAACAGTTTGAACTTCTTCCGGAGTTCAGACTACTTAACTTGATTGTCTGCGCCAACATAATTGTGACCACCCATTCCTCCGAGGTCAAACAAGACCAAGGTTTTATTTTGTCTTGCATTGCCCGACACCGGTCTATTGATCTTGTTTCTCTTATCATCAAAAAGATGATTGGTGTTTCTGGGCATAAGAAGCTTGGCCTTCCCTATGGTTGTCTGATCAACCGCCTTTTGTCCGACCTTGGGGCTCCTGTTTTGGAAGATGATGAGTTTACTTCTCCTTCTCGCCCGTTTACCAAGAAAACCGTATCTCAAAGTCGAGCTCATATTAGGGGAGAGTCGTCCAGGGTTGGTCCTTCTGCAGGTATTGCTGCTGGCCTTGCGGAGGAAGCTGAGTATGATGCAGCTGCAGCTGCAGCCAGTGATGGTGATGAGGCTCATGTTCCACCTCCGGATCTTTCTGTTCAGTTTCAGCAGTTTGCGAAGGCGATGACCAGACGCTTGGATTTTCTAGATGCTCGTTTTGATGCTTTTGATGGTCGTCTTGGCCAGATGGAGCAGACCCTCGCTCATCTCGTTCATCTCCTTTAGTCTCAGCAGCCACCACCATCCGATGCCTGATTTATGCTTCCCAGACAAAAAGGGGGAGAAGATTTTTGGATATTTTTGGACAGTTTTTGCACAGGTGTTTGAACAGTTTGAGTTTTTGCACACAGCACAAATACAGATAGCTTATGGACAGATTTTTGGACATTTGGTATTTTTGGTTTCACTAGTGGTATTGGATATGTCTACATTTTGGATATTTGGATGTACATTTGGATATTTCGACAGCATGTACATTTTGGATATTTGGATAGCACAGCATGCAAGACATTTATTTTTGGCTTGGTAGTAAATTGGATATTTGTTGGTTTCATTGATTTCATTGATGGTACATCTCTTTATTTTGGACATTGTGGATATTATGTTATATATTTTTTAGTTCATATTCTTCCACAGTTTTGTTTGGCATGTTGAATGTTATTTCACAAGTGCAAAGTTGAAGGGATGTATTGAAATTGAGTGTTGAAGTTCCATGGCTATGTTCTTGATCTAGTTGTGTGTTTAATGGAGTTTTGAGAGGTTGTTGTTTCCTTGTTTTTAATCCTGTCTAGTGCGTTTGTTTTAAGGAACAATGTTTAGATAGGTTTTGTCCAGGAATTGACAAAGGGGGAGATTGTTAGGTCCCGTTATTGTCAAATCCGGAGACAAAACTTTGTACTTGATAAAAATGTAATTTTTATATTTTTGTTCTTCCTTCGGCGAAAGGCCATGTCTTCGGCGGATATTGGAGGAACTCAGTATCATGACAGGGCTGCAGAAGTACTGAAGGATGTGATTTTACGCTCGAGCGGAATAGGAAGCGCTCGAGCGTACCTCAGATTAATTACACACAGTTTTTGGCCAGTCCGCTCGAGCGGAGAGTGGAGCGCTCGAGCGGAGATCGCGAGTTTCAGAATCCGGATTGGCTTCAAATGATTGATTTCTTTCAAATCTGGGACTTCTTTTGGTTTTCGATAAATAGATGGTTTTCTTCTAAAACCAATCTAACTTTTTTCTAGATCTGATTCAAGAATTCTAGAGTTTTGTTTGAAGTGTTCTTCTGAGAGTTTGATGAGTTTTCTTTGATGTTCTTGAGAGAGTTCTAAACTCATGAGTTGAGATTCATACATCAAAGAGTTTGATACTACATATTCAAGAGTGTTTTCTTCGGTGGAATCCGAAGATCAACACGTAAAGTTTCAAAAGGCGTTTGATTCTTTACGTAGTCGTTAATTCGACAAGTGAAGTTGTGGTGTGGAATCAACTTCAGAATTAGTTCCGTGACGAAGGTGTGGTGAAAGAGTTACAGAAGATTCAGAGACAAATTGACTAAGTTGTGTAATTTGTATGGTTTCTTTGTAACCTTGTAGTCTTTTTGTAGTGGATTGATTAGTGGCGGTTCGCCTATGGTTTTTTATTACAATTGAAGGTTCTTTAATTGTGGTTTTTTCCACGTAAAAAATCGTTTGTGTTGATTTATTATTTATTCCTAAAAACAATCAAACTAAAATCACTCTCGTAAGTGCTTGATGATTTTAGATTGAGTGTTTTGGAATTTTTGGAATTTGGAATATTTTAATCTTTATCTAATCACGAATCACATAGGATTTTCAACTTCCATGACTTGTATAAATGAATACGGATAGGTATAGCCAATAAATGCATTAAGGTTCTTTCAAGGTCTGTAATCATCTTCCAAAGACTCCTCGTATGCTCGATCTATGTAAGAGAAGTTGTGATTGGCCGTTAGGGATGTACCAGTCTTTTCGTCTGCTTAAGCTATGTTTGGGAAGTAGCTAAAATAGCCAAAAAGCTAACTAAAACACATCACATCACCTCTCTACTTTTCTGCACACCTTTTCGTAAAAAGCCAAAAAGTTATTAAAATAGCCTGTTCCCAAACCAAGCCTTAGAGAATGGAAGTAAAAATTAAGGATTTAATGAAGTTCACTGCTTCATTATTCAAAAAGCGGTTACACTTCCAAAATATATAGAGTCCATGTTCGTCCTAAAATGTGGGTAGAATGCACTAGTCCACTAATATCACCAAGTATTGGGTATATTAGTGGGAGAGGTAATGTTGGCTGTATAATTTGTAAAAACCAATTGCAGAGTGACACGTGGCACCTAAAAGGCAATGAAGGGAATTAATGCAAGTCTCCAATCAAAGATGGGTACGTGGCAGTTCGTATTGGTAGTATCAGATCTGCGTAGCACTGGAACAGTTGAGAGATACAAGATGATGTGGCCTAACAATTACTCATAAATTTAAATTCAAAGGGCAGCCTATTTGCAAGAGTAGCGTAGTGGGACTGATTGTGAGAGAACATGTTCAGTAATCATGGGAGGACTATTCGACGGTTGGAAGCCCACTTCGACGGTTACCATTGAGAAGTATAAATAGCAGAGAAAGCCCTAGAATGAAGGCCACAGACTCAGATCTAAAAACCAGTTTATTTACTTTATTTTCTTTCCAGTTTTACATTTCCAGTTCTTTATATTTCCAGCACTTCAATTCTTGTACTGCACTTCATTTCCTATGAGGAATTCTTCAGTAGTTTGTTGCTGTGAATCTCATCAAGGCTGGGTCATTATAACTTCATTATAAGTTTTCATTTGTTTAATGAAATTTAATTTCTGAATTATATTTACTTGTTACTATTCATAATTTTCTCCTAAACAAATCACCAGTAAAAGTTTTCTTCATTGAGGCTAAAAGAATTTCAACACAATCGCTTGATAATTGGTTGGCAATTATAAATTCTATAAGGACTAATTGATCTTTACTGGTACGCTTAAATTTACATTATTAATCTTTGAAAGCCAAAAAAGCTAACAATATAATAAAGACAAAGAAGATAGTATATTTAAAGCAAATTGGAGTGGAAATAATGGCTCTCTAAAAGAATTATTGAATTTTTAGTTACATTTAAGTCTCGTTTAGCAACTACATATTTTAGCAAAAAAGTCATAAAGTCACTCTAAATTGTCACATCATTTTCTCTACTTTTCTTTATATCTTTTCATAAAAAAATTAAAAAATTACTAAAATAATTTGCTCTTAAACGAGATCTTGTATTGCTGATATATATATATATATATATTCCATTCAAATAATGTTTTAGATCTCAAAAAAGCTCTCACAATGAAGCGACTCTAGGATTTTGTTCCGTTTATATATAAGAAGAGGCTAAGAGATGGAAGCCCTACGTCTTAAGAAAATATAACAATTTACAATTCTACCCCAAACTTTTGTCAAAATGGCATTTTTCCCCTATTGTTTTAATTGTATTAGTTCGACCTCCCTTATTCTTTATACTATACTCAAATTTTCCGCTTTGCAAGTGGTTTTTTTAAGATGAAAAATTTGCACCTTACCTCCCTCAATTATGAGCTATTGTCACTTTGTAATCATCAACAAAAAGTTATTACATTTTGTTTTCATAATCTTTTGATTTGTTTTATTTACATTTATATTAAAGATATATATGTATATTTGCTTCGAATAATGTTTTACACCTCCAAAAAGCTCACATAGTTTTACCCACAATAATGTAGTAGGATAGGTATTAATTTTTAATTTGTTACACATCTAATGACATAGAGTTTAACTTCCATATCATATCATTGTGTATGAATTTATAAGTGTAAAATTGTGAGTCTTTAATATTACTATATATATTGGATATAAAATTTGCATGTACAATTCACAAGTTTCTTTTGCGTCCTCTCTTCATAACAAAATATTACAAGGGTGAGATTGAAAAAAATTAAAAGATTAGGTAGCTAAATGTAGTGATTTTTGGTTAGAGAAGATAAAAAGTGATAAAGACCTATAACTAAGAAAGCTGAAGTGTAACTCGCCCCCTTTTTGTTTCTTTTTTTGTTTCCTTACAGTTAATGGTGGCTTAGTTTGGGAAATTAGTTATTTTAGGAGGTTATTTTAGTTTTTTGTTATTTTAATAGGTTAAAATATTTGTGTTTAGGAAGATGATTAAATTTTTTTTTTAGTTGATGTGATGTTTGTGAGAAAAAAAATAAAATAATTATAGATTTGATGTGACATTTTATTTTATTAATTATTTTAGCATATTTTATCATTTTGTAAATTTAATCTGAAAAGTTTTTAAAAAAAATTTAAAAAAAAACTTTGCCAAATAAAGGCTGTATAAGTTCAATAATTTCTTCTTTGAACTGTACTTAAATTTGCTCCATTTTAGTAATCAAAAGTGAACCCAAAAAAATGCATGTAACTACTACATGACTTGAAATATTCATTTAAGTGACATTTTTTTCAATTAATTTATTGTACCAATCAATATGTTTAGTTTCAGTTTTCTAAAAATTGAGTATTTTGTTTTTCGTATTTTTTTTTTTGTTTTAGTGAATATTTTTTAAATTTTAAATATTTTTTTTACTTTTTTAGATGTACCTTACTTAAATGTATCTAAATAGTAAATTATTTGTGAAAAAATATTTTAAAAAATTAATAAATACACAAAAATGTGAAAAATGTACTGAATTTTTGTATTTTTTTAAGTGAATCTTTTAAAGATTTTTTTCACAAATATTATACTTTCTAAATGTATTTATGTTAAGTGTATCTAAAAATTAAAAAAAATTACTTAAAATATTAAAAAAATTTAGTGAAAACAAAAAATACAAAAAACGAAAAGGTAGAATTTTTTAAAAAGTGAATTCTAAAAACTTGAAACAAACCGAGTGAAAATTATTTTTAGTAAAAGAAATTGTAACAAAGTGATGATGAAGATATAACACTAAAAACACAGCTTCTCAATTATATGGCATTGATTTGTTTATCTAGTGTGAATAATCATAAGAAGTTTTTATTTTGTTATACTTTAGTCGCAATTTTTAATTATTTTTTTAATTTTATCCTCAAACTATCAAATGTGAACAATTATATAGTTTAAATGGTTTTTAATTCTCACGCTAACCAAAGTGTTTAAACAAAACTATAATATTTTTATAATTTACATCAATATTTAAAGAAAATAAAAGGGACTACATAGTTCTCAAACCATGCATTTGTTACATTTTTAATTCAAACTATAGCTTTCGTCTCATTTTAATTCTCATTCTTTTAATTTTATTATATTCTCATTCTTTTAATTTTATTATATGTATTGTGGGGATGTATTTTCTAAGTACCAACACGTGGCCGAGGTGGCACCGAAGTGTCAGCCGAGGTGCCACGTGTCGTGGTAGTTACGCCGAGGTTATCTCGGAGTTGCCGAGGTTATCTGCGAGAATACAGGAGTCCGAGGTTACCTCTGAAGATATCGGAATCCGAGATGATCAGATAAGGGGCAAGAGTCCTAGAATGAAGAAAGACTTCAAGATGGATAAGGATAGTATTCTTAGGGAGTCTATCCTTATCTCTTGTAGAGTCCAGAGTAAGTACTGAATGAGAGTCCATAGAAGTGAGGCTTCTAGTGGGACTAGGATAGAGAAAGAATATAAAAGAAGGGCACCCCCGGCGGGTCTAAGGTACGCAATTTGTAGTCTTGAGCAGTAATTTAAGCACTTGTATTATCTTTGAGAGATACTGACTTGATCGTCGGAGTGCCCCCGGGTGGAAGAACCACCGCCGGAGTCTTTTCTTTCTGTGCAGATTACAGGGTGCCATCTATTCTGCCTGTGTTCTACAGCTGGATTACTAAGGAGGGCAGTGTGATCGGAAATTCACTCACACAATTTGGCGCCGTCTGTGGAAACGAAAGAAGACTAGATGGCCAGTAACATACAGAAGGAAAAGATTGGGGACGACACTCCTGTTGGGAGTGGAAGACCCGTCGACCCTAATGCTGAAGGAGGAGACCACAACGAAGGAACTCGTGATCAGAATCACGCAGAGAAAGGCGTTGGCCAAGATGGCGACACATCAAAGAAAGCGGACCAGGGCAAATACTATAAGGAGGACGACCTCCAGACCTGGAAAGACAGGTGTCTGAGAAGGGATGAAGAAGTAAAAGAGATGGCAAACAAGTTTGCAGATCTTCAATCGGTCATCAACTTCATGATGCAAAATAATGTCACGCAGCCGCCATACCCGCTACAGGACACGCCAATGCCAGCAGCAAACGCCCAGAAGAAGGGGCAGAAAGAAACCCCCGAAGTCCATCAGCACACGAGGAGTGGAAGGTACTCTCATCGACCTTCCAAGGAAGTCGGCCGAGAAGAGCCGAGAAGAGAAAAGTCCCGAAGGACATGTTACGAGAAGGAGGCAGACTCCAAAGAACATCGGCATGTTCAGGGACGGGTATTGTGTTTCGATGCATCCTGCGGGGAAGGATAAAAAAGGGGCCAGCATGAGGTCGAGTAGTCTTGAAAAATTTGAAGTCCAAAGACAAATGTAGGGAGAAGTAAAGAAAACTTGAGAGATTACCTCAAGAGGAAGCAGGAGAATGCCGGAGCCGAGGTAACCTCCCCGGTTAAGCCGAGGACGCCATTCTCGATGGAATTGGACAAATTCGTCGCGCCGAAAAGATTCAGTATGCCGAGGTTCCAGATATATGATAGTAAGTCAGACCCTAACTTCCATGTTGGATTATTTTTGAATTCAATGGCATTATACAGTGGGAACGAGCCGTTGCTCTGCAAAGTGTTCCCTCCATCCTTCGGGGAGATTGCATCAGATTGGTTCCACAAACTACCCAAGGGGAGCGTGAAGAGCTGGGAAGGCCTGGCCGAGATGTTTGTGGCCAGGTTCATAACAAACAAACTGCAGCCATTGAGGGTGGATGCACTGATGGCCTTAAAAATTGGCAAAGATGAAAGCCTTAGGGCCTATGCAAAAAGGTACTATGAGGTGTTCAATCGAATACCTGAATGCAACCAGGAGGTGGCGGTCGTGTCTTTCAAGAACGGCCTGAAGGATGATCCTTTGCGGAAGTCTTTGGCAAAAACCCTGCCAAAGAGCATGGAAGAGCTCATGGCGAGAATCGAGAAGTATGCCAGAGCCGAGGAAGATATGTCGGGGAATAAGGAGACGAAGCCAGAAAAAGGCAACGGCTCGCCGAAGCGAGGCCGAGGTAACAATGGACCCAACAAACAAGAGACAGAGTTGAGAGCAAAACAGGCAGTAACGACGGTGTTCCGAATTCCAGTCCACAAAGTCCTTGATCAAATTCGAAATCAGCCCTACTTCAGGGCGCCAGCAAGGGCACCAGGAGAATTTATGGGAAGAAACCTTGGAAGGCGTTGTGCTTACCACAATGAGGAGGGGCACCCAACTCAGGGTTGCAGAGCCCTTACAGCACACTTAGAAGATTTGGTGAGGCAAGGCCATCTGAGGGACCTTGTGGATGAGGCCAAAACAAGGGAAGAACAGGCACGATTGCCTCAAGCACCAGTAGCCCCGCCTCCTCCAGCGCAGCAACCACAGGCAGGTGGACCTCGGGTGGTTAATGTGATCCACTCAAAGGTGAATGAAAATGACATACGGGGGGAGACACAGAGGGTAAAACACCTGCAGCAGGTCAACTAGGTCGGACTAAAAAGACCTCGGCTTGAAGAATGCCAAGGACAGATGATAGCCTTCACAGAAGCCGACCTAGATATGGTTCAGCACCCGCACGATGATGCCTTGGTAGTATCCCTCCAGGTTGGGGAGTGCCAGGTGAAACGCATCCTGATTGATCAAGGCAGCTCCTGTGACATCATGTACGTCAGATGTTACAAGGAGTTAGGCCTTCACCCTGATGACCTGGAGCAGTCGAACGGCCCGATGGTCGGCTTCAATGGAACGCCGACATGGCCATTAGGCACAACAAGCTTGGAGGTACAGGCTGGCACGAAGAAGATCAAGACAGAATTCATTGTGATTGATACGCCCTAGCCTTACAACATCATCTTGGGGAGGCCGTGGTTACATGCAATTGGGGCAGTTCCCTCAACATTGCATCAACTGCTGCGGTTCCCAACAGAACATGGGATTGAGGAAGTCAAGGGAGATCAGTTGCAGGCGAAAAATTGCTCCATGGCAGCAATGAAATTAACCTGCAGCATTCGGGAACCAGAGGAAGCAGAAGTTGAAAAAGAGGACATGAAGGTCCTAGATGATGTCGGCAAGGAACCGACCGAGAAAAGTGAAGAAGCACTGAAGAAAATCCTCGTCCAGGAAGACGATGAAGAACGCTTCTTTCTTCTCGGCACAGGGTTAGCCGAAGAAGAGGAAAGGGAGCTGGAAGCCTTTCTGAGGAAAAATATTGAGGTGTTCGCCTGGACACCTTATGAAATGCCTGGCATTGACCCCGAGGTCATATGTCACAGACTTAACGTTGACAGGTTGGCCAAACCCGTGATACAACGAGCCAGAAGACCGACGTTGATGCACGTCGAAGCAGTGGAGGAGGAAGTAGACAGACTTCTAGAGGCCAGGGCCATCAAAGAAGCCAATTATCCGACATGGTTATCAAACACCGTGGTAGTAAAGAAGAAGAATGGCAAGTAGAGGGTCTGCGTAGATTTTACAAATTTGAACAAAGCTTGTCCCAAAGACAGCTTCCCTCTGCCAAAGATCGACCAGTTGGTGGACGCCACATCTGGACATGGAAGGATGAGCTTCTTGGACGCATATAGGGGGTATCACCAGATAGCCATGTACCCCCCGGATGAGGAGAAGACAGCGTTTATCACTCCCAAAGGTCTGTATTGTTACAGAGTCATGCCTTTTGGGTTGAAGAACGCAGGAGCAACTTACCAAAGGCTGGTAACCAAGATGTTCAAACGCTTGATTGGCCGAACAGTAAAAGTCTACATTGATGACATGGTCGTGAAGACCAAGGAACCAAAGGATCATCTTGCTGACCTAAAAGAGGTCTTTGACATACTCAAAACATATCGGCTCCGACTAAACGCATCGAAATGCGCGTTTGGAGTCGGATCCGGTAAGTTCTTGAGATACCTGGTAACTAGAAGGGGCATTGAAGCCAGCCCAGATCAGATCAAGGCCATTCTGGAATTACAGAGTCTGACATCGGCAAAACAGGTTCAAATGCTTACTGGAAGGGCCGCAGCCCTAAACAAGTTCATAAGCCGAAGTTCGGACAAATGTAAACCTTTTTTCAATCTGGTGAAAAAGGCCACGGATTTTCTATGGACAGAGGAATGTGAGGCCGCTTTGGTCGACCTGAAGAAATACCTTACCTCGGCTCCAGTCCTCTCAACACCTCAACCTGGGGAAGAACTGTTTTTATACTTAGGTTTGAGCACGCAGAAGTCTTTGTGATAATCCGAGAAGAAAAGGGAGAGCAGAAGGCTGTTTACTATGTAAGTAAAACCTTGGCCGATGCAGAAACAAGGTATTTACCACTGGAGAAATTGATGCTGGCCTTGGTAATGGCCTCAAAGAAGCTAAACCATTATTTTCAGGCTCACAAGATAGTGGTTCTAACAGAGCACCCACTCAAATCCTTGTTGCAACAAAGAGACTTAACTGGAAGAATAGCAAGATAAGCCGTAGTTTTGGGCCAATATGACCTGGAGTTCAGGCCGAGAACAGCAATTAAGGGCCAAGTCTTGGCTGACTTCGTGGCCGATTTCTCACCAGAATACATCGAACATCGGGCTCCGCTGAGCCGAGATGAACGATGTCCAAACAATGAAGGAGAAGCCCAGCCAAAGGCTAAAGAACCAAGGAAGGAAAAACTCAGACCCTGCAGCATTTACATCAGCGACTCCTTTCAACTTTTTGTTGATGGGAGCTCAAACCGGCAGGGGGCAGGGGTAGGAGTAGTGTTAATTTCCCCCGATGGAGAGATATTGGAGCAGTCCATTCGACTGGGGTTCAAAGCCTCGAACAATGAGGCGGAATATGAAGTATTGATTCTTTGGGATCAAGTCGGCGAGCAGAGGCAGATGAGGTAATCGTTTTTTGTGACTCACAACTTATAGTGAATCAAACTACAGGAGAGTTTGCTGCCCGAGATGAAAGGATGTCGGCATACGCAAAAGAAGTCATCAGGCTGGCAGACATGTTTCAAAACTGCAGACTTCTTCAGGTTAGCCGAGACGATAACAACCACGCCGACGCATTGGCTAATTTAGCAAGCTCAATGAAAACCGGAAAGACGAGGACAATAATGATCGATTACCTATCAGACCTGAGCATAGAGCCACCGAACACAATGCAAGAGGCATTATGTGTGGACATGGGACCAAGCTGAATGGATGCAATTATTGCATTCCTAAAAGAGGAAAAGCTATCAGAAGATCGAAAGGAAGCACACAAAGTCAGATTGAAGTCGGCAAGATTCAGTCTGACAGCAGAAGGACATCTCTACAGAAGATCCTTCACTGGACCTCTTTTAAGGTGTGTACACCCTCTTCAGGTCGAAGACTTTTTATATGAAATTCATGAAGGAGTTTGTGGAAGCCACGCAGGGGGCAGATCGTTAGCTCACAGGGCCATTACCCAGGGGTATTGGTGGCCCTATATGCAAAAAGATGCAGAAGCCTATGTGAAGAAGTGCGAACAATGCCAGAGGTTTGCAGATTGATACATCACCATTCTTGACTGAACCCGATTTCCAGCCTTTGGCCATTTGCCCAATGGGGCATGGATCTCGTTGAACAATTGCCCCAAGTAACTGGGCAGCGGAAGTACCTACTGGTAGCAATAGACTACTTCACAAAATGGATAGAAGCAGAGCCTCTTGCCAAAATCCGAGATGTGGATGTGAAGAACTTCATCTGGAAAAACATCATCACCAGATTTGGGATTCCAAGAGCAATCGTTGCCGACAATGAACACGCTTTGACAAAGAACTCATCAAGAATTTTTGCGCAAAGTTCAAGATAAAGAATTACTTTTCAACACCAAGCTTTCCCCAAAGTAATGGGCAAGCCGAAGCATCCAACAAAGTAATTGTAGACACCCCATTTTTGACCGACCTTAAGACTCAGACGTCACTGATTAAGCACTCGGTGATGTTGCATATTGCGCTAGTTCAGTAGTCTCAGAGTCGCGGCCGTGCGCCCTGCCTCCGGACTTTCGAACCTTCTTCGTGCCTTGTCTCGGTTTGCGAACCAGACTCGATTTTCTCTGTTTTCTTTCCTGAGGGGAGGGAGTGGTCCCATAGACTATCTCTCAGTGGCCGTGGGCTACTTTTCGTGGCCGTAGGCCATTTTGCCCATTTCGGAGCCCAATTCCCGGTTTTCGGGACCGTCAGGCCATGTGCCTCGGTTCGGGACCACCCAACCATCTCCGATTTCTCCGATTTTTGGCAGGTACCTCTGTTTTATCATTCCGAGGGACACTGGGGTCTCAAATACCCACTTCGTGGCCGAACGCCACTTTCGGTGCCTGCGGCCCATTTTCGGGACCCCGAACCGCGCGGTTTTGGTCCCCAAGCATTCATTTTGCATCGATGTCTGTTCATTTTTGGCAGGCACCTCTGTTTTATCATTCTGAGGGACACTGGGGTTTCAAATACCCACTTCATGGCCGAACGCCACTTTCGGTGCCTGCGGCGGTTTTGGTCCCCAAGCATTCATTTTGCATCGATGTCTGTTCATTTTTGGCAGGCACCTCTGTTTTATCATTCTGAGGGACACTGGGGTTTCAAATACCCACTTCATGGCCGAACGCCACTTTCGGTGCCTGCAGCCCATTTTCGGGACCCCGCGCGGTTTTGGCCCTGAGCATTCGTTTTGCATTAGTTTTTGTTCAATTTTGGCAGGTGCCTCTGTTTTAGCACCAGGAAGATCACTGGAGGGTGGGAGGCCAGCAATTGTCTCAGCAAGTGTATGGAGGATTAGAGAGTTGCTTTTTAGATATTTTTGTTGCTTTTTAGATATTTTGTTGCTTTTTGGATATTTTTGGTGCATTTTTGCTCTATAAAGGGGAGGTTTTGCTTCATCATTTTAAAAGGGTTGGATAATTGTTAGGCATTTTTGAGAGATAGATACACTCTCCATTTTCCATAGCTCCAAAGTCTTTTTCTTCAAGTTTGGTGCCATTTCTTCATCACCATCAAGCATCCCCATAACCACTCCATTTCCAGCAGCAAGGAGAGGTTTTTAGAGGCTTAGAAGCAACATTTCTCAAGCCAAGAAGTAGAAAAGAGAAGGTCTACAAGGGTAAGTCTCCATTTCCCTCTTTTGTAGCATTTTCTTGCTCCATTTCTTAAGCCCATTTTCTTATTGTTTTGAGCTCCGACCTTCACTGAGATTAGGTCTTTTTTGAGCTTATATTCATGTTTGATTAAGGGCTCAACCCCATTTGGTGTCTCCATGATACACTTGTTTCAATATCACTCTTTATGCCATTATTTTGCATGCTTTGTTTGGCTTTTGAGTGATCTGATTTCGAGCATACCATAAACTGTAAGTAGGCCTATTTTGAGCCCCTATTCAACATTGAAGAAGGGCTCCATCATGTTTGGTGGCTCTAGCATGTACTTCCTTTGAAATTCTTCAATTTTACCGTAAAATTGCATGAGTTAATTAGCCTATTTGTGATCTGATTTGGAGTATGAAACCTACTGATATTGTGCTCATTTTGAGCCCTTCTTCAACATTGAATAAGGTCTCAACCATGTTTTCCTCCTCTATCATACACTTGCTTTGAATCCATGTTCTATGCCTATCTTGCATGCTTTGTTAGACTATTTTGGCTTCTGTTTTTGGCCTTCATCAGGCCTTGAAGGAGTCTTATTTTGGTCCATACATCATGCTTTGTGAAGGGTCTTAAGCCATTTGGTAATTGGTTTTAGTACTTGCTTTGAAATTCTTCAAATTTACCGTAAAATTGCATGTTTGTTTAGGCCATTCTAGCTTCTGTTTCTGGCCTTCATCAGGCTTGTGAAGTGTCTTATTTTGGTCTATTCTTAAAGTTTTATTAAGGGTCTTAAGTTTTTTGGTCATTGCTTATGATACCTCTCTTTATAAACCTCTTTTGACCCTTATTTTGCATGCTATGTATTGTATATCTACACACTGAATTTGGGGATCTCATCTTCTGTAAAAATGCATATTTTTAGTCCCTCTCTAATGTTGTAGAACTGATTTTTTGGGTTTGAGCATTGTAGATATCACTTGCTTTGTAAATCCTCTCTTTTTCCGTATTTTTGCAAGCTATTGTTGTCATATCTATGCTTACAATTTGGCCATGTTTTGTACTGGAAAGATGCTATTTTTGCGGCTGCCTTGCTACTGTTTTTGCTTTCATGTCTCAATTTTGCATGTATAGCATAGCTGTAGGCCATTTCGGGGGCTAAATATCACATTTCGGGAACATTCTGGGCGTCGGGTGCATTTTTATCATCATTTTGAGGCTGTTTTCCCTTCATTTAGTTTCTGGAATTTAGTTTGCATGCTTGCATATCATTTCCATGCCATTTTGTGCCTTTTTGTCATTGCCTCGGTTTGCGTGCCCGTGGGCACGCACTTCGAGGCGCTCCGTTTTCATTCATCGGCATCCCATGTGAGTGCGGCTGAGGCCCTCTCATGTTGGTATAAGCCCAATTTGCATTTCGCATGTCATTCCGCATCGCCTCGGTTTGCGTGCCCGTGTGCACGCATTTCGAGGCAGCTCTTTTTTATCCGACGGCAGCTTATGTGAGTGCGGCTGAGGCTCTCTCATGTTAGTGTAAGCCCAATTTGCATTTTACATCTCATTTCCATGTCATTTCATGCCTTAGTGCATTTTCTCGGTTTGCGTGCCTGTGTGTACGCATTTCGAGGCATCTCCTTTTATCATTATGGCAGCCTATGTGAGTGCGGCCGAGGCTCTCTCATGTTGGCGTAAGCCCATCACTGCATTCCATATGCTATTTTATGCATTCCTCGGTTTGCGTGTCCGCGGGCACGCATTTCGAGGCAGCTTTATTTTTACCCGACGGCCTCCTACGTGAGGGAGCTGAGGCTCTCCCAAGTCGGCGTAAGCCCATCACTGCATTCCGTATACCATTTCATTCCATTTCATCATCGCCTCGGTTTGCGTGCCCGTGTGCACGTATTTCGAGGCACTTCGGTTTTATCCGATTTTCATTTTATCATCGCCTCGGTTTACGTACCCGTGTGCACGTATTTTGAGGCACTTCGATTTTATCCGATTTGCACTTCACATCATCGCCTCAGTTTGCGTGCCCGTGTGCATGCATTTCGAGGCACACTCTGTTTTATCTGATTTGCATTCCGTATGCCATTTCCTCGGATTGCGTGCCTGTGGGCACGCATTTCGAGGCATTTCTTTTTAGTCTCATTGTACATCATATTTCATGTCATCTCATGCTTGTATGCCATTTTCTTGGTTTGCGTGCCCGTGGGCACGCATTTCGAGACATTCTCACTTTCATAGCATTGTGCACACCAGGCTGTATCTTAGTTGCATTTCATGCATATCATGCATATTGCGTCGTGTTCGGGATAGGCGTTAGCGAACACGGAAACGAGGCACGCTTTCGTACTCCGGAACGAGCGGTCTCAATTCCCAAGTCACCGACACTCCGAATTATCCATGATGGAGTTAGGTTTTGTTATAGCATTCATCTGCATTCATCCTATATTGAGTTGTGCAATCCGATTCCTCGGCCATCATGCATCGATATGCGTGATTGGTGGCACGAGGATCGAGGCATGCATATATTTGTGAAATACACTGCTTTGCTCTTTTCCTGCTCTCTGTTGCAGCAAAATCAAGGATCAGCAACTTTTCGGAATCCGGCACGAATTTCGAGAAAAGTGCAAACAGAGGCTAATTGGGGCATCCCAGTGGATTTTCGCCCGGCGACCAAAGATACATCATTCATCGAAGCAAAATACCTTGACTTACATGCCGCCACCGCTTTCTTAGTTAATTTGTTAAGTAATTAGGAATTTGTACTTTATCTGTATATTTCATTCTGTATATTCTTTTATTTCGGGTCTGTATTATTTATTCGGACCCTCTGCGCGAGGGCATAAATGTAATAAGTGTGGGTGAGTGTGATGTATGTCTTCCAACCCCACGTCTTTCTCCCTTTTATTTACCTGCTTACGATGGTTAGATATAGGGCATATTTCAATTAGCATACAGTATGACAGCATGTTTGCATCATTCATCTGTTTTGCACGCACCGGGCTCGGCGCATCATACAAACTGCATTTGTATTTCAATTCCGAATTGAATACATGTTAACTGTTGCATCTCATATGCCATATTTAGAATAGCCGAGCCTGCTATAGTTTGCATCTTTGCATGTGTTGCATTAGGCAATTCTGTATACTTAGGTCCATGCATGGATTTCTAATGAGTTTCTGTTTTGGCTAGGAGTACTCGGTGAGTTTTATGCTTTAGCATCCTTGCATGCGTGTGAGTGTTGCCATGATAGCATGCTTGCCATGAGGCTATGTGCTTATGTGATATAACTGCCTTGAATGCCTGTGGGTGGAGGTTGAGTTATCTAAATTGGAATAATTCACCAAATGCTTGTTTTAAGCCCACTAGATAGTGGCAAAATCATGTTTTCTAAGCCCACCTGAGGGTGGCAAATCCGCGTCTTAGCCTACTTGCGGGTAGCACCATCAAACCATTTTCAAACAAACAAACATGAGATGTTTTGTTCCAATTCAGACGGCCCAGTCTATACTTGTTTGCTGCAAGTATCACATAGTAACCTAGGCTAATAATCGGAATAAGAACGCACAAAGTTTTCAAAAACAGACATCATGGTTAGTAGAGGCCGGTCTTTGACCGGGCGAGAGGGGGTGCTCACGATGTGACCTTCCCTAATCGTACCCAAGTTCCCGAACCAACTTTGGTAATGACGGACACGTGGCCTTTCGGCACCGAGTCAGGGTTTCCTAAATTTCCCATTTTAAAATATTTAGGTGGCGACTCATTCCGCAAAGCGTCCATGTTTGGCACTTCTTTCAAAAAAATCTGTTTTCCTTCAAAACGATTTGCCGGATTTGGACTCTTTGGTTCAAGATTGAGAACCGCAACAAAATCGAGTCCGAACTGTAGCGAGGTCCCTCGCGGGCGTGTTACAGTAATCCTGGATGGGATAAAGAAGAGGCTGCAGGCAGCAAAAGGAAAGTGGGTAGACGAATTGCCCAACGTGCTCTGGGCATATCGTACTACGCCGAGAAGATCGACAGGGGAATCCCCCTTTGCCATGGCTTATGGCACAGAAGCAGTCATTCCATTGGAGATCGGCATCCCAGGGATCAGAACACAGGGAGTTGAGAACGGGTCTAATGATGTGCTCTTAGCCCGAGATCTGGATCTACTAGAAGAAAGAAGAGAGAAAGCTGCAATCCAGCTTGCGGCATACCAGCAACAGCTTGCCAAAGCTTACAACAAGAAGGTCAATCCAAGGGATTTTCAAGTCAATGACCTAGTCTTGAGAAAAGTTGTCGGCAATAAGAAGGATCCCAGAGAGGGCAAGCTTGGCCCAAACTGGGAAGGACCCTACAGAATTACTTCGGTGTTAGGAAATGGGGCTTATCGGCTAGAAGATAATGAAGGCAAGGCATTGCCTAGACCATGGAACACTTGTAATTTAAAGTTTTTCTATCATTAGATGCCTGTTTGATTTTTTTGCCGATATGATCAATAAAATCTTAGCAGAATTTTCAACAACTTATGAAACTATGCACAATGATTGTTTTTTGAATAATGAGAACCCAAGTGGAACTTAGGTTCACATTGGGGGCAGAGAGAAGACAGTAAAATCGTAGTTAAGCCGAGATTATGTTTAACTGTAGTTAATCCGAGATAATGCTTAACCAAAGCTAAACAGAGATTATACTTAACCGAAGTTAAGCCGAGATAAATTCCTTATCTTTACTTGTTGAAATTTGTAGCAATTTACAAGTTAAAGTTAAGCTAAGATAAATTCCTTATCTTTACTTGTTGAAATTTGTAGCAATTTACAAGTTAAAGTTAAGCTGAGATAAATTCCTTATCTTTACTTGTTGAAATTTGTAGCAATTTACAAGTTAAAGTTAAGCCGAGATAAATTCCTTATCTTCACTTGTTGAAATTTGTAGCAATTTACAAAATGAAGTGAAATTAAGTTTATTGATTCAGTCCCTTGTTAAAACTTGAGAAAAGTTTGTTAGTTTAAATTGTATATGCTTTATACTTGTTGAAGTATATGGAAAATTTACAGGTGAAGTCCTAGCCGAGATAAACCTGCAGATAATCATACCCGAGGTATGTAACCCCGAGGAGACTATGCGAAGGAAGAATTATATGAGTCATGCAAAATATCCTAAGTATACAGAAGCAATGAAGAATTAAAGACTGAAGCATTCAGATGAAAGCAGTTGCAGTAAATAAAGGTACCATGGCCTAGCAAAAGTAAATCGTTCACAGGAAACAAAGAAAGGCACATCGGCCATAAAGAAGAAGCTTACATTGTTCAGGGAACATCAAAAAGTACAAAAGAAAGAAAAAAGAGCAAAAAACATTCAGACATCTTCAGGGTTAGCAGACGGTTGAGCTAAGACCTCGGAGGACTCTAGGAGAACCACCTCGATATCTTTTTCTCCCACAACCTCTGCATCTTTCTCCAAAGGAACCTCGGTAACTCCTTCTACAAGAACTTCGGCTTCTTTATCTGCCACAATCTCAACGTCGATCTCAGCAAGTGTCTTACTAAGACTTCTTTCAGCCAGAAGGAGGTCGGATGATAGATGCCCTGGCTTAGGCCCCTTGGACACTTCCTCAGTCTCATCATCTTGGGTTAAGTCCATGACTTGATCACCCTGAGGTAGGGACTTGGTCCCATTAGCATCCTTGGCCTTCCTTACCAGAGCACTAGCGTCCTTGTCCTCAATCTCGGCTTCAGATTCGGATTCAGTTTCTTCCTCAGCTTGACTTGGAGGAGGAGGAGGAGGAGGAAAGGGAAGAGGAATTGCCTCAGCCTTGCACCAGGACGAGTCAGTAGGAAGATCAAGCTTCTTCACCAGGGACATCCAACCTAGGGAAAATCCCCTATTGCATGCCTGCCTGACTTGAAGTTTGTAATCTTCAGTGACATCGGCTACACCCTGGGCGTAAGCCTTTTCGTCAGCTTCCTTGATTTCGGCTTCTTTTGTAGCCAAGGCATCCTGAAGTTCCTTCTCGGCTTGGGCCGCTTTTTCCTCGGCTTCCTTCTTTTGCGACTCAGCAACCGTTTTTATTGCCTCGGCCGATTCAGCCTTTTCTAAAGCTAAGGACTGGGCTTTTGTGGCAGCCTCAGCCTGGTCTTCAAGCTTCTTCATTTTTGCCAAAAAAGTTTTATTCTCTTTTTTTAGGGCAGCCACCTCCCTCCTCGCATCGGTTAATTTCTCCCTCGTCTCAAAAGCTTGCATGGAGAAAGAGTGGGCGTGTTGAATGGCCTAAAAGTTCACAAAGGTAGAGGTTATTACAAAATATTACAAGACTTTACAAGTATGAAAAAAGTGGCAGAAAGAAAAGTTATCAAATTCAAGAACTTACTTGCACAGAGCGCTGCAGCATAAGGGCGTAGTTCTCATATTCACTCATCTTGGCATTGCGCTCAAGATCGCCTTCAAGAAGAACTGCAGTACTGAGCGCCACGCCAATGTTAACGTCGGCGGCGCTCTCATTGGCATAGATAGGCCTGTTCTCAAGGGTAATCTGAGGCGCCCAAGGAACTTTTGGGACTTTGGATCCCGAGGTCGTCCCAGAGGATGACTTCTATTTCTTCGATGGAGTGGACCCTGATAGCTGGGCTTCAGCGGGTCTTTTGGCAGGTGCAGAGGAGGGCTTCTTGTTCTCGGCCAATTCGGAGATAGGCATGGCATCTTCAGCCTCAGCGTCAGCCTCAGTCGCCTTGGCCTTTGGCTTGGCCTTCTTGGTTCTTTTTGGTTTTGGCAGAGGCACTGTTTGGGATGGTATAGCATCGACGTCGGCTGGAAGGTCGGCGAGGAGATCTTGAACAACGGGCTTTGGGCGAACCATTTCGGCAGTTTTTACAATACGTCGCCGACGTTTTCTTTCTGTTACTGGGATCAAGTATGGGGCAGAAGTTGATGGTAGATCGGCTGAATCGGAGGTTGACCCTTGATCAGCCCGAGATGATGATGCAGTTAGCAGAGTGGTAGCAGAAGGAGGAGATGAGCTTTTCTTCTTCCTCTTGGGAACGTCGGGAAGAGTTGATCTGTATGTTGAGATGAAATTCAGCACCAATGGAGCTTTGCGCTTCTGGATTGGGAGGTCCAGGAGCTTCTTCAGGCCTTTCCCAGGAAAATAGGACTGGCGAAAGTCCTTGGGAGGCTTGCGAACGTCTGCAAAACAGAACATAACATCAGAAACAGATAAATTTTTTTGGAAAACTTAAAGAAAGCAACAGCTAAACAATTGACACTGGGCTCTTACCCTTGCCCTCCTTGACCGTTCGAGGAAGAGGGAAGAGATAGACTTCTTCTTCTGGGCCAAATTCCCAATTTCCAAAAGCAATGAGATAATCATCTCCAGCCCCTTTGTTGGAGTTTGGGAGGTCGGCTACGATCTTATATTCAGTAGACCTCGGCTTAAGGTAATAAACATAACCTTTTTCCTTCAGGTTGAGGGCGCACATGGTGTAACAATATTGGATGTCGGCAAGAGTGATCCTGACACTCTCCTGCCGAGCTAAGGCTATTATACCATTGAGCATTCTATAGGCATTGATGGTGAGTTGCATAGGGTTCAGGGTATAGTAATGAAGGACCTCGCGAAAAAGGGGATCTAGAGGGAACCGAAACCCACATTCGACAAAGGCTACAACAGGAAAAGGCATCTTATCATCCTCGGGCATAATAGAGTCACCCTCTCCAGCCAGTCTTAGATGGACGTCCTCTGGGATGGAGAACTCTTGCCGAAAAAATTCTAGTTTGGTTGGGGTGTTAACCCTATTTCTCCACATATCCATGGTTTTGGTATACAAGCACTTGACTACAGAAACAGGGTACTCCTAAAGGGTTCTTGGGACCTCGGCTTAAACCTAGGTGTATATTGGTAAAGATGGTTTCATTTTTTCCTAAAAATTGAAGGTTCTATAAGCAAATCCCAAACCTAAGAGCTACGAAGATAGAGATCGAAGGCACAGATCTGGAAAAGATACAACAAAGCAGAAAACAAAAAGGAGTCTCAGATTCAAGAACACAAAGGGTGAAAGACCAAGAATAGAGGAGAAACAGTGCAAATGTTCATATGTAAAATCAAGAAATAAAGACGCATTCAGGTGAATGATTCGCAAATTAAATACTGGAGCAGAATAATAATGGCAAGAAATTTCAGGGATAATCAAGAACTGGAGAAGAAAAGCCAGTTGCTTACCAGAAAATGTGAAGCCGGAATGAGCTTCGCCGAGGTCAAACGACGGAGGCAACAGTGGCGAAAGCTTCGCAGAAATAGTAGATGGAGATGGTTGCAGAGCTCAGAGCTTGGGGCAATGGCAGATTCGAAGAAGAGAAAGCTTTAGAGAGAGAAAATGTAAAGTATTCAAACGCAAAAGTGAAGAGAAAGAGAGAGGCAAACGTTTTTGTCCAAAAACATGAAACGGCGGCAAAACAAAAGCAATTATTGCGCTTGGGTTAACGTGACGCGCCGCAAGCGAAGAAAAAGACGCCAACAGCGCGCCGCCAAAGACGGACCAATAAGGGAAAAACGCGTCAGTGGAACGGTTAAAAAATGGTGCATGACAGCTCATGCACTTGGGATAGTTCGTGTGAGTTCTTGTTCCTGAAAAGAAGACATATCGGCCTGAAGTGAATGACATTGGCTAGAAAGTTTCTAAGCCGACGTACGAGACAAGTTCAAATGTAGGTTCCATCATCTCAGAATGCCGAGGTAATAGAACCTAGGGGGCAGTTGTGGGGATGTATTTTCTAAGTACCAACACGTGGCCGAGGTGGCACCGAAGTGTCAGCCGAGGTGCCACGTGTCGTGGTAGTTACGCCGAGGTTATCTCGAAGTTGCCGAGGTTATCTGCGAGAATACAGGAGTCCAAGGTTACCTCCGAAGATATCGGAATCCGAGATGATCAGATAAGGGGCAAGAGTCATAGAATGAAGAAAGACTTCAAGATGGATAAGGATAGTATTCTTAGGGAGTCTATCCTTATCTCTTGTAGAGTCCAGAGTAAGTACTGAATGAAAGTCCATAGAAGTGAGGCTTCTAGTGGGACTAGGATAGAGAAAGAATATAAAAGAAGGGCACCCCCGGCGGGTCTAAGGTACGCAATTTGTAGTCTTGAGCAGTAATTTAAGCACTTGTATTATCTTTGAGAGATACTGACTTGATCGTCGGAGTGCCCCCGGGTGGAAGAACCACCGCCGAAGTCTTTTCTTTCTGTGCAGATTACAGGGTGCCATCTATTCTGCCTATATTCTACAGCTGGATTACTGGAGGGCAGTGTGATCGGAAATTCACTCACACATGTATATATATTGTAATAATTTGAAAACACCTTGTTCTCATTAATCAATTTAAACAATGTACATGTTGGCGACCATTTTAATTCACAACTTGTAATTTGGAGACTTAATTAAAAAAATTAAAATAATAAGAACTAATATGCAACAAATTACATAAGCCTATTTATCAATTAATTGATTGGATCAATTTATGCCTTGGGTCATAATAAAAAAATTACACTACCTCAAAAAAGAAAAAAAAAAATTACACATTTTTGGGAGACAAAAAATGATAACAAGATGGTCTGACTAAGGCTTCTACAATAGATATACACACTCAAGTTGAATTACACTATCTGTTTTTTTTTGGGTTTGCTAAAGTTGGGGGATAAATCTTTTCCTTTTTTTTTTTTTTTTGTTGAGAAACTAAAAACATATATATTACATCAAGATTTGGTTTACAACGTTAGCCAACTTGTGAGCTGACTTGATTATAGAACGATCTACTTTGAAATGGCAACAAAACTAAAAAACCCTAGAGTTAATATCCAAGATGGTAGTCATGGTTCTCCAATTCAGAAGCACACTTGCCCTTCAAGATATCAACCCAAACCAAAACTTGGGAATCTATAACGTTGTGTTTAATTGAGAGAGTTCAGAAAAGATTTGAAATGAAAAAGAAAAAAATTAGATAAAATATGAATAAAATATATCTATATTTCATCAGTTTTACACACATTTTCCCTTTCTATTTATAAATTTCTCCTCAAATCTCTCAACCAAACACAAAAATAAAAATACATGCAATATTATGATGCGTCCAAGCATGCACGAGCTTTCGCAACCAGATGAGAAGGAAGTCAAGACTACATGCCCTCAACTCAATCTTCCCTCGCATTCATCAAAGCACACCGACGCTATACTAGCTCTACACCCTTCTGCTCTTCATGATCCATCAATGACCAAAGTCCACACCTGAAATTGAGCATTAGTAGTAAGAGAATTCACCAACACACAATTATAGCAATTCATATCATCAGGTAATAAATCAGAGCTACAAATATCCAGATTTCGGGAATGAATTTTGGACAAATCAACAAACGGTTTGCATGACTTCAATAGCCTCTGTTTTAGGTAGTTTCGTATTGAAAAAAACCAAACTATTGCACTGCCTACAAATCAACCAAAGCAAAGCAATGGATTGAACAATGATATCCTCATACTCACCGATTCCAACCACTTGCTAAAAGCAGACACCAAACCCAACTGGTTAAACACAGGCGAAGTCCAATCCTAAGGAAGAAACTGTGAGAAATGGTTTTGGAAAATATGATTTTCCCTTAACTTTGGTCTATTTTTTAGGTAGGACCCATACGCCAAAGTTGGCTGGTCTAAATGGTAATGCGTTCTATGCCGCGTTGTGATTCACGTGGTATATTTGGTTGCTCAAAACCATTATCGGGTAAAAGGAAAATTAAAACCAAAGTGAACTTCATGGAAATGTAGTTTTTGGTGGAAATTCCTTAAGGTTTGAATAAGAACTTGTCCCAAATTGGTTTAGTTGGAAGAATTTTGTGGGTTTATAAGGCATGGGTTTGTAACTTGAGGAGGGCCCCAAGGGACACCTCAAGTTTGTAGAAGAGAGAGGTTATGGGCAAATTGGGCTAGACCCATTAGACCCAAAAATAAACACATGCGCACGCACCGCGATCGGGCAGGCTGGGCCAAGGCTTGAGTGCGTGGTGTGAAGTTGGGTTGGGTTTGTCCAGCCCAATACTTATCTTTTTAGGCCAAAAACATTTGAATTTTATTCTTCTAAAATTAAACTCTAATTTTTTAGAATTTGAATTTCAGAAATTAAATTCAAAAAAAATTCAATTGGAATTCTGTACAGGTTTATATCTCTCTGAATTCAAATTTGAACCCAAATAGTTCCATATCTATTCAAATTCAAATCCAACAGGTTCAGTACCTGTTCAAACAGGTATGCTACCTGTTTAATTCAAACTGAAAGGGTACCATTGCATCTATAAATAGGCAGGTCTCTCATTTGATTCTGACACACTAAATTTTCATCCCTAATTCTGTCAATACTCTCTGCATTTTGCTGCATACAATTTTCTGTGAGAAAGAGTGCAAACACAAAGTGTGTTCGTTGTGCAAACAATTTGTAGTGCTGCTATTGTTTGTTGTTGATCATTTTATCCTATGAGATAGACATCCACAATCTGAAAGTACCGTGGAGAGGACAAATCTGTCTTAAGGACATAGTGTTAAACACTGGATTTTATCAGAAAATTTGTTCAACAAATTAATTTGGTAAGTAATTAATTTATTTTTTTGTTTTATTATTTTTTCTGTTTCAGATTTTCATTTTGTTTTTGTAACAAAATAAAAATCTGTTTTATTTATTTATTTTATATTCTGGTTTGATTTTTGTAATCAAACAATCTCTCTCATTTCCTCTATTTTTTCTGTATTTCATTTGTTGTTAAGTACACAAACATAATTTATTTTTCAAATACAGTGAAGATTGTCCAACAATCTTAAGACAGATTATTTTTTGGTGCCTTCATTGTATTTATTTTTCTGTGCTTTCACAAAATGATATTCTGGTTGGAAAATACAAATAGTAGTAATATAGTGTTTGACAAATAGCAGTAATATACTATTTATTTTCTTTGACAACTAATAGCAATATGCTGGTGTCATTAACAATTGCAGAATATTAATTTGCGTTATAGAAAATTATTGTGGTATTTTATTTTTCTAGTTTTAGTAACAAGGAAAATAAAATTATTTTATGTTATAATTTATTTTCTAGTTTTAGTAATTAGAAAATTAATTTGTGTTTTGGTTTTTTCTGATTTTTGTAATCAAATATTATGGCTGTTGAAAGTAGTATTCCAAATTCGATCGTTACAACAACTCCAGTCCCTATCCAGAACCATGTTCAAGTTTCGATAAATCATGGAGAAAAACAAGAAAAAATTAATGGCACTGAGTTTATGTAATAACCCTCACCACTGATCATTAACACCCCTACTGATTACTGCTAAACTGAGACTGAATATGATTAGTAATCGAATTGATTGAAATACCGAACTGACTGATTGAATATACTAGTTTAAATGCATATCTATCTGTTGACTGTTAAACTTATCTGTCCATGTTTTATGTTTTGAACTGCGAATTGAAGGCCTTATCAACGGCCGAATCTGAAATCGATTGATGTTTTATGATCATTAGAATTTATGTGATTTTATTGGCATATTTATCTGAAATACGATTTGGTATGATTAAATTAGATTAAATATTGACAAATTACAAGAGTTTGCCTTATTTACAACTTTGCCACTTAGTGGACTTTTATGAGCCTTTTAGTTGATCTCTAATGCTAGCATTACAACACTTCATCAGCCCATTCTTCTTAGACTTAGCCGACTAGAGAGGGAGAGAGGGAGGAAAGAACTTGATTTCAACTAAATTGCTTGGAAACTTGGTAGAATTGAAGAGAGAATTGGCAAATTGAGCTTCTAGACTTGTAATTGAGAACCCAAGGTAGGAAATTCAACCTTTTATTGTTGTATTCAAGTTAGTTTTTGCATGTCTCATGCTAATTGATGAGTTGAGTCTAGATTTAGTACTAAATTGTTGAATTAAAGCTTAAGGCTTGCATGCATGTATGTATTTGGAAGTTTTGAGGTTTTAAGTCCATAATTCCTCACATGCATGTCCATCTTTTGATCATAATCCATGAATTCACCATGTTTTTGTAAGAATTGGCTCATTAGAACATGTATTTGAGGCTTGGAAGTTGTTTAAGTGCATGCATGTTCAATTGAAGTCTTGTTCATGAATTTGGTTTGAAATTGAGTTTAATTGAACTACCTTTGGGCTTTGATTTCTTAAATTGATCTTTGAAACATATAATGTTTTGGGTTTTGAAGTGTTTTCCAGAAAATTAGCCCAAGCGGATCGAAATCTATGCATTAAAACTTGGTTTTGAACTTGGAGTTCAAATCTGGAAATTCTAGATTTTTGACTCACGCTCGAAGGGAAGTTCGCCGGCGAAATTCGAGCTCCAAGATCTTGCACCTTTGCTTTTGCGATCGCTTGAGCATGGTATTAGACGCTCGAGCGGGACCTTGTGTCTAACGCTCGAGCAGCTATCGAGCGCCCATCGAGTGTGATTTTCACACAACCAGTATTTTTGCCATGTTTTGCATTCCGCTCAAGCGTGGAAAGTGACGCTCGAGCAGGGAACCTTTGTTTGCATTTCCGCTTGAGCGGGGAAACCCACGCTCGAGCAGGACCTCTGATTTTTTGAAATTCTGGAAATGTTTTCTGAATGCATCTTTGCATCCTCATCCCAACCTAAGCATTCTTAGGCCTAGTTTAAGGCATTTTAAGGAGGATATAGATGTAGAACCACACCGAGGCAAATTAGGGATTAAGTTATTATTTTCCCAACTGTGTAGCTTAGTGTGTGTTCAATCTGTAACTGTGTAGGGTTAGCACCTAAAGACGCGCTCTAGCCTAATTGTAGCCCAGAACTCTGTGAGTAACAATTGTGTAAAGATATGTTCAAATGTGACTATTTAAACTGTACTGTTTCTGAACTGATACTGTTTACTAATTGAATGTTTGTCTTCTATTCTCGAATCAGACAGGCATCCATAGCAACCATCGCTTACTATTATCGCCATCGTTACAGAGATCTCTGTCAGTTCCTATCTTGGAACTTTTGTTTACCGTTATGATGGCCATCATTGACTGTTCGGTCTTTTAAGACCTATTGTTCACTGTACTGCTATGCTAATGGATGTACCACATATGCCTATTATGACTGGATGACTGATATACTGAATCAATGAACTGTTTTCATTACTGTAAGGATATTCATTCTTAACCTCTTTACGCATTATGTTATTCACTGGGCTTTAACTCACTGTTTATATATATATATATAGGTGTTCAGGCACCAGACCGGAGCTAGGAGCGTGGGTTAGACTCCCCTTTTTGTCAAGCCAACCACTGTGCCTCACTGCGAGGTTCCGAGCCTGCCAAGCTATGGCTTTGGGGTGCTTTATTTCCCCCGTCTGTCTCTGTATCTGTTTTGTAATAACTATTTAGGCTGATACTGTACTGTTTAATAGGGTTTAAGTCCCTGTCCCGAATGAATGTAAATGTTGTACATACTGTTTTGCACTGATTGTACATATGTATAAAAAGTTCTTTTTGCATACAGACTGTCACAGCTCATTGGACATTGTTTAAATTACTGTTTTGGCTTCCGCCAAACAGACTCTATTTTATCGTTTCATCATAAGGGGCCTTGGTAATCACGGACATCGACCGGCCACGGTACTAAACCCATAGGGGCGGGTTTGGGTCGTGACAGTTTAAGAGATGGTAGTAGAAAATGTTGTTCTATCTTACAACTCTAAATTTGGCTAGGTTTCTCTGTAAAGAGGCTCCAGTACTTAAAGAGGATGAAAGTGATCGACAAGTTGTTACTGCTGTAGATACCTGAAAACATTCTGATTTTCTATGCAAAAACTATATCCTCAATGGCCTTGACAAAATGCTATATAATGTTTACAGCCCTCTGAAAACAGCAAAAGAATTGTGGAATTCTTTGAAGAAAAAATACAAGACAGAAGATGCTGGCACAAAGAAATTTGTTATCGGTAAATTTCTAGACTTCGTTATAGTAGACTCCCAAACGGTAATTTCTCAAGTTCAAAATTTCAATTAATTTTGCATGATACTCATTCTGAATGTATGTCTCTTAGCGAGTCTTTCTAAGTCGCTGCGTTAGTGGAAAAGTTACCACCAGCTTGGAAAGATTTCAAAAATTATTTAAAACATAAACTTAAGGAGATAACAATGGATGAATTGATTGTAAGACTAAAAATTGAGGACGATAACCAAAATCCTAAAAAGAGAAATGGTAAAAATCCCATTGAGTCCAAGGCTAATGTGGTTGAACAATTGCACAAACTACATAACAAAAAGAGGAAGTTTATTAGAGATGGTTCTAAACAAGGCAACAACAATAACAATAAAAAGTTCAAAGGTAAATGCTATAATTGTGGCAAGACCAGACATCGAACTTCTGATTGCCGCCGCCCTAAGAAGGATCACGGAAGTATAAGCAAGAAGACCACCAATCAAGCCAATGTGACAGAACTTGATTACATTTTTTATGGGGTAAATGACATTAACATCTCTGATGTAGTATTTGAGGCTACTTTGGTTGGAAATCCCAAGGAATGGTGGGTTGATACTAGGGCAACTCGTCACATTTGTGTCGACAAGAAGATGTTCACAACTTACAATGAAGCTGCAAACGGTGAACAACTTTTCATCGGAAATTCTTTTACTTCTACTGTGGCTGGACAAGGAAAAGTGATCTTGAAGATGACATCAGGGAAGGAACTTACCCTCAACAACGTACTGTATGTACCAAACATCCGAAAGAATTTAATTTCTGATTCTTTGTTGAGTAAAAATAGTTTTAGGCTTGTATTTGAGTCTGATAAATTTGTGTTAACAAAGAGTGGTATGTATGTTGGTAAGGAATACATGAGTGATGGTCTCTTCAAGTTGAATGTAATGACAGTTGTACCAAAACTTGTTATTAATAAGAATAACACATCTTTTGCTTATGTTCTTGAGTCGAATTTATGGCATGGTAGATTAGGACATACAAATTTTGATGTTTTGTGTAGATTAATTGATTTGGATTATATACCAAAGTTTGAAGTTGATCCTAATCACAAATGTGAGATTTGTGTAGAAGCGAAACTAACTAAGGCTCCATTTAAATCGGTTGAAAAAAAAACTCGAATCTCTAGAAGTAATTCATACAGATGTATATGATCTTTAATTTGTTCAAACTAGAGTAGGCAAAAAGTATTTCATAACAATTATTGATGATTGCACAAGATATTGTTATGTATACTTACTTAAAAGTAAAGATGAAGCCTTAGAAATGTTTAAACTCTACAAAACTGAAGTTGAAAATTAACTTGGTAAAACTATTAAAATGGTAAGAAATGATAGAGGTGGTGAATATGATACACCTTTAAATAAATTTTGTGCACAACATGGCATTATTCACCAAACAACAGCACCATATTCTCCACAGCAAAATAGAATTGCTGAAAGGAAGAATAGAACTCTTAAAGAAATGATGAATGCCATGTTACTAAGTTCAGGCTTACCGCAGAACTTGTGGGGGGAAACAATATTGTCGGCTAAATATGTTCTTAACAGAATACCCCACAAGAAAATCAACAGCACTTCTTATGAATTGTGAAAAAGTAGACAACCTTCCTACAAATACTTAAAAACGTAAGGGTGTTTGGCAAAGGTAAAAGTTCATGTTCCTTAAAAGACTAAGATATGACAAAAAACAGTGGATTATGTGTTTATTGATTATACTCAGAATAGTAGTACATATTGGTTTTTGACTTATGAATCAGAAATACCTGATTATAAATGTGAACACTATTATAGAGTCAAGAAATGCTGTGCTTTTTGAACATGTCTTTCCTTACAAGAAAGGACAGGAATTAAGTTCACAAAGTCAAGAGACTAATGACAATCAAACACAAGAGACTAGTAATGGTCTTAACCAACAGGATTTAACTGATGATGAGCCAAGACGAAGTAAGAGAGCTAGAACATCAAAATCCTTTGGTCCAGATTTTCTGACATGCCTGTCAGAAAATGAACCTCAAAACTTTAAGGAAGCAATGACAGGTCCTAAAGCACCTTTGTGGAAAGAGGCTGTTAATAATGAAATTGAATCCATTATGCAAAATCATACTTGGCAATTGGTGGATCTTTCACCTGGTTCTAAACCTCTTTGATATAAATGGATATTCAAGAGAAAAATGAAAGCAAATAGTTCAATAGACAAGTATAAAGCAAGACTTGTGGTAAAAAAGTTACAGACAAAAGGAAGGTCTGGACTATTTTGACACATATTTCCCTCTGACAAGAATAACATCTATCTACATACTTATTGCTATAGCAGCGTTGTATAATTTAGAAATACATCAAATGGATGTCAAAACAGCTTTCTTAAATGGTGATCTAAATGAAGAGATCTATATGGAGCAATCCTGAAGGGGTTGTAGTGCCAGGGCAAGAAAAGAAAGTTTGTCGACTTGTAAAATCTCTTTATGAATTAAAACAAGCGCCTAAGCAATGGCATACAAAATTTAATCATGTTATATTTACTAATGGGCTTAAGATAAACGAATGTAACAAATGTGTTTATGTTAAAAACACTGACCAAGGATATGTCATAGTTTGTCTTTATATGGGTGACATGTTTATCATTGGAAGCAGTCAAAACATGATCAAATCAACTAAGCAAATGCTGAACAAAAGATTTGATATGAAAGATATGGGGGTCGCAGATGTAATATTAGGAATGAAAATTACTAAAACATCTGACGGATATGCATTATCTCAATCACATTATATTGAGAAAATTCTTAGTAAATTTATCAAGGATGATATGAATGTAGCTAGAACACCTGTAGACATCAGTCTTTATTTATCGAAAAATAAAAGTGATGCGGTGTCTTAGTTAAAATACTCCCAAATTATTATAAGCCTAATGTACTTAATGAATTGTACTCATCCTGATATAGCTTATACTGTCAGTAAATTGAGTAGGTACACTAGTAACCCTAGAGAAGACCATTGGAAAGCAATTATTCGGGTTCTTAGGTATCTAAGATTTACCTGTGATCATGGTTTGAACTTTACTCGATATCCAGCAATATTTGAAGGTTATTGTAATACCAATTGGATATCGGACACTAAAGATTCAAAATTCACTAGTGGATATGTTTTTACTCTAAAAGGCGCTAGTGTTTCTTGAAAATCCATGAAACAAACATGCATCGCACGATCCACAATGGAATCTGAGTTTATTGCTTTAGACAAAGCAGGAGAATAAGTAGAATGGCTTCGTCACTTCTTAGAAGTCATTCCAATGTGGCCAAAACCTGTGCCAGCTATTTACATTCATTGTGATAGTCAATCTGTAATATGCAAGGCACATAATCATATGTATAATAATAAGTCACGACATATTCGTTGTCGACATAATATCGTAAGGCAATTGCTCTCAAATAGAATAATCTCAATAGATTATATAAAATCTAAAGAGAATATTGCGGATCTGTTAACAAAATATTTAACAAAAGAGCAAGTGTATAGTTCATCAAAGGGAATGGGATTAAAGCCTATCACATAAAAGTCATCATAATGGTAACCCTACTTAAATGATTGGAGATCCCAAGAACTAAGTTCAAAGGAATAACTAAGTTATGTGTGGCTCGTCAGAAATCACCAAGGGATTAAAATTGCCTACCCATTCCTATGGTAAGAGTGATATCTGTAGCATATGTTGTATGCAAGGGTTTAAGGATAAGCTTTGCTTTTAATGATTACTTATATCTTGATTTAGGCATAAAATCAAGACGAATATAAGAGATACTCACAATAAGAATCACCTATATGAGAATCGAACTGGGGTCGGTTTTATGAGAATAAAGAGGCTAAATTCTCTAGAAGCACTCATAAAAATCAGGAGCATTCAAGGCCAAAATGAGCACAACTGTAAGAATTATGATGTGTTAGAAGATATTTTGTATGAAATTTATTGTCTTGGCTTACACAAACGGCTGAACAATTCAAGGCATCGCGTCCATTGGTTAGCTAGTAAGTCCGATAGGTTATTATTAGGGAAGGTTCAAAGCCGAAAACTACCTATTCTGATGCAAGATATTTTCAATTTATACTCTTTCAACAAATTCTGCATAGTGTTGCATTTTCGTTGTCATCAAATTCCATTTATGTGGGGGATTGTTAGAAATGGTTTTGGAAAATATGATTTTTCCTTAACTTTGGTATATTTTTTAGGTGGGACCTATGCGCCAAAATTGGCGGGTCTAAGTGATAACGCATTCTATGCCGTGTTGTGATTCATATGGTATATTTGGTTACTCAAAACCATTATCGAGTGAATGGAAGATTAAAGCCAAAGTGAGCTCCATAGAAATGGAATTTTTTGTGGAAATTCCTTTTGATTTGAATAAAAGCTTGTCCCACATTAGTTTGGTGGAAAGAGTTTTGTGGGCTTATAAGGCATGAGTTTTTAACTTGGAAAGGGCCCGAAGGGGCACCCTAAGTTTGTAGAAGGGAGAGGTTATGGGCAAATTGGGTTAGACCCATTAGACCCAAAAATAAACACTTACGCACACTGCCGTCGCCATCTGTCTGGTCGATCGAGCTGGGCCTGGGCTTAGGCACGGGTACATGGTGTGAGGTTTGATTGGGTTTATCCGACCCAATATTTATCTTTTTGGGCCAAAAACATTTGAATTTTATTCTTCTAAAATTAAATCCTAATTTTTTGAAATTTCAATTTCGAAAATTAAATTCAAAAATCTGTTCAGTTTTTGGTTTCAAAAATTCGATTGGAATTCTGTACAGGTTTATATCTGTCCGAATTCACACTTGAACCCAAATAGTTCCATATCTGTTCAAATTTAAACCCAACAAGTTCAGTACCTATTCAAATAGGTATGCTACCTGTTTAATTCAAACTGAAAGGGTAACACTGCATCTATAAATAGGCAGGTCTCTCATTTGATTCTGACACACTAAATTTTCGTCTCTAATTCTGTCAATACTCTCTGTATTTTGCTGCATACAATTTTCTGTGAGAAAGAGTACAAACACAAAGTGTGTTCATTGTGCAAATAATTTATAGTGCTGCTATTGTTTGCTGTTAATCATTTTATCTTAGGAAATAAACGTCCACAATCTGAAAGCACCGTGGAGATGACGAATTTGTCTTAAAGACATAGTGTTAAACACTGGACTTAAGTAATTAATTTATTTTTCTGTTTTATTATTTTTTCTATTTATGTTTCAGGTTTTGATTTTGTTTTTGTAACAAAATAAAAATCTGTTTTATTTATTTATTTTATATTTTGGTTTGATTTTTGTAATCAAACAATCTTTCTCATTTCCTCTATTTCTTCTGTATTTCGTTTGTTATTTAGTAGACAAACAGAATTTATTTTCCAAATACAATAAAGATTGTCCAACAGAAACTCTCCAAATTCTGTGAAATCAGGACAATCAAAATACAAATGTTCCAAGATTCCAAGACCAGGGATAGTTGAGACTAGGGATTGTTTGGGATAAACTAAATAAGTGCACTTTTTATCTTTTTATGAAAAGATGTACAGAAAAGTAGAGAGATGATGTAATGAAAAAAAGATAAAAAAATAAATTATTTAAGAAATGCCAAACCACCCCTAAAACATACAATTGCCAAACAATCCCCTAAGACAAAGTTTAACGCCTAGTGCTATGGCCTCTACTCTGCATCTAACCTAACCCCTCCCATGTCCCTCCCTACACAAACACTCCCTACACAAACTCATTCACCACCTTTCAAGTGATTGCATGCCAGTTGACAAACAGAGCCCAACAGCACTATATATAAACACAATCAAATCAAATCAGATAATTCCAGATGGATATCCAAAAATTTTAAAACCCACATATTCAACCCAGTATATAGGCTACAAACTTCAGATTTTGTGGTTGACAAAATTGCTTCTTTTATAAATAAATGCAAAATATCAAATTTCCTTGTGATCAATAATTCTGTAATGGAAAATTACATTCGAAACCTAAAAGCATTTTACAAATATCTCCCCAACAGTCCTTGCCAATGTTTTAAGAAACAAGCCTTTGAATTTGTTATCATTAACCCTATAAACTTGACACCACAGTAACGACTGACTATTGGAAAATGATAACATATTTTAGAGCATCTCGTGTCTATATTTCCTCACTAATTATCATTAATCATATTTTTCATGTTTCTTAATTACTGAACACAATATCACATCTACCTATATTTTTCACCGATCACAATAGCATAAAATACTATACACATAATCCATGACTACACCATGTTTACAATTCAAAAATGTTCTAATATATTTGTTAAAAAACAAAGACCAATTACGAAGAAATTTAAAACAATTTACTGTAACAAATAGCTTTGAAAAAATTAGATTTTTTTTCAATTTTGATCTAATTTTTAAGTGGAACTCAAAAGTCAAAATTGACGGGTCTAAATGGTAACGTATTCTATGCCACGTTATGATCATGTAATATATTTGATTGCTCAAAATCATTATCAGGTGAATCGAAAATTGAAGCCAAAGTAAATTCCATAAAAATAGTGTTTTGGTGAAATTTCTATTAAGGTTTAAAGCTTGTCCCACATTAATTTGGTAGGGAAACTTTGATTAGATTTATAAGACTTCAGTTTGGAGCTTAAAATAAGACCCAAGGGACACTCTGTAGAGGGAAAGATTATGGACAAAATGGGCTAAACACAGGCACGCACGCATGCCGCTACCACCATCCATCCGATGTTGGGTTGGGATTGTCCGAACCAATACTAATTCTTTTTTAGTAAAAAACATTTGAATTTATTATTTTTTGAAAAATTAAATCTGTCCAGTTTTGATTTCAAATTTCAATTGGAATAAATTCAATTTTGGGTAGCACCTCTTCAAACTTTCTGTACAAGTTTCTATTTGTCCGAACACATTCTGTTCAAAATTTAAACTCGTCTGTATCTATTCATTCAAACCGAACAGGTCTTGTACTTGTTCAAATAGGTTTGCTACATGTTTAATTCAAACTAAAAAGGTGTTATTCCATCTATAAATAAACAATTCCTCATTTAAATTTTCAATTGAATTTTTCATCCTCAATTCTGTTGTTGTTCTCTCTACATTTTGTTATATTATTTTTTTGTGAAAAAAAATATAAACACAAAGTTTGTTCGCTGTGTAAATAATTTATAATGCTATTACTATTCACTATTGATCATTTTATCCTGAGAGATAAACATTCACAATCTAAAAATACCTTAAAGAAGACGAATCTATCTTTTAAACACAATGTTAAACATTAAACATGATCAAAAATTTATTCGACAAATAAATAGAGTGAGTAATTAATTCATTTTTATCAAATTTTAATTTTATTTTTGTAACAAAATAAAAATCTATTCTTTTATTTTATATTTTAATTTTTATAATCAAATAATTTTTTTTAATTCTTCAATTTTTATTTTATATTTTAATTTTTATAATTAAATAATCTTTTTTAATTCTTCAATTCTTCGAATAGAGTGAAAATTATCCAACATAAAACAAATCAATAACAAGACCAAATGAAGATCTCAAACCAAGGAAGGCATGAAAGTGACACTAAGAAGGAAGTAGATTTAGAATTGGTTTAGGATGTCTTAAAAAAATATATTTTTTAATTTATTGATGTGTTTAGATTAAATTTGATGTGTTAAAAAAATGATATGATTTAAATAAGATGATCTAACTTAAATAAGATAGTAACTTTTGACTTTTTAATTTATTTAGTACATGCTAAACTGACCCTTAATTTTATTACACATATTAACTAACTTTTTAAATTTCTTGCGAAAAAGCACAAGAAAACACAAGAAGAAAACAAATAAATGTGTCAAACATACAAGGAATTATCTATAACTAAAATTTCAAATTTCTATCTTTTTCTTACAAATTTTTTATCATAATCAAATGTTTGCAAGAAAATACTCTTTCCTTTCACTTCTTTCTCTCTTTCACATCTCAACAATTTTTCCTTCCAATCAAACAGAGCCTTGAGCAATTTTAAGTCATGCTGAAGCCCACACCAAGTTAAACCATCCCCAATCATTTATCAAAATTTTTATCTAATTTGATTTTAAATTTAAGTTACAAATTTAATTTGACATGAACCATTCCAATTATTTTATCAAATTTTCATCAAAACCTTTTAAAACATTTATGTTTCATCAAATTTGATAAAAATAATATAAAAAACAAAAATCTCCAATGCTTCAACTTTTTAAATTTTCATCAAATTCAAATTTAATGAAAAAAGTTGTCCAATATTTGATAACAGAATTGGAGATAATAAATGTGAAGAATTGGAGACGCTTTCAAAAAGGGAGAGTAAAATAAAGGGATAGATTCTGATATCATCAGGAGGATTATAAACAAAAACAATTAAAAAAAACAATTATAATAAAATTATAATAATTTATTAAAACAAATTAATAAAAGTTCTAATTTAGATCTCAGACATCCAAGGAAGGATTAAAGCAGCAGTATCTCTCAAGCCTGGCGAAGGCGAAAGATCTTAGACGGCCACCGCGAATGTTTTGAGAAACAAGCCTTGAATTTGTCATCATCGATCACAAAAAAATAAAAACAAACATATAATAATTTATTAATTAAAACGAATCAATAACAAGTTGTAATAAAAATCTCAGACATCCAAGGAAGGATTAAAGCAGCAATATCTCTCAAGCCTGGCGAAGGCGAAAGATCTTAGTCGGCCACCGCGAATGTTTTGAGAAACAAGCCTTCGATTTGTCATCATCGACATTCGACAATACTAAAATTATAAATTTAAAATAACAAATCAAAAAACAATGACAAATTATGAAGAAAAAATTATCATGAGAGGTTTTGGAATAGCTATTTCTATCTCTCTCACGGCCTGAATAGCCACTCGATGGTGTTGCTTCGCTTATATAGGAGGCGAGGCTGAGATACGGAAGCCCTAGGTCTTAAGAAAAATATTTGATAATTTACAGTTCCACCCTCAACTTATCTTGAAATTCTACCTTTTTTCCCAACTATTTCAATTTTATTAGTTCCATCCCTTTTTCCTTAAACTATAGGGGGTCATCAAATGGGCCGTGAGTTAAAAACCTGATAAGGATTTTGGATAAAAGTTTGAAATCCTGGCCCGTCTATGAACTCAGCTCGTATAAGTCCACATAGATAAATCTAGTCTGACCATTCTGTTAGGCTAATTCAAACTATCTCGTCTAAAAATAAAAATAGTATTATTTAAAAAAATAATACTATTAAGTTTAATTTTAATTCATTAAAATCAATATTGTTTCATTTATAATAAATAATAATAAAAAATTTAACAACCCATATTATTCTTGTAAATTGTACTTTAAAAAAAAAATACACAACACAATTTGTTTAAAAAAAAAAAATAAACAAAACATAATTTGTTAAAATTGAATTTGACAGTGACCGATGATGGCCCTATTTAGTAGAGCTGTAGAAAAGTGCTTATAGCTTATGCTTAAACAGTTTATAGCTTATAACCATGAACATAAGCTGATTTCTGACTTATAAATTAAATATCTCCTGCCCCACTCAAAGAATAAGCTAATTTCTGACTTCCAAAAAGCTATAAGCTATAAGCTACAAGTTAAACCAAATACATCAAAATAACTTAAATTAAACTAAAAGTCAAATAAGCAATTTATAAGTCGTACAAACAGTAACGATATACTCTTAAATTTTTATATATAATATTGTCATAATTTGTTAATTTGGTGAATTTATACTTTAATTTGATTGTTTTAATAGTATTAATTAATTTGATCATATAAATTATTAAAAAATAAATAAATGTGTAAAATTTAATAATATAAGTCTAATAAAAAATGTGTAACTCGGCTTAGTTTGATTTTGACTCGTGAGATTTGAGCTTACGGGTAGGACGTGATTTAATTTTTTTTTTTTAAATAAGCCCAGCTCGTATCAGCTTGTTGACTGTTCAAAGTCCCAAAAACTCATTAATATATAGGATGTGGATATAATAGTTACAAGCCGGATAAGTCTGACCTGGCCCAGTGATGACCCCTAACTATACTAAAATGACAAATACTAAAGAATGCCCTTGGATCATTGCTTAATATTGGGAAACTCTGTGGTTAAAAAGATGTGTATCATATACACCTGTTATATATATATATTTGATGTATGTTATATATTTTGTAATAAATGTTACGTAATTTTTTAATAGAGTTACGACAATTTGTGATTTAGAAATGATATTACGCAGTTTGTGATAATATTACGCATTTTGTAATAATGTGTAATATTATTACAAAAATACATAATTTTATTTTTAAATTATAAATTGTCATAACTCTACCGAAAAAAAAAAAAAACATAATATTTACTAAAAAAATTCGTAACAAGAGCGCATACCATAACACTATCCCTAATATTGGGATTAAGTTAAAAATATTTTGGAAATTGGTGAAAAATGTTAAGAAATTTATTAATTCCAATAAAAATCATATTGAATTCAATAAAAAATGTATCTCGTGTTCTTAAAAAATAAATATTTTTTTTTTCTTGTATCTTAAATATACTTGTTAACAGGACTACTAAAATTTCCATTTTGTAATTGCTTTTTTCTTAAGGGTAATTTCGCATCAGTGCATCTTTAAAATAATATTTTCAAATTAGCAATAAACTATATATTAAAAAAATAAAATTATAAGTTTTTTCATAAATTTATAATTAATTTTTGAAGTTTCATCTAATTTCCACTTTTTCTTATAATTCCAATTGCACAAGTTCAATCCATTTTTCTTTGAGGCAAGTTTCCTAGAGGGTCTAGTTTAAGAGATTTTAGGTTCGCATTATTGATTTAAATTGTTCATTTTTTAGTATATTTTGAATAAATCATCCATAAAAATTAATCAAATTGTAAGAGGGGTTAACTTGTACCCATTAAATTAATTAGGTCCAATCAGAGCCCAATTGAAAAGTCCAAAAATTAATGGGTCCAAAGAAATTATAGCCAAATGAGCCCAAGTGAATTCTATTGAATGAGCCTACAAAAAAATCAACAAAATGGTCCGAGGAAGACCCATTGGGCTTATATCTCTAGAAAAGTCCAACAAACCCATCCGAGAAGATCCAAATCATATGAGTGTCTGAAAAGATTGATCGTTGCTTTCAAAAGAGATGAAACCCTCAGAGGAGATCCATTCTCCGAGGTATTTGCTTTAGTCTCAAAAGAGTTCGGAACCATGAATCTAAAGACCTATTTGAGCTCGGACTTGAAAGGGTTCAAAACTACGAACCTAAAGATCCAAAGCGCTTGACTTCAAATGTAATCTAGAAGTCGCTCCATTAATGAGTCTCAGAACACTTGCGGGCTTGAAGCTTTCTAAGATCAATGCACCAGAACCATGGGCGTGACGGAATCCGAACAAAGGACCTGATCCCGGGGCGGTGAGCGAAGGTAATTTTTCTTCGCCGATTAAACTAGCCTATACCAGAGTCGAAGTGGCATGATCTAAGAGGTCCTTGAGACTCGACAATGTTTGTGACAGGGCGTTCTTTTGAACTACTCGACCTTTCAAGTGGTGTCCTCCAAGACTACCCCTAACCCTTTGGGATGATTGGAGATCATTGGTTAGGCGTAGCTAAAAAGAAGGGTTTGTAGAGAGGTTAATCTCCTCTTCGAAATTTTTCTCATGCTCAGAGAGGTCACCTCCTTAGACAAAATAGTTAGAGAGAATATTTCCTACGTACCTTGCACATGGGTTCCATTTTACATCGTGAAGTGCCTATAAATAACATTCACCCATAGCTTTACAAGAGATGAATTTTTGAGAGACAATTTTTTGGAAAAAACAAATTTTCGTTCTCCATTATCTACCTTGAGAGTGAAAATGAGACATTTCTCTAACCTCTTTGCCTTCTTCTTCACCCAATCTCTTATCTCTATCATGTCTTTACTATTGTGTTTCTAATTGTGATCGTTGAAGAATCTAAACCTCTCATCATTTCTAAAAAATTCGAAGTTTTCAACGAGCCTTTGAATTTTCTAACAATATTCTTCAACGCTCTCATACATTTCAAATTAATTTGATGTCATTAACCACATGTTTACTTCACATTTATTTTCAAAAAATAAACGACAAGTATAATTTTAAATATAAACTATCGAATTTTTAAAGATGCATGTGATCATCATATATGTAATTATCAATATTCAATTAACTTTTTATTCATGATGTATTCGAGAGATATTAAATAATAAATGCTTCAAATCAACAAAATAAATGCAGAATGGGCACAAAATCATCTAAATTGAACCCACTTCAAATATTTAATAAATTCTTCAAATCAACAAAATAAATTCAAAATGGCACAAAATCATCTAAATTGAACCCTCTTCAAATTATGAATATTGCTTTTTCTTTAAGCTATACTTGAATTTGCCACCTTGGAATGACCAAATGTGACAAAAAATACATTTGACTATCACAACATTTTCCCCTTAATATAAAAGCCATTAATAAATAACAACAAAAAAAGGCATTCTAAGACCACTTTTTTTTTTTTTTTTTTAAATATTCTCATGAACAAGTATCTAACTCCCTGGCTAATGGATAATTGTTATACAAAATTTTGTTGCTGGTATGGTATCCCAATAACAGTTTATTTCTATGTATAGTTCGCTTATTTGTGAATAAGAGCTCAGATCTCGTTGTTTGAGTCAATTTGCATACACCTTGACTAATCTCGAGAATTTAAAATTAACAATCGAACAAACTTCACTGATCCCTTAGATTGACTCCCTTAGGTTGATTTGATCCCTTACGTTGACTCGAGAGCTCTAGACCTTGCCTTCCAAAAACCTTTGGCACATAGTTGGCTGAGTACAAGTGTGATCCCATTGCCTCAATCTTCATTGTGTATCCATATAACATGGGAGCTTCTAAAGGGAACAACTAATTTATTTTTTTTATATGTTTTATGCATAGAATATAAAAATCTTATAACTTGTTTGGATATAATCATAAAAAAATAAGTTCACATTTTGAAGCATCTATAGTGGCTCTTTACATTAAAAAATCTCTAACGAGTGTTGCAAAATGCCTCCGCCTTTTCACTTTGGACCCCCCGCCTATTTATTTTTCTCTTAATGGCAACTATGATCTTAAGTAAAATTACTTTCTAGGACAACTTAAAATTGGACACCCACCCCTACCTAAAACACCCACTCTCACCACACTCTATTGAACACCCACTCCCCACAAAAAAACTTATCATCTAACCATACTCATAATCCATTCTCATTCAATCCATCATTGTTCATAGTGTTAGTTCTTCTTCACATATTGACAGTAACCTAGTCGATGAAGGAGGTAAGAGACAGTGACAAGTGAGCAATGGAGCATGACAACAACATTGTCGTCGAGGTTTGCCATGTATTGATAAGCTTTTTTGAACAAAAATCAAGTTTTGCATAGTTGACGTGTTCAGTTCGGTTCTGGATTACCGAACAAATATAGATTGTTCGGCAACCAAGTTCCAAACACTAAATAATTCGGCAATAAAATCCCAAACAAAATTTATTTGTTCGATTAGTTGTTTCCAAGTGTTGAAAAACAGTTTCATTTTAACACATTTCATCCATTAACTTCCTTCAAGACCAAACCCATCATGGTGATAATGTTCGGCAACACCCTACTGGGTATATGATTGATGTTCGGAAAGAAGGTTCTGTGTTTTGTCACAATGTTTGATACTGGACTACCGAACAGACATTATCGGCTTTGGTACATAAAATACATGTTGATGATCGAAATAAAGCCAAAAAATTGAAAATAACCTTCACATATCTTGTGAAAAGGACCACGCAACTTCAATCTCATCGGTGGGATGATGTTGTCGGTCGGAATGTAGACGTGATAATATATATATATATATATCTTTATATCTTTGGTGGGTTTGCACTATAAAACTTTAATCTTGTTCAAGAGACCGCCAGGGGGTTGGGATAATGCAGTCAGTGGAGTGGGGTGGGGGGCAATAGGTGTGCATGCCTTTGGAGTAGAGGTAATTGCAATAGGGATAATTTTGGTATTAAGGCCTCATTTAGCAAGTGATTTTTTTAGTCAAAAAATTACTAAAAAAGTCAAAAAATCAACAACTTATATAAAAAAGTCAAAATTTTCATTTTCTCTCTACTTTTTACACATCTTTTCGTAAAAAATCAAAAAATATCCCAAACATACTAGTTTTTTTTACATTATATTTTAGTCAAAAAATTACTAAAAACACATGTTTCCAAACGAGGCCTAAGTTGGGGGTTTAAAGACATTTTAAATAATTTGAATTTTATAAGTGGGGTTAAAAAAAATGAGGGGTCCAAAGTAAAAAAATAGAGACATTTAGCACCACTCTTTCTAAAACAATTCCTCCCCCTCAACAAAAAAAAAAAAAAAAAAAAAAAAGAACCCAAGAACATTTGAAGTAGTAGTTGGAGAATGTATTTTGAAAATAATCTTGTTCAAGAGACCGTCGGTGGGTTGAGATAACGCAGTCCGGGGGCCCCGGCACGGGGGAGGGGGGGGGGGGGGAGGAGCCTTTGGAGTAGGGATAATTTTGGTTTTAAGTTGGAGGTTTAAAGAAATTTTAAATAATTTAAATTTTATAAGTGGGGGTTCAATAAAATAAGAGGTCCAAAATAAAAAAAGTACGGACATTTAGCACCACTCTTTCTAAAACAATTCCCCCCCCCCCCCCCACAAAAAAAAAAAAAAAAAAAAAAAAAAGACCCAAATGAGATTCTCCAAAATAAATAAAAATTAGTAAAGATGTTCTAAACGAACACAATAAATATCCCTCTACACCCACATGTACAAGAATTTTTCCATAGAACAAAACCCCAGCCTTCCCAGAGTGTCGATACACAGGAACGAAGTACATGGTAGAAATAAAACCAATAACAACAATCATTTGGATTAATATTCGGCTAAAAACTAAAAACATGTGGTTCTGCATTTATTTTATTTATTAATCAGAAACACAGTGACTGCGATGATGAAATCAATGTGAACACCACTTAAACTTCAAGATTGCCTTCACAGTTAAATGAAACATCTCCCCAAGAATTTTCTTTAAAATTTACAATAAAACAGATGTTTTTGAGATTTTGACCGGGAATATACAACCACCTTAGCAGTCCGGATCCAACTCACCAAGACTGAGTTGCCTTTGTCACACCAAGACTAACTGCAATCATAGCAAGAAAAGCCTGCATGTATTTAAACATAAAATTCAATGAACAAGCTTAAAAGTTTTCCACTTTCAATAACAAAATAAAGAAAAAAAGAATTTATTTCATTTGTGCAAGGAAGAGATCAAGCAATTCCATGAGGTAAAATTCAGGGATCGAATTGATAGATCTAATGAAGGAAAAACAGAAGCTATCACATTACTATCGATATACAAAAATACAATACTATTTCAATCACTAGGGCAGCACTACCTCATAGGATAGGACACAACATACCACCAAAATTTAATCATTTGGTGGCCAGTAATGACCACTTGATTTCAAAGTCTACATATACAACTTGGAAGTAAATCCACATTATTTGGAGGTGCTTATGGGCCTAAAATTGCAGGTGAAACAAAGAGGACAACCAAAACAAGAGAGAGATTGCTGCATATAGTTTGCAAAGCGCATAAGAAATGAGAATTGCAACAATTTCCTTAACAATTTCTATAATTAAAAGGCATTTAACTGTTGTTGACATCCAAAACTCTAATTTGAAAAATCTTTAAAAAAGTCATTCAGCTCATGAATGCCTTGCCAAGTATGCAAGCCACATGCACACAACAATGATTATTACGTCTTTTTTTTTTCTTCTTTTTTTCCCCCAACAATGATTATTACATTTTTTTCCTTTTTCTTCTTTTTTATTCCCCTTTACCTGTGAAGGTGATAATCAACCATCTAGTACATCTCTAAATCATAGTACAATAAATTAGATAATATGGTACAATGTAAGTTAAATCCAAGACACATTGCTCTAGAAGACACATTGCCCAAGTCTCCTACACACACAATAGCTGCTTTTGAAAGGAAATAACAAACACTGGAGCTATAGAAGAAGGTCCAAAATCACCGTTGAGAACTTAGAACTATGAACTAAAACAAACAGAAGTATGATCAGAGCACAGCATTAACATAACATAAACGAATTGGTGGATAATGAAACACTTACAGCTAATGTGCATGCGATAAGTCCTGGTTTTTCTCGGTAATCAGCCCGGACACAAAGTAGAATAAAAGCTCCAATGTACCAGGGAATGGCACCCAAAAAGAAACCAATTATAAACCTTGAAAAAAAAATTCAAAACAATACAATCAATCACACCAATTAACAAACTCATCTAACTATACATGTAAGATCAAACATTCTTAAACAGAACATAAAACTAACAAATTTTATCAATTGCAATATTTTTCTAAACCTCATACGATTGATTTCCAACAATCAGTATCTGTTTCAGGGTTTATCTTTATGATTGAATTTCTGTATTTTCTTTTTTCTCTCCAGTAATATATTTCTCATTATAATAATAATATATTAAAACTTTGTTAGACATTTTGACCTGGAAAAATCATTAGTCATATTACTACCATTCCACGCTAAGTAAAATTAAAATTATAGGCCACCTTTCGTTATAATAAATACAAATATAGTGTCTAGCATTATTTGCACGAACTGGCTGCCTTAGAGTGAACCCATGTCCTCGTGCTCACCAAACAATGACTCCAAGAGCGTTATCATTGTCATCAACATAATTCAACCAAACTCCAGGTTTCAGTCAATATAGACTACTTAAAAATCACACATTGCTCTCGTTAGGCTTGAATTGTAGAAGATAATCTGTCTCCAATCAGCAAAGACAGAATTAACGTGGACTTACATAACTTAAATGGTTAGACTTGATTAAAATAATTCAAAGTAAAAATTCAATGAAGGAAAAAATAGCAAGAGGAAAGGTACTGCCAATCACTGAAGACAGCACTGCTGAAGTAGACATATGTATCCTAAATTTCTGGAAGTAGAAAAAATAATACAACAGATAAAAAGTAACTAAAGGATAATTACTTCAATCCATTCTTTTCCCACACCTCCACTCCATGCTTATAATCGACACATGGCATGCATGCTGGAAGCATAGGCACATGGAAATATTTTTCTAGCACCTTTCCATTTAAATGTAAACTATGACTAGGGTTGTGCTTGTAATCCGCCAACCCATCCAAACCGGCCCACCCGGCCGACCTGAGCTCTTATGGATGATTTCGACAACCAGCACGGTTGGCTGCGGCTTTTTGCTATTCAATTTCATGATTTCACAGTCGGAAACGGATATAAGCAATTCACACCCGAAAAAATCCGACCTGACCAAATAAATATTGATGTATATTAATTTTTTATTGCCTTGGTCTTATCACTTCACAGTCTGTCTCTGTCACACACACTATCCCACTTCATCCCACTTCCCACGGTAATATTCTCTCTCTCTCTCTCTCTCTATATATATATATTCAAAGTCCCATTTTCCATAAACCCTAATAACTCTGAAAAATGAAGAGACACCTCTATCTCTCTTTATTCTCAGATTTGGTCTCTTCATTTTTCTCCTCTTTTTCTCTCTTTGAAATTTAAACACATACTCATCTCTCTCTCCCTTATATTGTTTCTCTTTTTCTTCCATCTTCGATGTGGCAATGGCGACGATGATTGATGGGGTGGCTGCCATGAGCGGCAACAACGGCGCCGATGAGTGATGAGTAAAGGTGATGATGGCGATGGAAGTTCCCTCTCTCGTATTTTTCACCACTCTCTCTATTTTTACTTTCTTAGCTCTGTATATATATATAAATATGTGAGTTCAAGGTTTTTTTATTATGAAATCCCAAGTTTATTTTTCATATTTTTTTCCATCTCTTTCTCTACCGGGTGTTCGAAATCGATTGAACCGACCGCTAAACCGAGGTCTTTAATTCGATCGATTCTGAAACGTGAGTCAGTCGACGACGGATGGTTGCTTTACTGAACCGATGAAATCGGTTTGGATGACGGGCTACGGGTATACCCGAGCCGAACCAACCCATGCACACCCCTAACTACGACGACTCGGGTACAAAGGCCAAATGCAAGTGTGAGGTGTTAGATTCATCTAATTTCCAAATCTTTTGACGCAATACATGGTTCAATTATCAGAGTATTCAATTCCCCGTCATCTCAACATCAGGGTAGAGAGTGCATGTCACAGTGGCTAATTGTCAGAGTGTATATATTCCTCCATCTCAACATCTTGGTAGGGGTTGATATATGGAGGATAGTTATTATCATTATTGTGGACAAACAATATGTCCTTATATAAAGGAAAGTCTTGGTTAAAAAAATAAAAATGAAATCAGTTTGTATTAAATCACTTTGAACTTACAAGAACCAGCCAATCCCAATCCCACAGCAAGGAAGGCGATGCTCTCCCATGGGTCTCCCATCAGCAACAGCATAACCTAGAGCAACACCAAACCAATATAAAGAATATAGAGGACGAAAAACATTACATATAGAACATATTTTTATATACACATATACATCATGTACATAAACGCAAATGCACCAAAACAAGTTCACTCTGTCCTCAAAATTTTCGTAGTGCATTCACAATAATAGTCATACTGAAATGTTTCTAAATCAAATTCCTTAAACTATAATCCTTTTCCAATTCTCAAACGCTTCTTACACCAAGTCCTGTCAATGCCTAGAAATTTTTGCAGAAAACCCTAACCGTAGAAACTTCTATACTATTCCTTCCAATAAAAACTCTGAAAGTTCTATCTTTCATAAATTTTTTTCATAATGCCAATAGACTGCTAAAAGGAACCACCCTACTATTAACAAGCTTAAAAGAATAGTCAAATTTCAAACATTACGTCTCAAAATATAAAAGTAAAAAAGCAGCAGAAGCTAGTTAATAGTGACTATTTCCTTTTCTGGAAAAGAAGTCTATGTCATTTGGAATGCTCCGACCCATAAACAATGATTTTAGATCTTAGTTAGAGCAGCTTTGCATATGAAGAAGAGCACTTGTTATGTTTACTTTTCAAAAGATTTCAGTAGATGGAGAAATGAACTAGTCTTCAATGTGTCATGCAAAAAATAGCTCCAAGACTTGTGTTACAATTACTTTCCCAGTGGACGAAAGTTTGAATTTTGATCAGTTTATGTTCATTTCATCTTTCACAACCACGACCAACATCCCCCTTATGATTATGAATACTATTCAAGAAAGAAGAAAACATGACTCCAATCTAATCCAATCACACCAAATAATCAAAACAAATTACACTACTAACAGACGAAGCCCAGTGTGATAACCCCATCACGTAGTATACCTTTATCTATTTAATTTTGAAAGTTAATTATGGCCTTGTTTGGTAGAGCTGTGGGAAACTGCTTATAGCTTATGCCCAAACAGCTTATAGTTTATAACTTTCAGCTTAAGCTGATTTCCAGCTTATTCTCAAAGCATCTCCTACCCCACTCAAAGAATAAGCTGATTTCTGACTTCCACAAAGCTATAAGCTATAAGCATAAGCTAAACCAAATATATCAAAACAGCTTAAATTAAGCTGAAAGCTGAAAATAATCTCTAACAAACAGGGCCTATGTGTTTGATGATTAATTTGTATGCATATATGTTCATTGATAAAGTATCTCAAGTGATTTTTGCTTTAGATCTAAAATTGAAGGCCTTAATGACTTTAGAAACCAAAATGGACAAGTTTAATTAGGATGGCATAATTTTTAGAGCTTTTTGAGAAGTTTGATTAAAATTTGATTCAATTTAATTAAATTAAGTTTTGTTTAGTTAGCCTTAAGTTCTAATTAATTAGCTTAATCCCTAATTAGTGTATTAAGTTAATCAACGTGTACATATATGATAATAGAAGAGTTTAGACACATTCTTGAGCTCAAAATCTGCTAGAGGAGAGCTTTAGAGAGAGAGACTCCATTTTAGAGAGAGCGTGAGCTTGTTCTTGAAGATTTTGCTAGGAGATTGAATAACTAAGGAGAGGAACTCAAAATTTTGCTTAATTGAGCTAATTACAAGACTCTAGATAAGTGTTTGGCTCTTAATTCATGAATTAGTCACCTAACATGTGAATTCAAGAAGATAATGAGCTTAAGCTCAAGAATTGAGTTAGAAGTCGATGAATTGGGAGCTAGAACATACATACATGAATAATTTTGTGTAATTTCAACATGTTGAGCATGATTTTATTTATCTATGTTTGAATTAGAAGTTATATCATGCATGCACCCATGGTTTAAAGAGTTTCGAAGTCAATTTCATGTTTTTAAGGTAGTAGAAGTAGAATTTGAAACAAGTTCATTCATGCATGAAGTTTTGAGTATAGGGTTTAAAATTAGTCTTGTGTTCACGTTTTGGAGGTATATTCATGGTTTAGAACATGTCATGCAAGAGTTTTTGGCTCTGAAATCAAGTTTGAAGCATTTTTCTTCATGTTTGAAAATTCCGAATTCAGCCCCATCAAAGTCATTGCTTGAGCACACAAGGAGGGCTTCCAGTATTTTTGCAAAGCATTGCACATCGCTCGAGTGACTTCAACTTTCATTGAACTTGGCTCGAGCGACCATCAAGCCTAGAATTCGAGCATCCAGCACTTTTGCAGACTATGCAGACCGCTCGAGCGAACTATCTTGTTTTAGCATATTTTGAAAAGTTATATTCAGTTCATATCATCATCCTCACTTCCTTCTAAGCATTCTTAGCTATGAAATAAGCCTCATGATTGACTTAATAAGTAAGAATTTCATAAAGAAATTGATTAAGAAAGGAATGATTTGATTAGGCAATGTGCTTTAATGTGTGTATATGTTTGTGTGTTATCTAGGTTGATCTACGAAAAAGTGACAACAAATTAATCGCTGTGAGTAATATCTTAGTAAAAATATTTTCATATATGTTATTTTCTAAATATTTCCAATGTGGTAAGCTTTTCTGAACTTATGATTTTGTGATATGAATGAGCTTCTACCTATTCGATCAACATGATATCTGTTAATGGGAATGAATAAGTACGAATATGTGAAATGGACCCAAGGTCGTTCTGTGTACCTAATAAGATGAACCCAAGGTTGTTCTAATCATCTAATAAGTCTGAAATATCTGTTATGTGTTAACCAAATGGTTATTATACAGTTGTAATTGATTGGATCCAAGGTCATTCCGCTAAGTGTAATGTGTTCTGTTATATACTTCTGTATATGTTGAACCAAAGATCGTTCTATCAAGTTTTGGACTTGAGGTCATTTCGCTATGACAAGAAATTGAGTATGAGAATAATTATAGGACAAACTTCACTTTACCCCCCTCATGGTTTGGGCCGGGTGCAAATTACCTCCCTGACATTTGGAAATCACACTGGATTGAAGTGCACAATTAACACCATTAATTGCAAAAGTAAAAAGGCTATTTTGCCCTTATATATATAACCCTTATATACCATTCCTCATTCAACAGTCATGCATATGAGAAAAGTAAAGGTTGTCTGGAGAGAACTTAGGGTTGCCACCAGGGTTGTTAAAATCAGGATCTTATGTTAGATCGTTGGAGATGTTATAGGATCGGATCGAGAATCGTAAGATCCTACCGAAAAAGACAAATTACATAATAATTTAATTCAAATAAATATTTCTTAAAAAGTATACACAAAATGAGCCTATATTCTATTGAAAAGAAGTGAAAATATTGTGAAAAATATAATATCCCATGTAAAATATACATATAATATTATACAATAGAAAACTCGATGATAAAAGTTTTGTATTTCATCAAAAAAGAAGGTGAAGAAGAATTCTATAATAAAATACTTTACAATCTACAATTATGCATAAAAAGTAAAGAAAAAATATTTAACAAAGTTGAATAGGAAAATAGATTAAGAACTCAAACGAGTAGCTTAACCGAATGATAAGGTTTGTCGTGGGCATCCCTGGTGGAGCGGATTCGAATCACAAAAATAATCTCTCTAAAAATTGGGATAAAGTTGCAATTATCTTACCCTCTTTAGACTCCACTAAAACTAAGTTTGTTTTTCCGACTAGTTAATTTTCTTAAATTACCACAATATTTGAAGGTTTGTTTCCTAATTTATTTTTCTTAGTCTATTTGATTCAATACTACTTAATTTTTATTATTTATTTTGACCACATAAATTGATATTTAAACAACAAACATAAAATTTACAATAAAATATATCATACAATACAAAACAAGACTTGTAAATTGGATCGGATTCAGATCAGGATTCCACAATCCTATAAGATCCCATTACCAGGATCGAAAGATCTTACCTATAAGGCATTTTTTAGACGATCTGGGTCGATTGTACTCAAATGGATCGTAATATCCGGATCGGGATTCTAATAACCATGGTTTCCACATATGAAATTAGGGTTTTGATTTAATAAATTAATTTAAATAACATAATTTCCATCAAAACATGTAAAGAAACATAGTGACAAGTTCAAAAGCTTACTCTTTCCAAGAGGAAATTGTTAATTAGAACTGCAAGCACTTCAAGGAATACTATCCAGAACCACAAACCCCCAAAATATATGGATTTGCCAACACCTACACATGAACTAACTTGCATGTATCTATATGCATACCTATGTTGAGGTGAAATTTGTGGACGATTTCACATTCTTGAATTCCTCGTATGTGTAGGTACTTTGGCAACTTGAATTTGTGAAAATACAGAAGTTTTACTTTGAGAATAGGACAGAGAATGCTACTAAAGATGTAAATAACATGAAATTCAAGAAACCCAAGAACTTGTCCATGTTGAATCACCTCTGGTTCTACTTGCCAAAGATGTACCCAAAGTTGCACCGAATTCTCTTCCTTGATAATGATGTTGTAGTTCAGAAGGATTTCACAGCTTTATGAAAAATTGATATGGTGGAAAGGTAAATGGGGCTGTTGAGACCTACTTTGGGTCATGGCGAGGCTTTGACGATCGGCCATGACCTTAGCGACTGGACAATTAGCAAAGATATATATATATAAATTACAGTATCTACGTTTATGTATGTATTTGTAAAATATAATTATATGAAAAATAAGTTGAAAAGATTTTGTATTTTCTTTTCTATTTTTTATAGATCTAATAATCCTTTTATCTCCTCCTTTTTCTTCTCTTTTTTTTTTTTTTAAAAAAAAAAAAAAAGAGGTTTACAGGTCTTGATATTGATGATGAAGATGATGGAAGACTTTGAAAATTGATGATGATAATGAAGATGAGGGCATTTTAGTCATTTAATTCGGAGGAAAAACTATCTTTTCATGCCCATTTGCACACTACGCATGTCATGCACATTTGTTATGTTAGATGGAAATGCTAACTATGCACTTCAATCCAGTAACCAAATGGGGTTTAAGTAGTAATTTTCAAATGTCAGGGAGGTAATCCGCACCCAGCCTAAACCACAAGTGGGTAAAGTGAAATTTGCCTATAATTATATTAAATATCAGAACTCATTCATGTAGCCTTTTTACTCTGATGTTATTCACTGGGATTTAACCCACTTCATTGTATATATATATATATGTAGGTGAGCAACGGGATATCCAGCATTAGAGAAGTCCAGTGATTACCCAGATTTTGTGATGTCAGCCATGGAGCACCTCTTGGAAGAGGCTTTTATCTTTTTGTTTTTGATGGTCATGTTTGACCTCGCTTCATATTTATTGTTTTGGGTTTTGTAAGACAATAACTTGTACTTGTGAATGACTTCTGGATATATGTAATATCTATATGTACATATTTGGATGTGAGTTATTAACGTATAAATGTATTTGTTTGTTCCATATATACATAGCTCATTGGACAATGTTCTATTATTTGCTTCCGCTTCTGGCCTCGTATACTTAATTATGATTTGAATTATATCTGAGGCCGTAGATAATCTCATGATTACTAGTCAATTATGATCCAAACCTTTAGGAGCGGGTTTAGGTCATGACAATCAACGTCCAGAATATAATTGGTGTACAATAAGGCTGACGAGATCAATCAAAACCATTTTCTCAAACTTCCAAAAATCAGTCCTATACATGGGGACTTCGTAGTTACAACTTACACCAACAATGTCGAAAAATGAAAGCACGTCTATCACTAATGTAGTTGCTCCAAATATGGACCACTTAATTACATTATATATGGTGAGAGATAACAGTTAAAATCCCCCTCTCAAAAGATTGCCAAATGCAAAGTATAATTACTTCTCCATCATCAATTGTAAGATTGGGCCTCGTGTACAAGGTAACAAAAAGGCTCCTTTGTAATGTTCTTTGATCGTTCAATATTATACTAATCTTTCCAAGTTAAGAACAAATATATATATATATATATATATGAAGTGCCTCTATTAGAATCCAAAACTAGTTAACCCCAAGAGGTTGGTTGAGCGGTAAAAACTGAAGGATAAGATCCAAGGTCTCGAGTTCGAGTCTTCCAATGGGCCATTGAAAGTTTACCTGGTCGTTAACTTGAAGGCCTCCAAGGATTAGTTCTCGGCTATCTAGTTACGAGGTAACTCAAGCCCCAATTGGGCTATGTTGGGCCGGAGATACCCTGTATTTAAAAAAAAAAAAAAAGTGTATCCAAGACTAATTTGTGCATAATAGTGGCCTTGCTAGTTGATAGGCTATTATGGGCATTGGGCTCATAGACATGCCTCCTAAATACTTCAAAGGTCATATAGTTGTGCCACATCGATTTTGTATGTATCAGGCCACTAGGCAGCTATCTTCGTTATTGTTACAGAGATTCCACTCATTGTGTTAGTTCCCATATCTCTAGTAAAACAGGATGTCACTTAGCCTGTAAGGAAATTTTTTGCTCTGCCCATAATCTAAAAGAGCAAACCAACCTATTCAGAGGCTGTTAGAATAAGTTGGATAATTAAACAAATCCAAATTTCCCCAAAAGGGGGCTGGCCAAAATATGCAGAATTGACCAAACCTGGCAAATACATTGCACACAAGATAATCCATGTGTAGCGACATCAGGCAAAGTGATTGCCCCCTCAAAAAATCCTGCCAGTCTAACTGAAATATAAAGTCAGCCAGTTACCATTAAATACTCCATAGATTAAATTAAAATATATCACTTAAAATAATCACCAAAACCCATTAGTCACTATCGTTGGCCAAAGAGCGAATTCACTGGCCAGTAAAAACCAAGAAACAACAAAAGGAGAGAACACACATATAAGTCAATCAGGGTAAGCCAAGTAAGCAAGACTCCCCCCAAAGCGCAAGCAGGCAAAATGAATGTAGCCTTACCCCCATTTTTTTAGAGGCACTAATGACAAGTCTTACACTTGGATTGCCAAACTGCCATTTAATCCAGGTAGCTAATTCATTTCATATATTTTATACACACGCGCGTCATACAAATATATAATTGCATATACATGCATATATGATATATCTTATTCGATTTCGAATTCATTTCACATATTTTATACACACATGCGTCATATAAATATATAATTCCACATACATGCATATATGAAATATCTTATTCAATTCGATTCCACTATCTTCTTAAAGTGATTGCCCACAAAATCTACCATCCGCTAGTAATATTTCAAAGAACAGGATACAAATTTCACATGAAAATCTAAAATCTGATCAAAGGAAAGTAAATACATATTTATATATGAATGTAAATTTTTCAGAGAGAGAGAGAGAACCTGGAACGGTTTGGTAACCGAGAGAATAATAAGGAGGATGAGGAATCGCGGAGGGGCCGGCAGGAGGGGCGGGCTGAGGGAAGCCCATGACGGCGTGAGGCGGCGGAGGATGGTAGTTCGCGACGCCTTGAAACGTCCCGTAGTAATACTGCTGCGGCGGCGCCGACGGCTGCTGACCGCCGACTACGGCGGCGAAGCCTCTGCTCTTCCCTCCTTCTTCGCTCATCTCTCTCTCTCTCTTATTGAGGTTAGGGTTTTCAAGAACGACGATCAATAGATGAAACTCTTGCGGTGTTGTCAGTTTTGTTCTGACATTTGGCCGCTTTTCCGTTTTACCTTTGCTTATGGACCGACCCAAACCAGGAATACTCTTCTTATGGGTTGATCCAAAACCAAAACCGCTACCAACGGGCCGAGCTGAGTTTCACGGAGCTTGAGATTCGCTTGTTTGCTCTCTCGAACTTGAGCTTGAACTCACCCCAGCTTGATAATATTTTTTATTATTTATATTATTTAATACATAAATAATATATTTATGTTATTATTTATATATAATAACATATTATGAGAAATTATCGGTAAATCACAAATTAAGGAATGATGATTCATTTTTTTTTTTTTTTTTTTTTTATGAACCATTTGGTCCTATTTAATTGGTAAGAAATATTTTTCTTTGATTTGGCAAGGGTGGAGTTTACACATTTACCCTTGTTATGATTTTGATGGATTCTTTTTTGCTCGTTTGTGTGTAATGATTGAGAAGGTACCGTTTTACATTTTACATTTTTGTGTGTTTGATTTTTGTAGAGTAATATACGGTGTATGGGTTTCAATTGCTAATGTTGTTTTCTTATAATGTGAGAATCAATTTTGCTTTTTTCTGTGAAATATCATGACGTACCACATCACATACTAAGCATATTACGACGTGTCCAATATAAATCAAAAACATTACGAAGTGAAATACCATACTACAAGACACACACTTATGATACACAACATATTTCTACATTGAACATATTGGCACGACACACAGAAAACATAACCACGTACCCGCTGATCTCACTCTAAAACCAATATGCATAACTAATGTCGGGATGTAAAACCCCGTTATCTGCATTGGATGGATGATGTTAACAACACCCATGCGTATAAATTAGCACAACAATAGAATGTATATCCTACATCCAAACAAGGCTTTATTTCGACTATAAATAGACACAACAATATGAAAATACCCTTTATATCATAAACTAATAGATAACTCTGACTATTAACATTCAATACATAATACCATAACATTAAAACCACACTAACATTATCTCTAAACATATACATTCGATGTGCGTGAATCATTATATATCAAAATTACAATGTTAAATTTACCTCAAATCTCACATTGCACATTACATTAGCCAATTAAGGCATGCAACAACGACTCAAACCATAAAACCAAAATCGAATACAAATAAAGGGTAACAAATTACAGCACATATCAATAATTAAAGTGTTAAACATTACACACATTCGCCTTTCATTGTCGACATTTGAAATTACGGCAATGGCGTAATCGACGTGTACGATGACGATCATTGTCCACTGTGTTGTATATATGTCTCTGAATATGACAACGTCAAACCCTTACCGGCAAAGATTGATCGGCTATTGTTGAAGGTGGTCCGTCGGCAAAGAGGTTCCTCCAATTAGGGTTTCAATCAAAAACACAAATGTGAAACTTGTGGGAACAACTCTTCAGAAACCCTAATGGGTGTGTTTGGTAACGTTTACGTTTTCAGTTTATATTTACAAAAATTTTATAAACTGGTTTTTGTTTATTTTTTGTTTATTTTTAGAAAAATATAAACTACAAACGCGTTTCGTAATTGACAAAATGTTTAAAAAAATTAAAAAATATAAAAAAAGTGAGAAATGGCAAGTGGCGGCGGAAGACGGTGATGGAAAGTGGTAATGGTGGGTGGTGGATAGCTGGTGGTGGTGGTGGTGGGTGGTAGCGAGTTGGTGGTGGTGGTGGTGGTAGCAAGTGGTGAGTGGCGGATGGCGGGTGGTGGCGGGTGGGTGGTAGTAGTGGTGGGTGGGTGGGTGGGTGGGTGGGTGAGGGTGAGGTGGTAGATAGTGGTGGTGGTGGTGGTGGCGGTGGTGGGTGGTGGTGATAGGTTGGTGACGGATGGTGTGGTGGCGGGTGGGTGGTAGGTAGTGATGGTGGGTGGGTGACGGTGGCGGGTGGTGGGTAGTGGCGGGTAGGTGGGTGACGGTTGCGGGTGGTAGGTGGTAGCGAGTGGGAGGTGGTGGTGGCAGGTGGGTGGTGGTACTGGTGGGTGGGTGACAGGTGGCTGGTGGTGGATGGTGGTGGCAGGTGGCTGGTGAGTGGTGATGGCAGGTTGGTGGCGGGTGGTGGTGGCGAGCGGTAGATGGTAGTGGCGGGTGGATGGCAGGTGGGTGGTGGTGGTGGTGAGTGGGTGGCATGTGGGTGGTGAGTGGTGGTGGCAGATGGTGGTGAGGGGTGGGTGGTGGTTGCAGAAGACGGTGGTAGAAAATGGTGGCGAGTAGTGGTTAGTGTTGGGTGATAAAACAAAAAAAAAAACTCAAAACTCAAAACGGAAACACATTTTTTGTGTTTTCATTTCTTGGCCAAATTTATAAACTGAGACATCGATTTATAAATCAAAAATTTTACCAAATAAGTTTTTATTTGAGTTTTTTAAATTTTTGTAAATATAAATAGAAAACTGAAAACGTAAGTGTTACCAAACGACACCATAGGGTTTGTTTGGTAACTATTTCGTTTTCAGTTTTCAGTTTATATTTACAAAAATTAAAAAAACTGTCATAAAAACTTGTTTGATAATTTTTTTGATTTATAAATGGTTGTCTCCGTTTATAAATTTAAGGAAAAAACGTAAACTCAAAAAATGAGTTTACGTTTACGTTTTCAGTTTTCAATTTTTTTTCAATTATTTTTTTTTCAAATAATTTATTTTCAATTATTTTTTTTTCAATTAATTTTTTTTTCAAATTTTTTTTTTCCCAATTAATTTTTTTTCAATTATAATATGTGTGATCCCATTGTCATAAAAAATAAAAAATAACTATAAATATTTTAGATCTAAACAAACATATTTTTTAGTTTATGTTTTTAAAATTTTTTAAACATTTTGTTCAAACCAAACGCGTTTGTAATTTATGTTTTTTTAAAAATAAACAAAAACTAGTTTATAAAATTTTTATAAACATACACCAAAAACGTAAACATTATCAAATGCTACCTTAGTATTCCAATCCCCTAACATGGAAAATGTTTTAATGTGAGAATATTTATTGACAATGTTTCCATATGCAGATCAAACATTTAATCAAAAATAGGGGAACCAAAAAATGCATGTAGTGCGCTTTATGTCCACAAATGTAATTTCACCTATAACAAAATTTCCCATTTGCCCCCATTAAAAACATAAAACGTGTATAGAAGCGGACAAATGTGTCAATCTGATTGTTTTAGAACCTTTTGGTATAACAAAAAAAAAGGCACGACTAACTAGTGCACAAGTTCACAAACTTGGATTTATGTGCTATACCCTTAGTTTTAATTGTAATCACATCTTTTTAAAGTCTTTATTCATTTTTTACTCTTTTTTTTTTGATATTTTAAATTACATGTTACAATGATTCTTTCTTTCTCATTAAGTTGTAAGTTTTTTTTTTAATTATTTCATTTTCAAAAACCAATATAACAATTTTTTTAAATTAATATATTTTTATTTTGAAATAGTGAAATATTAGAACTACGTCATTTTTTTTTATAACAAATCATAATTTTAATTGTTAATTGTCAATACAATAATTTTAAACCATATATGTAACGCCCCACTCCCGGGTTGTTAAATGCACTAAAATAGCCTAAAAAAATACAAGTTTTGCTCCCAAAAATAATAATTACAAAATTGTCTCCAAATGATACAATATCCTCCAAATATTCTAATTGCCTCCAAAATAAACAATATTACAACTCTCTCCAAATTTAATAATTACAGTTGTGGGTCCCAAATCTCTATATTAATAAATCTTTTTAATCTCAATTTTGAGCTCCGCTAAAATCTGCTCCGCACTTGAAAAATAAATTAATTCGAGAAGTATACAATACGACAGGAATACAAGGCTCGGATACAGAATAATTTATCAGGAATCCAACAATTTATGACATCAAATCAACGATACGATAATAAAGCAATTTATCAAATTGCACAACAAATCAACTATAATTTATCTAGGACCAAATACCTGGTCTTACTCAGTACATGATCAGTGAATAAATTCATTTATTCACCCACCTTACTCAAGCTCCACGCTTATCTGGACATATTGATGTAAACAATTAATAAAATTCATTCGATTCATGTACGGAGTATTTCCATGTCATTCAGTCAGACAAATCACCATTTAACACGAAAGTATTTGTAGAGAATTTTACCAAATGATCAGAATATCAACGATTCGACAACAAATGATTTTACCACAATAATCAAGTAGATTACAAATTGAGGATAATTTAAAATAAGAGAACTCTTTGCAAAGAGATTTAAATAGAACATATTGTATACAACCCGAATTTATCTCAAAATAATTATCTCCGTCACCAAATTTGAAATTACTCCACGGACCTCTAAAACATAACTCTTATTAAAATACTAATAAAACATAACTTGTATAAAATAGAATTTGATAAGTCAAAATATAAGTAAAATACATTTTGATAAATTAAGATATAATATAACTCACATAAATATTAACCCTTAATCTTTAACCTCCACTCACTCTCCGCTTCTGAGGCTTCCATACAACCTGAATCCTTTCTATTTGTATTACTTACTTGAATTCCCTCCACTACAGCACCAAGCCTCACTATTTATACATGACCAAGTGTGAGACCCAAGAAAATGATTCTTACACGTAGGAATTTCTCTCTTACCACATGTTTTCTACTCCTCAAATTATGTTGACACCTATTTTATCCCAAATAATTAATTCTTATTAAAAGTAAAGAAAAAGATGGATGGTGGAAAACTGTGGGTAAACCCACGGTTTTGAATGTTTGTTTCACATTATTATTATTATTATTTTTTTCTTTTTCATGGGGAATTGTAGAGAAAAATTTATGTATTATTATATCAGAATAAATAATAATATGGTAGATATAGAATGGATGAGATGAATACAAATAAATAGTTTAAAATTATATTCTTATCTAAAAATCTCACCACTAAATTATTATAATAAACCACTAATACCACTCACTAAATATTAATACCTCAAAATATGGGGTGTCACAATATATACTATATATTATAGTAAAAAATATATAAAACAAAACTCTTAAACTTATATGTAAAATTTTATTTACGAGAAACAAAATATAAGAAATTAAATATAATTATTATATTTTTAATAAATAATATATTATTTGCACGGATGACATACTAATAATTATGGTTTAAATATAATATTTTATTTAATCTATTTTTTTTATATTTTGTTTAATCTATTTTGATGAGACTTGAGATTTGATTTAATTTGATTTATATTTATTTAGACAAAAAAAAAATTATTGCAACGGCAACTTAATTTAAAAAAAAAATTTAATAACTTGAATTTATGTAATTTGAATAATTCAAATATATTAAAATGAAGATGATATCGTTTTGAGTTATTTAAACCAATAAAAATTCTAAACATTGTTAAATCTAGAATGGGTACTCCCAATTTGCTTTTAGGCTGGGACTGGTCAAGCGGTAATGTCGGCTATCTTAGTGGAGTAATTTATGCTTGTCTTCTTGTGTGTCTTTGGCCGTATTTCCGACGGAAGGCGGTGATGGTTTCTCGAAGAGGACTTTTCAATACTGTTTGTTCAGTGATTAATAATTTGATACAAAGTTTGAACCAAATTCTATTTTAATCATTATTTATTTTAAATTACATAATTTGATTCATATTTTTTGTTTTTTTTAAAGTTAGAGATTGAAATAAAGAAATTTAAATCATCTATAGTGCATTATATACAGTATATCATTTTGGAAGGCCAAGAGGAAAAGAAAGGGAGCATGTTCTGTTGTTGTTGTTGTTGTTATTTTATTTTTATTTTTTTAAGTTTTGATGTAACTTTGGAAAATGTACTACAAATTACTTAAACAATCGTGCTTCCGACCGCCAGTGGGGCGACCTCCACCGACAACTCCCAGTGAGATGTCGCCCCCTCATTCGTTGAAATCAAAAAAAAAAAAAAATTATTTTTTTTTGGACCAATGAGGGACGACCCCAGCACCCCCAGCTGGGGGTCTGAAGCATTTTTCTTACTTAAATTCAAAATTAATGATTTTAAGATATTTGTAAATCCTATGAGATGATATACATGTAGATAAAATTAACACAAATGCAGACGGAAGCATCAAATTGAAATTTGACTTATAATATAGAGATTAAATTATTCAAATTGAAACAATAAAAATGAATATAAAATTCGAGTCAAATTATAAAAATAAACAGCACAATTTATCCAAAAAAAATACACTCAGTTCTTAGAGTTTAAATAAAATTCTATTTTAATGCTCATAGTTTCAATTGTATAAAACCTTTTAATCTGCTGCGAGTCTCAATATGATGTTTTCCATCTAGAATCCACAAAGAATTTTGATGAAAAATTTAAACAGTAAGATTTATTATTTTTATGTATTTTTTAAAAAATAATAAAATATTGTAAGATAGATAATGCCGAGCAATGTAAGAGTAACTCCAACCATACTCTCTACTTTTTACTAGCTAAAGTACAAAAAAAATACATTCTTTATTTTACCTAATTACTTTAGCTATTGTGTTCTCTAATCACGCTCTTTATTTTAACTAATCATTTAAACTAACTTAATTAATTTTTAAAATAAAAAAAATACTAATTGTTGATATTTTACTGATATAAATTTGCAATAATAATAAATTTGTCCATACAAACATACAAAACTTGTAGAATGAGGAGAGAAAAAAAATACAAAATACAAAATAAGTTATTTCGTAATTCATCAAACAGAATTGAAAGAATATATAAAATTGCTACACACACACACACATATATATATATATATATATAAAATTTCAAATCCAAGACATAAATATATAAAAATCTAAAATATATATATACATACATAATTGTTTGGAGAGCCTCTGGGACTCTTCAATTGTAGCCATAAAAAAAATAGGATGGTAAAAAAGCTGGTCCATTAAAGCTCAAAATTAAATTTACATTAACTAAAATACCTAATAAATCTTGTTTAATTATCCTCTTAGGGATGCCCTCAGACATCAAATAACTTCTAATGCAATAATGGTCAAATAACTTCTCATGTAATAATGGTTAAAGTAGATGCGAATATAGGAAACGAGGGAAAGATGACCTAATGGCAGACGAAAAACAAATCAAATTTATGATTGGTTTGAGGTGTCTTAAAAAAGTATATTTTTTGTTTTTTTGAATTAAAAAAGTTGAAAAAAAATATGAAAGTTTGGGTTAATTTTTTGACTTTTTATGAAAAAATGTGTATTAAAAAATTATATAAAAAAAATGTGTAAGAGATAATTTGAGAGGGGTGGGGCCAGCCGTAGAAACGGGAGAGTGAATTGGAGTTGGAATTATTGGGTGAATAGTGAACAAAGCACTGGACGGTTTTGTTTGGTTTGTGGGGGTCATCACGGGTTCCATTTTAATAATCTGAACCGTTCAATGTGTGTAACTCGTCGAACATTATGGGTTCGTTTGGTTTGAATTTCTCAAAAATTTTTAGAAAAATTTCTCTACAAATGAGTTTTCAGAAAAACTCAAACCAAAGAAATTTTCTCAAAATTTTTTTCCAAAACTTGTAAACCAAACAAGTTTTCCAAACAAATCTCTCTTATACACATCAAATCAATCACTTTTTTCAAAATTCTCTCTCAAAATAATTTTCCAAAACATCTTTCCAAAAAAACCAAACCAAACAACTTTTCGTACTTTTTATCTCCCAAACTCAAACCAAACATACCCTACATACCTATAAAAAATCACGTTAATCTGATATCGATAGTTATCTGATCAGACTTATTTATTTTTCAATCATTAATTATAACACCATCCATTTATTATACATAACTGATTTGATCATATAGTTATCGATATCCGATCAATGTAATTTTTTATAGACATATAGTACTCGACGAGTTCTACACAACAAACGGTTCAGATTATCAAAACGGAACTCGTGATAGCCCTCACAGGCCGAACAACAGTGTGTGTGCAAATCACACCCAATCATTTCATTTATGTGCACTGCCGCTGCACAGCAGCACCCTTTTGGTCAATTCGGTGTACTTGTTTTGAAAAAAAATTATTTTTTTAATTTTTTTTTGGTGAATAATAATATTTTTTTGAATTTTGGAGTAATTTTTTGACTTTTTGACTTATATAATATAAGCCAAACCAGACCTCAAATCAATCATTAAGATCATGAAAGAACTCCTCAAGATTCTTCAACCACGACGAGATAAAAAGTTGCATGAAGAAAAAGATTACATATATTTTGTATGAAAAATGCTTGGGAGCACTAATTAGGTGGCAGTAGGTTCCGTCAGAAATGATGTAATGTTTTGATTTTGAAGTTATATATATATATATATATATTTTTTAATGCATTAGTGTTATTAATGGTGATATTTTTAGTGAGACGAATCATTGTTGATTTTGTATTCTAATGACCTTCCACTATTAACTGCAACATATATTATTGTCTAATGATTTTTTCTTTTTGAATAATTTTTTTTTTATTAACTTGAAATAACGTACATGAAGGTAATGATGCTTGCTATTCACTTGTATAATTGCAGACTGTAGTGAAAAGCAACTTCATTTTGTTAGTATTATTGTCAAAATTATTAGATGTCATTAACTACCTGAATTATCTTAAGTAAATATAAGTTATTCGTTTTTGTGAGTTTTCATGTAGATACTATATAAATAAATGACTCAGATTAATTTAACACAATATCATATTAGTCCTGAATAATTGTTTCCTTCATTTTTACAATTAAATTTTTTTATATAAATTAAAAATACAATGAATATATAAAAGAAAAATTTACCTATAAATCCCATTTTAAGAAATGATAATTCATTTAGTTCTAAGAATTTTCTTATAGATCAATTAATCCTATTGATTTTGGAAAGGTAGATTTAATATAGTATTTAGAAATTAAATTTACAGTTATACCCTTATTATGTTTCCTTCTCTTTCTTTTCTTTTGTGCTAGAAAGGTAATATATACAATATATGAAAATCAAATTTAAGATGAATTTTTATATGGGAATTTTTTTTTATTTGGAAAATATTTCAAAAGGAGTACAAAAATAACTTGAAATATAGGATTCTTCAAACATTCCAAAAGAATGTGGGATTCGTCAAACATTCCAAAGGGAGTACAAAAATCATTTAGTAAACTTTGGGAAAATGTATAATTTCAAACTATAACACTCTCATATAACACTCAAACGTAATACTTTAATGTAACACTAAAAAAAAATTCTTAGTATACTTTTCCCAAACGTAACACTCCAATATAACACTCTAAAAAATTTCTTAATGTAACATTTTAATGTAACACACAAAAAAACTCTTTGATATACTTTTTCTAAATGTAACACTCTAATATAACACTAAAAAAAAAATATAGAATTATTCAAATCATTCCAAAATGAGGACAAAAATTCCTTAGTAAGTTTTGAGCAAATGTATAATTTCAAATTGTGAATGTTACGTTTAGAAAAATTACATTAAGAAATTTTTTAGTATATTTGTGTGTTACATTGGAGTGTTACGTTTGGGATTACATCAATTGGAGTATTACATTTGGAAAAAGTACACTAAGAATTTTTTTTTATTTTTATTGTGTGTTACATTGATTGGAGTGTTATGTTTGAAGAAAAAAATACACTAATGAGTTTTTTTTTTTTTTTGTATTACATTGGAGTGCTATATTTAGAAAAAGTATACTAATGGGTTTTTTAGAGTGTTACGTTGTTATGCTTGGAAAAAATGCACCAAAGAGTTTTTTAGTGTTTTACATTGGATGTTACGTTAGTGTTACATTAAAGTGTTACGTTATTAGAGTGTTACATTTTTTTTTCGTAATGTGGGATTTGTTTTAGGAGGGAAAATCCAAAACTTCTATAATGCGAATTGCCCAAGTGTGTAATTTCACATATAGAGAAACTAACTTTTATCCTTAGAAAATTAAACCCAAACATGTAAGTCACTACCTTTTGTGTAATTTTCACTCTAATGAGACTTTTTGGTTCATAAGAAAAAAAAAAAAAATTAAATAGTTTACAAGATCACATCTTGAGATTTATTTAATATATAAATAATATATTTATTATATAATTTAAGTAAAGATAAATTAGCCGAACTTATTTGAATTCGAACTCGAATTCAATTCATTTACTAACGAGCGTAATATTCGAATTCGAGTTCGACTCGTTTACTTAAATGAGTCGAGTCAAGTCAAACCCTTAACGGATCGAGTCGAACCAGCTCGCGAACAATTCGATTTATTTGCAACCCAACTCATAACTATATTTGATTATTAGACTAGATAAGGTAAAATTATAAATATAATGAGATTGAATGATAAAATTTGAGGGATTTTTTTTTGTAAACATTTTAAAAATTAAACTATTCATGAAAATAATTTTTAAAACTATGTATCAAAATAATTGATTTTTTAAAATTATAAATTTAAAATGCCATTTCATTTTGACAAGATCGAAGGTCATATCAATATCTTGAACTTGTATTTTTTAAATAGTAAATTAATTTATTAAGTAGTTGAAAAGTCGATTACTTGAATAGATAGTTTGCTTTTTTGAAATATTTTTAAAAAACTCATAAAATTGTTGTATTTAGGTTGAATATGGAACATAATTTGTGTTTGTTTGTAGCTTAATTTGGAATTGATTATTTTAATTATTTTTTTTTATATTTTTATAAAATGACGTGTAAAAATTAAAATGAGTAATGTGATAATTTATAATGATTTTTTTTTTTTTTGGTTATAAACCCTAATCCCCAAACTGGACCTTAATATAGTGATATTAATAATTCATATTGTTACTCTTAGATTAATTCAATAATTATAAATTATTTAATTTATCATGTTTGTTTCTGAGAAATAAATTATTAGTGTGTTTTTTAAAAAATAGATCAACAACTTTTTTTTAGTAACAAATACGATAAAATAACATATTAAAATTTTGACAAAAAATATAAAATAAATATGATTTAAATAACCTAAAATATATTTTATAACAAACTGTGTATTTTATGGGTGATTTGAGTATTTAATTTTTTATTTATTATGAAAAATATGTAAAAAAGTAAAAAAATGATATGATAAAAATAAATCAATAACCATCTTATCTCCCTCCCCCGGGCGCCCGCGTTATACTCATTTTGAAGACATTTGTGTGTGCTTTAGTATGTTGTAAGGCTTGGTTTGAGAACATGCTATTTTAGTAATTTTTTGGCTTTTTATGAAAAGGTGTGCAGAAAAGTAGAGAGGTGATGTGATGTGTTTTAGTTGACTTTTTAGCTTTTTGACTATTTTAGCCACTTCCCAAACGTGGCTTAAGATAAAAAAAATCATAGAAGTAAGACCCAATTTTGTGTATTAAGGGTTTGTCAGACCGGTTCATTATTTTTTTTATCAAATTTAAAATTGCTAAAAAAATTAACTTTTTTTTTGCTCCAATGATTTCATCAGATTAGTATCAAATTAAAGATATCAAAAATCTTTCACTCAATTGAGGAAGTCTGGGAGCTTTTATCAAATCACTATTTATAGCTGTTAGATTTTCATTACCGGATGTCCTTCGGATGTCTACCTCTAGGCAAAAATTTGTGAAAAAATATTCACTGGCTGATCGATCAGCTAGACATCCGCTCAGTTGACCGGTGTTTTGATAAAATGTCAAATTCTTCCGTTGAAGCACTTAATATCAAATAGAGTTTTTATTCAAATCTAATGAGAAAAAAAAAAAGAAAAAAAGATTAACCGTTGGAGATGTCCATAGTTAGTAAATGTGTGGAGTGTTATAATAGATGTGTGTTGAGTGAATATAAAATTGATAAAGTAGTTAGAGATCAAGACTAGACCGTCCAGTCCGCTATGTGGGCCTACTTTTGGGCCCTGCTTCGATAATCCGAACCGTTCACATTTTAATATTCGTCAATTACATTATTCCTATAAAAAACTAAGTTGATTGAATAACAACAACTACATGTTCAAATCAATTTTAAATGAACCGTTTATTTTTTTTATACAAAATTGATTCGAACATGTAATTTTCATTATCCGATCAATTTGATTTTTTACAGGGATAATGTACTGGACGAATTCTAAAATGTGAATAATTCAGATCATCGAAACGAGAATTAAAAATGAACCCACGAAACAGATTGAATGGTCTAATATTAATCTCCAATTGAAAATAGGAAAATGTTTTAGAGCTCTAAAAGAAAAACTCTAATTTGTCTTCTTTTTTTTTTTCACTACCAACTAGGAGTGCAACTTAGGGGGGTTCAGTCGGGTTGGAGGTTTGCCCAGGCCTAACCCGAATTGTGTTTGGGAGTGCCCAAGCCTAACCATCAACCCAAGCTTGGCTACCCAAACCCGAACCAAGCTTCATAATTTAAACTTGAGTTAGCCCGAATTGTCCGAATTTCACAAGGCAACAAGCAATGCTTCATTATTCCATATAACAAATAGTGCTTCATTGTTCTATACATAAGTCCATTAGTCCATACAATAAACTTAAACATCAACTTGAAATTAAACACAAGCAGAGCACAGACATAGCCCATGGCTGGTATTTCTTGTTGGTTCTCAGCATAAACACACACACACACACACACACACACACATACATACACACACACACACACACTCTCTCTCTCTCTCTCTTTCTCTCCATCATCAAATCCATTTTTCTCTCTCCGTCTAGACCTGAGAACATGAAACAGAGTAGAAAAAGAAATTTGAAATCTAACGAGTCAATCTCAAAGAAGAAGAAAGAAATAACCACAGAGAGGAATGGGTGTGGCTTAGCTCGAGCATCTCTGATTGCAAGACCAAGACCGTTGAAAGAAGATTACCCAAACAAATATATACACAAAATTTCACTAACATAAACAAATTTTGCAAATCTATTAAGAAAAAGTTTTAAATTCATAGATCCACTGGTTTTGAGTGGTAATCGAATGACGAGTGACCAAAATACAAACACAAAGAGGGATCTACTAGTTTTTTGTGGTGTCACTGAGAGTCGAAAGGGTGGCGTCGTTGTTGGTGGCTGGACTTCGCATTTGTGGCCTTTGTATCTCTGTCGTTCTTAATTCTGACGAAGAAATGAAATGAGAGTGTGAGACAAAGAGGGAAGAAAAGAATAGATAAGGAAGGGTTTTGTTTTTAGTTTTAATCTAATGGTTCAAATAAAAAATTCTAATCCAAGGGCCATACCAGCCAACAAAAAAAAAATTAAGGACCATTTATTTAATTTATACATATATTATATAATTTATATAATATATCAAATGCAATTCGGGTTCGGATTGCTCGGGTTACCCACAGATTCTACCTAGGCACGGCCTGAATTACAATTCAGGCATCAAAAATTTTCCAAAAGCTCGTTCAAATTACAATATATTGTTACCCAAATCCTAAAAAAACTCGAACTAAGTACGAATTGTTCAGATTGAGTCCACCCAAATTACATGCCTACTACCAACAGTAGAAAACTCCATTTAAAATTTTGTGCTTAAAACTCTCTATCGTTACCGTTGAAAATAAGCTGTATCCTAAAATAAATTATAAAAAAATAACACTTGAGCCTCCCGCCCATTTACCACCCCCCTCTCTTTCTCTCTTCCCTTTCTTTTCTCTTATGCACGTTTCTTCACACAGCTGGCAACAATAACAATTGTGGTGGAGTTGCTCATAGCAGTAATGGTGGGGATGATAATAGTCACAGTAGCTAGTGTTGACAGTGGCAATAGTGGTGGGCAATGAGTTTATAACGATTTATGTTACTTATACATTTATATAAGATTAAGAGGGTATTTGATAACATAATACTGAATCTATTAATGTTGTGTTTGGTTGAAGGATTTGGGGAGGGATTTGGAAAGAGAAAGGGAAAAGGTGTGTGAAACTAGGTGAAATGTATGTATATTTTATTTACATTTCACCAAACTTTTCCCTTTCCTTTTCCAAATCCCTCTTCAAATCCTCCAACCAAACACAGCGTAAGTGATAATCAATTAAATCCGTTTGATAATTACAATTGATATCACTTAAAAATTTAAATGACTCTTGAAATGTAAGCTAAAAGTTAAGAAAATTTTAAGTCATATGAAACTTACTTAATTCTGACTGAATTTATAAATATTAAACATAAGTATCGATATATACTGTTATAGCTCACCACCATCATGCTATCATTAACACTACCATTGCCACCATCATGCCACCGCCACCACCACTACCATTACCATCACCATTTTTACCACAATTGTCATTTTTATCATAAATACCACTATCATTTTACTATTACCATCATGACCATCATACCATCATCACCACCACCACTACCATTACCACTATCACTATCACTATCACTTCCACTACCACCATTACAATATGAAAATTAAAATATATAATTTAAAAATAATAAATTTTAAATTTGATTTTATATATATCAAACAATTATTTTTAGTTTAACATTTAAATTTTTATCAAATAGCTTTTCAGTTAAAAAAATTCAGCATTTAATTTTCAATGCTTAGTTTTTAATTTTCAGTTTTCAGCTTTATCAAATACCACCTAAGTATCTTGCTATTTAAAAATGAATTTAATTAAATTTTATTTCAAGTATTGTATTAAATTATCAAATAGCTCCTAAATCATGCCCACCATATCTAACAAAAGTTGTTTTACAAAGCCAAACGAGAACACCCTTGGTGATTTGCTTGGATTTTTAGAGTGATACTAAGCCCCGTTTTGGGACTTACTTTTTTAGCCAATTAGTCAAAAAGTTACTAAATTAGCCAAAAAATCAACAACTCATACCAAAAAGTCAAAGATTCTCTTTTCTCTCTACTTTTTGCACATCTTTTCGTAATTAGCCAAAAAAATCATCCCAAACATACAAGTTTTTTTTACCTACTTTTTTAGCCAAATAGCCAAAAAGTTACTAAATTAGCCTGTTCCCAAACGAGGCCTAAGTACTATTATAATTTTAATAAAAAATATTCTAGAAAAAATTAATTTAAAAAATTCTGATTTGTTGAATGGAAAACATGTGAAAATATAAAGAAATTTTAGACCACAAGGTAAATTATACAAAGTTAGATTGAATATAAAAAATCTCATCCTTCAACTTGACCGTGAGAGAGTCTTTAACTAGCACCACACTAGTATTATTTAAGATTTATCGTTCTCTTGTTGGTTTTGGGCCATTTGAAGATTTGAACTCACAAGATCAATTACATACACTATTAAATTACGTTTGAAGATTGTAATAATTCAAAAAATTCAATTACTATGTGTGTTTTGAGATAGATAAATATAAAAAAAAAAAAAAAAAATGAACATAAATAATTTTTGCACCCACAAGATAAGCATAGCATCTCATAGTGCATGGCTAGACTAGATGATGATGATGATGATGAATTGCTAGCAAATTAATTTGTTAGTTATAATTTACAGGGATTATTTGTTTTTATTCTCTCCTGTCCTCTTATCTTAAATCGTATCATATGACCCTTGACTTATTTTAATAAATTTTCTATGTATATACGGAGGGGCCAAAGCTATGCCTCACATTACACTCAATTTTCTGATAAATTATTTGACATTGAAATAACAAATGAGAAACATACCCGTAAAACTTTTTTGCCAGTTCAGGGCAAAACACTTGAAAAAAAGTACAATGCCAACCGACTTTATTACAAAATCTAACTAATATTATCTCATAAAATGAGAGAAACACAAACCCACCTACAAGAATAACACTACTTTTCTTTTCTTTTAGGACCAGGTGGGCTTCAATCACATTGATCCATTGCTAGAAGAAGAAGAAGTGGAAGAGTGAGTGTGTCTCACTTGTTCTTCTTGGAGATGTTAATGAGTATTCCATCATCAAATCGCAACATTGGTGTTCTTGACACATTTCCTCCCTTCACTTTGGTCCACCTGTTCTCAAAGAATTAAGAAAGATTAATACTGACACAGAAACTGGTTTATCTTGTCTTCGATTATCATCAACGTAAGTTTTGTGAGTTTAAAATTTTTTGTCTCCAAATCTTTTTATCTATCCCTATCTCAAAACTTGAGATTATTAGTGATTTAAATAGTTGTGAGTATTTCAAAAGAAGAGGATAGAGAAATTTGGGGATAGAAAATTCTATGCTCTATTTATGTACAACTCAATTTATTTGAAATTGGTTTGAGCTTAACTTGTATGGGGGTGTTTGGGAACCCACTTTTGAGGCTAAAATAGCCTCAAACACTAAAAAAGTCAAATAATCTCAAATACCCTAAACCAATGATTTATATTAAAAAAAAAAAAAAATCGGCATGGGACAGCTTACATTGTCAGTTGACAGAGTAGGTTCAACATAAGCCCACAGTATAGGCACATTGTAGGCACATTTAATAAATGACAATTTTGCCAAATTTTGAAAAAGTGAAGTTAGGAACAAATTTGTAATTTTAGCCTCAAACACCATTTTAAACACATTTTTCAATACAACAACTCAAATAAAAATCTATCTTATCTTCTCAAATACAAAAACTAAAATAGCCTATTAAAATGACTAAAAAGCCAAAAAGTCTGTAAAATAGTCACTCTCCAAACACCCACATAGATGAGCTGAAACTAAAATTTTTAAACTTGTTTAATAATTGATCAAAATATATAAATTAATAGTATTTATTTTTAATAATATAACCATATGTATTTTCATTAATTTATTTTTTTCCTTATTTATGTTTGATGTTTACCAAATTTATATATATGATTGATGAAACCTTTCAATAATATTAGCATTTATTTATATTCCGCTGGACTTTTTACACTTTTATGTTCAATATTAATTTAGGTTTAATAAAGTCGTTTTTTAATTTGATTCTTTAAATTCGACTAGAAATTGGCTCAAGTTCAAGTAATTTTTAGTAATCAAACACAAACACTTTAAAATTCTATTTGATTCTACTTGACTTGTTTATAGTTCAACTTACTTGTATTCGCTGATCAAGACATGGATAAAGGTGGCAAAGAAAGCCTTGGCCAGCTCTGCACCTGCACATTGTCTGGTCCCTCCACCAAAAGGCATGAAGTTCTTTGATTGTGTGTCTTGATCTATGTCCTGTTCTCATCAAACAAAAAAAGAAAAAGAAAAAGAAAAAATTGAGTTTATCAAATGTCACTGACCAGTAGTAAACTTATGTTGAATATATGAAGTAGTGTTATATAAACAAAAATCAATACAAAATGATATAGCAAATTTTGAATTTCACTTAAAAAAAGAAAAGAAAAAGAAAAGAAAAACTGTTAAGATGCCTCATATATATAATCAATCAACAATATTAGCCCGTTAAGCGTAGAACCTTTGTACTTTATTAGGAAATTAAAATTTTGACTTTCACCATGTGAGTATATATAATTATGATTTATATTGTAATTGATTATTCATTTTATTTCATTTTTAATTAGACACATTGTAATAATAAATAATAAAAGAAAGATGAAGACTTACATTTTTAAAACTGTTATTACCACAGATATTTTTCTTTCAAAGAAGGGATAGAAAAATTGTAAAGACAATCACAGAATCAGATATAACTCTCTCACATTAGTAGAACTGATTAAATGTAAGAGTCCCACCCAATATGAAATAATTGTGTCTGATTTCATGATCAAATTCTAAAAGTATTAGAAGAGTTGAGATCAAATGATGCACCTTCCAACGCCTAGGATTGAATGAGAGGGGATCTTCAAATACTTTGGGGTTTATTTGAAGAGTAGAGGTCACCACCATGATGGTCCAACCTGCTGGAATTGTGTAACCTGTAGACCAATTATTCCACAATAAAATTCAGATATATTTCAATATTAGTGTGACAAATAACAGAAAAATTAAATATAAAATTTATACACAATAATATTGCAAGTTTTGATTTTATTATTTTTAAAAAAAATACCATTAAAAAGACTTATATTTATAAATTAAAAAATAATAATACCATCAAATTATTTTTTAATCCCGGGAAAGGTAGGATTGGATAATACCAAAACATCAGGGATTGGCAATTCGGTGCCCAAACAATAGTCGGATAACAAATATCATGGGACAAATTCTGAGAGTATTTAATAATTTATTTATTTTTTATAAATTCCTTATATATATATTTTTTCTTCTACAAATTTCTTTATAAATTGAAAATTCAAATACAATCTTCAATCTTGAAATGTAAAAATATTTAATTGTTACTACATACATACCATTATGTGGAATATCTTTCAATGCTCTTCTTAAGATCCCGGGAAAAACATTTCCCAACCGAAGGACTTCATTGATAAACTGCAAAACCAAACATGTTAGTTAATACCGCAATGTCAATTTTTTAGATTGTGTTTGGATTAAAGATTGTTAGAGGAATTTTGAAGGGAAAAAGAAACTTGAATAGAAAAAGTTTATGAAATAGAAGTTATTTTTTCCCCTACTTTTTCCTCTCCCTCTATAAATCCATGCTCAAATTTTAATCCAAACATGGTCTTAATGTGCATGAAGAAGAATTGTCATGACAAGCCAACCTATATATGGGGGTGTTTGGGAAGATGAGTTTGAGGCTAAAATAGTCTCAAACTAAAAATAGCCAAAAAGTTTCTAAATTAACACTTCAAAAAAAAAAAAAAAAATAGTTGCAACCGTGGGACAGTGTAGGCACAACCTACACTGTCAAATTGACAAGTTGTCCCATCCATTGGTAAATGACGATTTTGCCCCTTTACATTAATTTTGAAAAATGTGATGTTAGGGGTAAATTTGTCATTTTAACTTTAAACATCATTTCAACACATTTTTCAATACAACAAATCAAATAAAAATTCATCCTATCTTCCCAAACACAAAAACTAAAATAGCTAACTAAAATAGTTAAAAAGCCTCTAAAATAACCACTTCCCAAACACCCACAAAATATGTATTGATAAACAGAATTTACATACAAAATGATGTGAAAGTGTCCATTTAAATGATATTTAATTATAAAAATGCCACTGCTATATCATCCTTGCAATAAATTCTACATAAATAACATTATCTTATATAGAATAGAGAACTTACGTGCATAGTACGAGTCATCGATTTATATTCATCCCATGTGAGAGGAGAATCCTTGTTCTCTCTCTTACTCAGAAGAGCATCATGCTCTGCCTGAAAAATTATCATCAGGATTGTCATTTATCAGCTCCAAAAAATGTGTACAAAACGCAATCTTTAAATTAAAGCTCAAAACTTATTGTAAAATACAAGAAAATTTCTAAGAGCACATAATTCAATCATAATTAGACAACCATCTCCAATGAGGTGGGCTCTGCCAAAAGTGTAGGTCTCAGCCCAGATGAAAGAATTGTGTCTGATTTTGTAATCGGATTCTATGCATGTGGAAGAACTGATTTTGAATAGGTATTTATACCTGCAGATCCTCTACCACCCAAGGGTGTTCTGCAAAGAACTTGAAAGCCAGTCCAACTGAGGTAGAAATGGACTCAACAGTTGCAAACAAAGCTCCCATGGTGACCGAGACAACGAAAGTCTCTGTCAAGAAGAAGTCAGTGTTCAAGTCTTTCACCGCTTGATCAAGGAAGTCCCCTTGACCTTTCTCTGGTGAACTGATTCTCTCCTTCAACTTATCATTAATCATCTTTTCCAACTTGTCTTTGTCCTAAATCAAAATAATTAATCAAGCTTAATTATTCATAATAGTAGAGTTATACAAATAGAAAAATTATACAAAACATTGATACAGAACAGGAGTTTTAAGTATTGGTTGAAACGTAGAGGTATTTTGGTGTTTCGATACCAATATTCACCAATATGTCAGTTGATATTGTCTGATATTGGCCGATATATGGGTAACATCCCGGATACTGTTATTTAAAATTAGGACAAATTTTTTTTTCTTCTTCTCAGTTACCTTCATGCATTTGTGGAACCTTGTACCAGGGATGTTCAATGGAAATGAGAGAAGACCTTGTACAAAACCATCAATGGTATCTGCAATATCTTCAGATGAACCTTCAGCTTCAGCATCATATCCAAACAAGTATTTTGCAGCAAAAACAGCCACCATCTATTATTGGAGCACAAACATAAAAGAGATGATGTTTAGTATAACATTACTTTTGAATCTTGGATTTGTCAAATTAAAATGTGCAAATGAAATGGAAAGATAATAGTTTGTACAAAATTTATTTTTTAGTAATCAAACAAAATTTGACATGTCTGGTATCATTTTTATTTTTTGTTTTGTGTGCAATTTTTGGAAAAGTAAACCCGTTTTGGCAAGCTACTTCCGAAAAGTATTTTCTGAAATTTTTTTAATTTATTAAAAAAACAATGCACTTTTAAAAAAACACTAAGAAAGTTAATTTTATTTATTTTTCTTATTTTGTTTTCTAAAAATACGAAAATTAAAAATGAAAACACAATACCAAACAACCAATCCTAATAAATGTGTTGACTTTTAGAGTTCGCATCAGGTGTCAAGATCCTCTAGAGTAAAAACCTAGAGGGATTCCTTTGAATGATCCAATCCGACGATTGTAATGTAAACTAACCAAAACGACATGCTTAGGTTGGACTTGGGAATAGATTTTGAAGCCCGCCCATGAGAGGTGGTCTGGTGGCCTGACTCGGGAACTTGGCAAGAAAGAGGAAATAATTTTAAAAATTTGAAGAACAAAAAACAAAAGAGCCTAATGCTGTATTTGGTTAAGGAATTTGAAAAGAGAAAAAGAAAAAGGATGTGAAATTAGGTAAAATATAAATACATTTTATTTACATTTCACCTTTTTTTTTTTGTTTTGTGTTTGGGAACTTGGTTCCCAATTTTTTTTCTCATTTTTTCCACTAAAAGACAAAAGTTTTGCAAAACCAAAAATAACACATCCAAACAAAATATCACATCCAATCCCATAATCATTTCACTTTTTCTCTCACAAACATCACATCCAATCACAAAAAAACCCAACTATCTTCCCAAAATTTTTTTATCTAATAATATCCTATAATTAAAAAAACCTACATAAAAACCCACTTCTCAAACACACTAAATTTCTCAACCAAACACATTGTACGGGATTAGCCTCCATGACAGCTCAACTTGACCTCTATCTTCCTGGCCTAGCTGGGCCTGTGCTACATCCACCTAATTTTTGGCCCCCTAATCCCCCTAAATTTCAAACCAAGGCAAAAAAAAAAAAAAAAAAAAAAGCCCAAAACGACGTCGTTTTGGGTATTAGGGGGATTAGGGAAGGCTTTTTTAGGAGGACAAATCATTTTCCTACTTATAAATATACAGAAAATTGTTGACACACGAGAGTAAAAAGGCTTACTTTAGAAGTGGCATGTTTGGCATCAAGGGTTCCTTTAGAGGACCAACTACGAAGATTGCTTCGAACAGTTTTCTCAATCTCAGTAAGAAGCTTAGTCCTAAGGCTCTCAACACCAAAGAGGTTCAAATAGACACCTCTCACATACTTGTGAATGTGTCCTACAGCATTGGGCCTGTTTTCACCTTCTAGGTTAAAAAGCTTTTGGAAACTGTCCAAATACCATAGCTCCACTGCCCTCCCTTCTTGGTTGAATATGAAGTTGTTGAGTTGTGGGTCAGCTGATATTATCATGGGCCTACCCACCAAGTTTGTTGAGAACACTGGCCCATGTCTGCAAAAAAACAAAATGTTATATAGACACCAAAGGGTGTGTTTGGATGGCAAGAATTTTGACGGAGAATGGAAATTATACGCGAAGATCTTCAAAGTTATGTGTCAATATTGTTCGAGTATTTGGTTTTGCTAGGGATTTTGTAACGCTGTATTGAATTATGAATTTAAATACGAATTTGAAAAAAAAAGAAAGAAAGAGCTTATATTTCACTCACATTCTCTCTTTCATTTTATTGACATGAAAAATCTTATTACTATTAATAAAATTTATGTTTCAATATTATTAGAGTATTTGGTTTAGTTAGACATTCTATAACATGGTGTTTGGGTCATAAATTTTTTGGATATAAATTTGGAAAAGAAAAGGTAAATAGAGAAAAAAAAAATTGTTCATGTTTCAATCACGATAAGAATGACAAAATTTTAAATATTATCGGTTCAACAATTTTTTTATTACTCTCAAATGTTAAGATCAAGGTTAAATTTGTCATTTTGGGAGTGTGTTAGCATGCGGCCCATGAGTAGGAGTCCGGATCCTCTCCAGCCAAGGGATCCATCCGGTCCTCCGGTCAAGGGTCACGATTTGGCCACGTGGCCCATTTGAAGATCTACGGCTCAGATTAAAAAAAAAAAAATTCGTTTTTCACCAAAAACTTCTTCTTCCCTGAGGAATTCTGTGTTTTTTTCTTCTTCTTCCTTGAATTTTTGAACACAGAAATCTTCAAAAAATCATTGAATTTCTGAACCCAATTCTGTGTTTTTTTCTTCTTCTTCCTTGAATTTTTGAACACAGAAATCTTCAAAAAATCTTTGAATTTTTGAACCCAGAGGAATTCAACTTTTTTCTGATGCAAAATCTTGAAGATCTTCATCAACATAGAAATCTGTGTTCAAAATTTTTTTCTTCTTGAAGATTTTTCTGCAGAGGAATTTTTTGAAGATTTTTGAACACGGAATTTTTTGAAAACAGAATTTTCATCTCATATTTTGGAAGAAGAAACAGAAGAAAAATCAAGATGATGAAGATTTGTAGATCCGGATCTGCAGAGGAATTTTTTTTTTTTTGATGAAGATGATGATGATGTTGAAGATGTTGAAGATGATGATGATGTTGAAGATGTTGAAGATGATGAAGATTTGATGCGTTTTTTCTGCAGATGATCTTGATGATCTTCAATAGATAGATGATGAAGGTGTTGAAGATGATGTTGAAAGCATAAAATTCCTCAAAAATTCGTTTTCAAAAATTCCTGTTTTTGAAAGATGATGAAGATTTGTATTAAGAAGAATTTTTAAGAAGAGACTCCAAAAGGAATTTTGGAAAATCTGTTAAATGATAGTTGGAAAATCTCACCAATACAAAATAAAAATTCCTCTCACTCTCTTCTCTTCATTTCTTCTGTTTCTTCTTCCAAACAGACTTGAACAGATCTTCATACTCTGTTCTTCTTCCATTTCAGAAAAAACAAAATTTTTTTTTTTAATCTGAGCCGTAGATCTTCAAATGGGCCACGTGGCCAAATCGTGGCCCTTGACCGGAGGACCGGATGGATCCCTCGGCTGGAGAGGATCCGGACTCCATGAGTAGAGTAGAGTAAAGAGATCTTTTTGTTGTTTTGATAATGATCTTAGCCGACACATTAATTAAAAAACCTACTATTAAAACAATCAAAAAAATAAAAAATTAAATATTACATTAATTTTTTTCTCATAAAAAATAAATTTTTTAAGTAATTTTTAAAATTCATTAATTAAACAATCATTAAAAAATTCAAAAAAATTACTAACAAATCTAACCCCAAATAACCCAAATAACTACTAAAATTAATAATCAAAATTTATAAATACTTTTTCATCCACAAACTACAACAAAGATGTAGTCCCCGTACGGTAAATATTTTCGGGTTGAAAAAATATAAAAATATAAAATAAGTTATATAAGTCAATAAGATAAATTGTCACATTCAAATCATTATCATTATATTTTTTTTATTCATAAAAGCCAAAAAAAATCCAAAAATAAAAATCAAACGAAACTAAAAAAATAAGTTAAAAAAGTCTCAATACAAAAAAATTAACTACAATAGATAATGGCTTTGTTTGGAAAGTGAGTTGGTTTTTTGACTTTTTTGACTATTTTAGCCTGGGCTAAAAAATTTGGTTTGGGAAGGACTTTTTGTCTTTTTGATTTTTTTGACTTTTTTTTGTGAGAGAATAGTGTAATGATTATGGATTAAGGGTTGGTTTGAGATGATCTAAATAAGTATACTTTTTGACTTTTTATGAAATATGAATTGGGTATGGGTTGAGTTTGAACTGATGTGTTAGAAATGTGATGTGACTTAATACGACTTAAATAGGATAGTAACTTTTTAATTTTTTTAGATAATGCCAAACAAGATCTAAATATGATGTTTTATTTATTATAATTAAAATAGTCTATTTTATCTTTTACGACTAAAATAAAAAAATAAAAAAATAAAAATAAACAAACCACAAACTCATCTTTTCAAACGGTGCTATATCAAACGAAGCTAATGAAATATATAATTATTTATACATAAAACGACACATCCAGATCTAGTCTCGGTGACATCAAACACTTCTGTCTGTCTTTTGCAGTTTTTGACACAGAAATTTGAAAATAATTTTTTTCGCATACAAGATAAATGTAAACAAAAGTTTTGAAAAATTATTATTTTTTAAAAAAAGTTAGAAAGTGTTAAAAAATTATTAAAAAGTGTTTTAAATTCAGTAAAGTGTCACGAGATTTACTCATTTATTTTTTTTATTTATCATTTTCTTATGCCTAAAGAATAATTTGTTGGTAAGACCCTAATCATCTCTTTTCACCACCATTTGTATAAACAAATTGGCCATGTTTAATAATACTTATTTATTTACTTAAAAAAAATTAATTAATGGTATTTGATTATAATTTTAAATTATAATTTATTTGAGTTTTTTTAATTATTTAGCCAAAAAAAAAAAATTTATTTTTTTAAAATTATAATATGTAAAACTCTTAAATATATCTCGATATAAAAATCAAATTTCTTTTGTTAGAATTATAATTTTTAAAAGGTGTTAGGGACATAAACTCCCCTAATATATTTAATTTTTTCACATATTATTAAAAGTTACACCAAATAAATTTATAATTTATTTTGAAATTTTAATTCTACACTATAAAATTTTAGGATAAATTACAAATACATCTCTTGAGATTCGTTTTAAATACAAAACGCCTCCTTTAGTTTTAAAAATTATATTCAGCTCTTTAAAATTTCTAATTTTATAACAAATAATCCTATTTTATTAATAAATTGTTAAGTTAATAAATAATTTTTAATGATGTCAAAAATATATTTTAATTAATAATCCAAATAATTTTTTATTGTATAAAAGAGTAGTTAGAAATTTTATTTTTTTAGTTAATTTTGTTAAATTAAAAGTTATGACAATAAAATATTTATAATTTTTTTAAAAATTAAATAAAATAATTCATATTTTAAATAAATTTTAATAAATGAATTTATAATTTACCAAAATTTTTAGAATGATTCATGGGTCCTTAACAGTACTCCACGAAAGCCTTTTTTTTTTTTTTTTTTTTGCAATTGAGCCTTTTTTGGCTTTTTGACTGACCTTGTTTAATAACCTTCAATTTATTCAAAAAATTATTATAAATGGTCAGATTACTCTTTTTATTTTTTTAGACTTCATAAAATTAAAAAAGTTACTTAACTAGTATGTTTCCAAACGAGTTCTAAATTACCCATAAAAAGATATAATAGATTAAAATGTCAATAAGATAAAATATCACATTCAAATTATAATCATTTCACTTTTTCTCTTACAAAAGTAAAAAAAAAAAAAAAGCCAAATTAAATGATTTTTTAGTTTAAACTAAAATAATTTAAAAGCCAAAAAATCAACCTACCTTCCCAAACGAAGGCATTTGAAATGATACCCCCTCCAGTTCTTCTCAATTTTTTGTTGTACCTTATCATAAATGATATATTAATATCAAAGGCAAATTACATGTACCTCCCTCAAAGTTTAACTAAATTACAGATATATCTGAAGTTTGAGAAATTACAGATACCCCTGAGGTTTATATTTTCATAACAAATTGTCTCATGAGATTTATATTTTCATAATAATTTGTCCCATAATTTGTTATGCAAATAGTACCTTCAGGGGTATTTGTAATTTCTGAAACCTCAGGAAGGTATCTGTAATTTTTCTAAACTTTGAGGGGTATATGTAATTTGCCCTAATATCAAATAAATAGTCTTGATAATAAATGTTCGGAGGATACAAAAATACATTTTGAATTAATTCTAAAATATAAAATAAATGTCCGGAGGATACAAAAATATATAAATAAATAACAAAACCTTTTTAATTAATTCTAAAATACATTTTGTTGATTTTTTTTTTTTCATTTCATTAATTTAAATCTGATATATTTTACAAATTTTAGTATTAAACAACACCTTCAAGTACTTGTTGGCATTTGTTAAAAATTATAATAGGAATCAATATGGAGTTCTAAATTAGAAACATACTTTTAAGGTTTCTATAGAAAATTTTGGAGAGTATTGTTGGATGTGTTCTTAGTCATCATTAACTATCTATTTCAACTTAAAGACTCATTAAAATAATTTTATATTTAAAAAATGTTATTATCAAACATGCTAAAAAAATTTCATATAATTTTTAAAAAAAAAAAAAAAAAATTGTGTTTACAAATCATTTTTCTAACTTATATGTGATACATGAACCACACAAATAAATGAGTTGCACCTTCAAAAGTTCAAATGTTTAGATAAATTAATTATTAAAACTTAACATCTTTCTAGGTTATTTTGGTGCAATCCACCAAGTTGTTTATATTTTTTTTTAATTTAAAAATGTGTGCCATAATGAGTAAAAATAATTTAAATTAGCTATAAAGGTGAAAAAATAGTTTTTGTATTCTGACTTCAACTTCTTAATTATAGTTACCTTTATTTGAAAAAAATATTAATTATTAAAAAGTAAAAAAATATTATTTTAAAAATTTAAATTTTGACAATAAATTTTCATGTAAATAAAGATTATAGGAATAAAAAATTCAAAGAAATAAAACTAAAAATGATTTCTTTTTAAAAGAAGCAAAGCAGCCCAACTAACAAAGGAATGCGTAACTAGCAAAGACAAAACACAAACACAAATGATTTACAAATAAAAAGCACATATAATATATATATATATATACATATAAGATATGACAAATTCATGAGCTTACACTTCAAAACAAAACCAAAAAAATAATTGAAATGCTTTTTCGAATAAAAAGCAGTGTGGGGATGTAAATTTAAAATCATTGAAATTTGAGCTACAATAAATGTTGACCATTGATTTTTTTCCTAGATAATTTTTTTAGATGTGTAGTATTGTGTAAAATCATTCATCCATTCTGATGAACGGTTCGATATGAAAATTTCAAAAAGAATAAAGTATTTTCCAAATTTAAAAAAAGAAAAAAAAGAAAAAGCCAAAGCAAAAGCAAAAGCAAAATAAGAGCTAGCTTACATATGATATATTACCTTTGAATTCTGTTCTTGATGAAAGGATGGAGATCTAATGATTTGTTGGGCATAAGAAGTTGAAGGGTCTCACCGATGAAAGGGAGTCCCATTGAACCAGGCGGCAAGACTCCATTGGACTTAGGGTTCTTCCACTTATAAATCCAGTGAGTTATGAATATTGTAACCAGTGCTACAACACACAACCCAACTGTCCACATAGTTTTCTTCTTCACGCTCACTGTTGCAAGAAAAGTGTTCTCAAGAACTACCGAGTTTGAGCTACCCAGGCAAAGGTTGATATTTGTGTATTTATAGGGATATTAGTTAGGTTATATAAAAAGAAAACAAAAGGGCAAATTACATATACCAGCAAAATTACAAATACCACGTGAAGGTATTATTTGTATAACAAATTAGGGGATAAATTGTTATGGAAATATAAATCTCATGAGATAATTTGTTATGAAAATATAAATCTCAGGAGTATTTGTAATTTTTGAAACTTCAAAAATATTTGTAATTTAGCTAAATCTCGAAAGAGGTATATGTAATTTGTCCTTTTTAAAAAAATATGAATCAAATTATACTATTTTTGTATGCATATATTATTATTTTTTTGACATTTTCCAATTATTTTAAAATGTTCCTAAAAAAATAAAATAAATATGCAAAGTACGAAGTCTTCTTTTTCGTTTTTTGTTTTTTTCTTTTCAAGGAAAGGCTAGAATCAAGCTCCGCGTGGGCAACGTGGCCCTGGACAGTTGACTCCTTAAAACATTCTAGGGCAAATTACATGTACCCCTCGAGGTTTGTCTAAATTATAGATGCTCTTATGAGATTTGAGAAATTATAAATTTTTTTGTGAATGTTATATTTACATAATAAATTAGGGGATAATTTGTTATGAAATATAAAACTCAAGAGACAAATTGTTATGAAAATATAAACTTCTAGGGGCGGGATGTAATTTTCGAAACCTCAAAGAGGTATCTGTAATTTAACTAAACCTCGAGAGAGATATATGTAATTTGCCCAACATTTCGAAATATACAAATTTAAGGTTATTGATATTAAGATTTTATAAGGTAAAAAATATATAATATTTTTATAATAATTAAGGTCCCTCAATGTTTGTATAGAGAAAATTTGATTTAAGCATTTCAGGACTTTGAAAATTTTTAATTTTTACAGAGAAATTTTTGAAATTTATTTGGTATTTCTCTTTAATCATACTAGAAAAATTTTGAAATTTCTTTAGAGTCGGGTGAAATTTCTTCGAGTCAGATAAAATTTCTCTTAGTCAAATTTTCTCTATAAAAATATTGAAGGATCTTAGTTAATAAAAAATATATCTTATACCTCTTATACTACACAAAATTTGAGAGAGATACTCCACTAATTTTTTCAATAAATAATCTATTTTTCATTTAATTTTTCTGTATGCATTTAATAATGTCATCCCCACTCTATAATTCTGTCCAAGGAAAAAGGGTAAATTACAAATACACGTTACGAGCTTTGCTTAAAATACGAATTATCTTTTGTAATTTGAAAAATTATAAATACTCCTTGTCAAAATTTTTTATTTAATAGAATTAATTGAAAAAGTGAAATTTCTCACTATTTACTTATACAATAATAAAATTATCTAAATTATTAATTAAAATAAAATTTTAACATTATTAAAAATTATTAATTAACTTAATAATTTATTAATAAAAGGACCAATTTATTATGAAATTAGAAACTATAATGTAATTTCTAAAACTATAAAAAAAAAATTATAATTTAGTAAATCTCAAAGAGTGTATCGGTAATTTACCCTACAACATATCAGTGCTACAGCCATCAAACATATAATGCATGTATGTGCATTTAATAATGTCATCCCTTCTCAATAATTCTGTCCAAGGAAAAATATAATGCATTCATGGCGGTGTTTGGTTTCGCAAAATTTTCAAATTATTTTTTAAAATTTATAATTAAATACATAATTTAAAATTATTCAAAATTTAATTTAAATTTTTTTTCAAAACTCAAAATTAAATTATTTTCAAAACTCTATTTTGAAAAAAATTTCAAAAAAATATCTTTTTATTTCGTTTTTAAAATTATTTTTATAATCATGATTTGAGTGTGGAGTCATGTTTTAAAGATTAATGCTTCGGACCCCCACTGGGGGTCGACCCCCAGTGAGGTGGCAGTGTGCGATTGGACCAAAAAAAATCTGTTTTTTTTTTTTTTTTTTTTTTGAGTGTCGGCCAGTGGGGGCGCGCCACGTCACTGGGGGCGCGACCCCCACTGGGGGTCTGTAGCAAAGTTCTGTTTTAAATTATGAGTTTTGAATTGAGTTATAATAAAAGAAAATTTGTTTAGTTATGAGTTTTGAAAAGAGTTTTGAATTGTATTTTGAAATTTTTTTGATTTATTATTTTTAAATATTTAAAATTTTTCCTAATTTTATTTGTTAGGGTAAATATTTTATATTTTAAGTATTTATTTATTTTAATGTGCATTATATTTCATACATTTATGTGTTGTATTTTTTTTAATATTAAAAAATTTTAAAAATTATTTTTATTTTAATATTTTATTTTATAAATATATTTTTAAATATTTTATTTTTTGTTCTGTGTTGGTTATGATTTGAGTATAGAGTTTTGAAAGTAATATGAACGTTCGAGTTATATGTTTAGTTATGAGTTTTGAAAATAATTTTTGAATTAGATTTTGAGTTATGTGTTTAGTTAGCATTTGAATGTATATTTGTATTTTGAATTTAAAATATTAAAATTAAAATTAAAATATTTACAAAATAAAATAAAATGTTTAAAATAAAAAAAATTAAATTAAATTATATGATTTAAATAAAAATAATGAATTTTTTATTAAACATTGTTTAATAATTAAAAAAAATAAATACAAAATATTCAAAATATAATTCAAAATTCAAAAATTCAAAACTCTTTTCAAAATTCACAATTCAAAATTCAAAATTCAAAATTCAAAAACTCTTTTTAAAACTCATAACCAAATAAATTTTCTCTTTCAAAACTCAACTCAAAAATTCCATAATTAAATCACAACTCAAAAAAAAAAATCATAATTTCAAAACTAAACCAAATGCATCCTATAATTTTGTTGGTTGTGAGCACGGTGGATTCTGTTTGAAATGGAGATTATTCATTCACATCAATAAAATTTATTTCAAATTCTAAATATTTAAGAGAAAATTGAAAATTAAAATTCACTTAATAACTACAGACCATTGATTTTTGATTTTTAAATGATGTAGTAGAATCTTATGTATTGACATTGAGATCTTCATTTCAATGATGTAATATAAAGATAATTTAAATTCTATACGACACTGTAAGAAGTAATTTTTCAGTGATTTTTTATTAAAATATGAGATAAAAATATTTAAAATGTTTTTAAATAATTTTTAGTTTTTAATAAAAAACATGCAAGAAAAAAACGAAGAAGAAATTATTCATTATTTTAATATGAATTTTTAAATATTTTAAATAATTTCTTGACCTTTTAACTTTTTTTCATCTTCCCAAACAATCCTTAACAAAACACTCTCAGTCTAGGTAGTTGGTATCACAATCCCAATCTTAATCGTTGGTATCTGTAACTATCTCAAAATAATGTTTAGTTTGTATTTATGAAATAATTTAAAAAAATAATTTATAGAAAGAGTTTATTAAATTTAAAATTTTATTTGTTTGTATATTTTAAAAATAATTTTAAAGTTTGAAATGATTTAATTTATTTGTTTCAGTTGAATAGATTGTTATGAAAGAAAAAATAATTAATTGATCTATAAGATGTGAGAAAATAAGAAAGAAAAAAAATGATTAATTGATATGTAATATAAAAAAATAAGATTTTAAATTTTTTTTCTCAAAAATTTTTAACTAACAAATTTTTAAAATTCTTTCTTAAAAATTATAAACAAACCCAACAAAGTGTACATTTTTTGAAAAGGAGAGAGAGAGAGAGAGAGAGAGAGAGAGAGAGAGAGAGAGAGAGAGAGAGAGTGTGTGACTTGGGGTTGACGAGGCCTAGAAGCATGGCCTCGTGACCAACGTGGACTACTAGAACATGAAAACAAACAAAAAATAAAATAATAATAAAAGGAATAAAAAATTAAATTATAGATATCAAGTTAAGTCGACTAATAAATTTAACACAAATATGAAATTACCTAATTGCCTTTACTATTAAAACATTTTTTTTCATGTGGTCCTCTTATTTCACTCTCTCCCTCTATCTATTTTCACTATTACAAAATCATAAATAAAATATGAATTTTAATTATGATATATGTTATTTAATTACGTATTTTTTAATTTGTCAAAACATGATATTTCAGAGTTTGATTGTTAAATGTTATTTTCGATCACATTTTTTGATTGTTATTAAAAGATAATTTTATTATGTGTTTTGACCGTGATAATAAATATTTAGATTATGAATTTTAAGTGTGATTAATAACTAATAAAACTTAAGATTTAACTTAAATAATTCATGATTAATAATGGAGTAAGATCACATTTATATACATTATACATTTCTCATCACGATTAGTGCGTGTGATAAATGTTCCACCACAAAATGTGACTATCGATTACAACATATAAACCGTGATTAATTTGAACAGAACTACTTTTCACTTTCACTTTCTCTGAGATTACTGTATAATTTTTTCTACATCCCCCCGGGCGACTACACTTCACTTTCACCTTTCTCTCAATCCAAACATAACTGTTTTAAAATTGGCTTATTAATAATGACTTTTGAATGCAAACTTTATTATCAAGATTTTTCAACAGGGTTATTACAGAAACTTTTAGGGGCCCATTAAATGACTAATTTAGTCACTTAATATTTTTTTCTGTCTTTTTTTTCTTTTTTTTTTTTAAAAGTTTAAAAACCTTTTTTTAAAAAACAACAGTTGTCTACTTGGAAGACAAAAGGAAAAAGTCACTAGAAAAGCATGCTTAAAATATTGCAATCAACTAAAAAGCTAAATAAAGTTGCCTTGGATTTTAATTTTTTTTAATATTTTAATTTTACAGCATAGTGTTTGGCAAGTTAGTTTTTAGGCCTTTTTTTTTTTTTTTTTTTTTTTTAGCCACAAAAAGTAAAATAAGCTATTTTAGTCATAACAAACAAAACATCACATCCAATCCATAATCATTACATTCTTCTCTCACAAAAAAAGTCAAAAAAGTTAAAAAATCAAAAAATCCTTCTCAAACTAAATTTTTTAGCCCAAGCTAAAATAACTAAAAAAATCAAAAAACTAAAAAATTAATCTACTTCCCAAACCAAACCTGAAGCCACTTTTCAAGTCCTACTTACTTTATGCTGACCTTTAAAATCTTTTTCAATTATTAAAGAATTTTATTAACGTCGTATCCTTAGAACACTTAAAGATGCATGCCATTTTGGGAACTTGCAAAAAACGTGGCGTTTTTGACTTGTGAAGGAAAACGCAATGCTGTCGAAAATGTTGGAACATACATTTGAGAAGTGAAAAAAAAGCCGCCAAGCGAAATTGTCTAAATACCTTCTATGTTAATAAATTACCTAAAATTTCAAAGTTTGGTAAGGGTATATTGGTTATTTTATTTTGATTTGATGTCATAAATAAATATTAAACCAAAAAATAAAAAATCAGCCTTTTATCAACTTTCCAAATCACTACCAAAAGTCAAAAACTTGATAAGAAGACAAAAATTAACTTTTTACCAACTTCCTAAAACAACCATAAAACTCTTGAATATCTTAGATTCAACATTCATTGAACATGTATGAACTTTTGTGCATATCATTTTGCAACCCTTTTCGGCCTTCTTTTCTGTAGTGATTTTTTTACTTATTAATTATTTTACTTTTAGGTCTTTCTAAGTTCTAAAACTTTAATATATATATATATTTAAAAAGATTCATTAAAAATAAAATTGAAAAAAAAATACTTAGAAAATTTGATTTTTGGTTGCATTTAGCTTTTTTAAAAAAATAAAAATAAAATTCTATTGTTTCAAATATTTAGGTGCTTTGTTTGGCCAATTTGGATAAGGGAGATTGTAATTCTTGGATTATTAGTCTTGGGATACATTGTCCCGGACTATTTGGTTGGACTAAATTTGTATCCTATGTTTGTTTAGTCATGGGATTAGATTTATCCACTTGTTTGTTTGGGATATTATGGAGAAAGATAAATGCTCAAATGACTATTTTATCCTTTTCAATTATTTACTAAGTAATAGCAATATTAAACATAGCTTTAATATTTTAATTATTTTAACTAGATTAAATAAAAATTTGTTTTATTTTATTTTTTGCACAATATTTTAATTTATTATTTTCAATTAAATTAAATTTATAATTTATATTTTTTATTTAATATATAATTTTAAATTAACGACAATAAAAAATAATTTTATTTAATATATAAATTAAAATTTTTTAGTGTTGAAAATTTAATTTATAAGGCCATAATTTATAATTTATTATTTTTAAATAAATTTAATTTATAATTTATATTTTTTATTTAGTATATAATTTTAAATTAACAACACTAAAAAAAATAATTTAATTTAATATATAAATTTAATTTTTTAACAACACTAAAAAAATTTAATTTATAAGGCCATAATTTATAATTTATTGTTTTTAATTAAATTAAATTTATAATTTATAATTTATAATTAAAATTTTTTATTTAATATATAATTTTAAATTAACACACTAAAAAATAATTTATAAATGTTCAAAAGACTATTTTATCCTTTTCTAATTGTTTGCTAAGTAATAGCATGGAGGATAAAATGAACATTTCACAAAAATAATCCCATGGGATACCAATCTCATGATTTCTATCCCACCCTCTCCCATGGGATAGGATAGTCCATATTTAGGGACTAATAATCCGGGGGGACTATTAGTTTCGGAGCAAAAAAAATGAAACAAACAATGGACTATTAGTCCGGTGGGACTAATAGTCCAATCCCACTACTTAATCCTTCCAAACAAACACACCCTTAAGACTGTATAATCTAGTAGGATTTAAATGGTAAAAGTAGTACATTTTTTTGAAAAAAAATACTAAAGACAAAAAAGAAACAAAAAGAGTTTCTAAAATGAGCCGTACATGGAGTTCGAAGGGCGTCCCCTAATCCTGAAACGAGAACGACGTCGTTTTATTTTTGATTTTTTTTTTTTTGGTTCAATCGGGGAAGAAGGAAAGAAAGCTGGAGGGCCACATAAATCAAGCGAGGCGGTGAGGCGAGGCGGGTGGAGACGAGGTGGGGCGGAGGCAGGTGCGACATCCCATGACGAAGCTCTTCCTCGCGACAGTGATTTAGTCATGACCGCTTTCCCTCTCCTCTGCTCAGAGTGCATGAAGAAGACGAAGGGAAAAAAAAAAACCTAATGCCCAAAACGACATCGTTTTGGCATTAGGGGATTCGCGGAAAGAATTGAGCTCAAACATTATTATTCTAAAATATCATTTGCTAAAACTTGGTTGACTCACACAAAAAAGCAAATGGGTATGTTTGGTGTAGTTTATTAGCCCCGTTTGATGTAACTGTTAAAACAGATTATAGATTATAATTTTAATTAGAAGCTGTTAATCTGTTTAGTGTAACTGTTGGATTATAGATTTAAGTTGTTGAATACTGTTTGTTAAATAAGCTGTGAAGTAACTTTTTTAATTAACTTTTATTTTTTATTATTCACTACTTTTTTTTTGATCGGCTTTTATTATTCACTACTTGTCTACATTTCTCATAAAAAATAATAGTAATATTCTGTAGTCCATTTGGGTCTTTTTCTATTTTTTTTTTAAAAAAAAAAAATATAAAAATCTAAGAGTATAACCATAAATTAATATGTTAATAACAGAAACTGATAATCAGAAGCAAGGAACGAGTTGTTTCTCAGAATTAACTTTTTTGACTTAAAATAAGTTGTTAGAATCAAAAGTTGTTTGAAATACGTTTAACCAAACAGTCCAAAATAACTTTTCAAAAGCTAGAAGTCATAAGTTGACTAAAAAAAGTCCAAACAAACACCCCCATTATAAGTTAAAAAATGATAATCAGAAAATATATTCCAAAAATATCTCTCCAACTTCTAGATTATCTATATATATATTTTTTATCTTATTTAAATTATTTATGTCTAATAAAATATAAGTAGGAGTTTTACCAAATAGTTTAACACAGAGCTCCAAAATAAAATAAGTTATGGGTAGATAAAATAAATTGTACCAAACCATCCCAACAAACTCAGCTTTTGCCTAACGGATGGCCGGAAATTATTTGTTGGGCCTACGCCATGTTGCATATCTAGAAGCCCAGAATATATTCTTTTCTAGTTGGGCTTTGGGTTAGGCACATCAAGTTCTCATGAGGCTACTGAGAAGTGTAAATTATTGAAATTTTGGAATCTTATTTCAAATTTTTTTTTTTTATAAAAAAAGCTAAAAATTATTTTCCTGAAAAAAAATTATAAAAAAAATGAAAAGTATTTATTATTTTTATATAATTTTTTTGGAGAACATAAATAATTTTTAATTTTTTTAAAATATATTTTTGATATTTAATTTTGTCAAACTGATTTAAATTCACAAAATAATTCCAGAAAATGAAATCAAACATGGCCATAAAACTTGTCATGTCATAATATTAAACAAATTAACTGTAATCTATCCAAAGATAAAACTATTAGTACAATAATATATATAGAAGGGGGGGGGGGGGGGGATCTGTCACTTTACATGGCGAAATATTATTTATTTGAATAAATTATAAATATATTCTAGGAGATTTGAAAAATAATAAATAATCCTATGTCAAAAAATTTTATTTAATAGAATTAACTGAAAAAATGAAATTTCTAACTTTTGTCTTGTACAATAATAAAATGACTTGAGTTATTAATTGAAATAAATTTATGAAATCATTGAAAAAATTTAATTGACTTGATTATTTATTAACAAAAGGAGCCATTTATTATGAATTTAAAATTTCAACGGACGGGATGTAATTTCCAAAATTACAGGGGAGAAATTCTATTTTAAGCAAGC